>CAUJRU010000239.1:241200-841200 GCA_963277665.1 Viscum album | reverse complement strand
GAATCATCACATTTCTAGAATTAAGATAACTCTTGATTGATTATTGTTGGAAATGTTTATCAGATAGAAAAAGAAGAAAATTACAAATAATAATAATAATTGATAAATAATATTCAAATTCTTATAAAATTGTGAAGGATCATGGTAGTGAGAACATAATATTGAATTTTTTCAACTAAAAATGATGAAGCACAGAATTGATTTATTGGTATTTTGATATAGTTAATTTTTTTGTATTGAGAAATTAGACATGGGATTCAGATAGGTAAATCAGATTGGGTATCATTACAAATTGTATGTGGTTCATACAAGCTTCTAAGGAAGAAAGTGAATAATTTTTTTAAAAGATCATATTTGTGAAATTTGATCATGAATCACAATAACATGTTTGTAACAACAATTTTACTAAATCATTTCATTCTACAAGAAACAAATGCAATATTGTATTGAAACTAGTGCTGCACGAGTGTAAGGGAAAATCATACTATTTTTTTCCACACAAAAGGATTGTATTCTATTGAATTGAGTGACATAAAATTATTTACAAACACTAATTAAGACTAGATACGTTTATTGAGTAGTGATCCATGTAAAATTTTATGTTCTTGTTTTTATGTGTTTGATTTTTTCAGAAGACAAAGAAATCATTAACAAGATCGAAATGTTGTTTCTTAAAAAAGGAAACATAAACAAATATATTACTAATTCACCACATTCCCATCCTAGTGATACATAAATCATAGTTGTGTAATCTCAAAAGTATCCAATAATGATATGTAGATAATATTCAATAAAAATCTATAAAATTATATAAGAATGTTATCTCTCAAAAGCGATCAGTTTCAACAAACATATAGGAGAAAAAATTCCTTAAACATTTCGTCTATTAAAAGTTTCATGAATTCTAGCTTCATGTTTTTATCAAATTCTATTAACATATTAAAAAACACATTCATTTAATCAATAATTCTTGTAACAATTTAATTTCTATAAAATTATGAGAATGACTAGATGTTTTAAATATGCCTCCCAATTAATTCATTATCCAGCTAACTAAACATTATCAAAATTCTGTTCTCATTTAAAATTAATCATTTTGAACAAAATAAACCAGGAATATAAATATTATATTCAAATGTTATTTTAAATAGCACACTATAAAACAATGAAATAACAAAATCATTATGACAATGGAATGAAACAACCTGTTATCCCTTTACATAAATCAATTACATTCATTAATCCAGATTATTATTTATGTGGTTAATTCCACTTCCATACACATGGATTAATCTTATAAAATTTATGATTTCCCTTCAATAAGTTGGAGATGAAATGTATCCCCTACCTTAATGCATCAACATTAATTACACAAGAATGAATCAATTTTGCAGATCATTGATAACATATACAATGAAGAAAGTGAAATCTCCCAATGTGGTTGTTCATAGAATTAATTTTTAAATGACAACGAAAACTAAATTAACATGATGAATATCATTTTCCGTGATATAGAATAAAGGAATAGAAGTAAATAAGATCAAATTTTGGGAATCTTCTGGAAAAGAGAAATTGAAATTCTACTGTCACCATAGACTGAACATGGTTTTTCGGGATGGATCCCTATTAAAAGGGGAATTAAATTTCATAAATAATAACCCTTTGTTATCTTGGGTTCAGGAAGATATATTTTGAGAATCCCAGGTCTTGGGGCATATAGGGTATTTACATGAAACCAAAATTTTAAAGAACCACAATGTAGACCATAAGATCATGTAGTCGACCACCTAGACATCAATAAAATAAGATGATACCATATTTCTTCTGTAGGTAAAACCTATATATGGGATTCATGATGCAGATCCTATTTATCTAGGGGCTATGTCCGATTCTACAACCCATGTTGCAGCCACCCCAATTTGGTAGTAGCATGAAAAACAACTACATCATTGCCACAAAAATTCATGATTTAGTGCTCAACACCTGGGATGTTTCTTTTCCACAACCAACAACGATAGTGCTACAATGTCTAAAAAACAACATCTTCAATTTTCCCAGATCCATCCTAATCGAGGAAAATATTGGTGCACTTTTTCAACCAAATAATGAATATTTTTCAAAAAAAATCGAATATAAATACCATGAATTTAATTGATATATAGAAATATATAAATTTTATTTTAGAATAAAAATATTTGAAATTATGAAAATCGCATTATTTTTTATTTTTGACAGATTTGTTCATAAAGGTTATTTTGTTTATGATATAAAAATTAGAATTACAAATTGAGTAATTTGTTTTTTTATAATTGATATTATATTTACATAAACATTGTCTTCTATACAAGGAAATGATTCAGTCATCAATAGGCCTTTAAAATTCAATGAATTTCAGGATTTTTTGGGTAGGATAGTGTGGACCCCAATGTTGTTACAGGACCACATCATGTCCTACACAACATAATTTTAGGTGATTCTACCGAGGATATAACAAGGAGACGTTGACGTGTCTCTAAAATTATGTTGAGAGAGAGTTATGAATCCAGTATGATTACAAGAGAATGTTATACTATTGGAGCTACCTTTCTGGAACCTTCGTAAAGAAAACAATACTGCCAATAAAAAATGTAATAGCCCAAGATTTTATGAAAAATATTCTTTTTAATTTCACTAATGTCTTGTGTTTTACACTACACCAAAAGGAGCTTGCACAACACGCATCCTTGACTTGCCTTGCATTACACGCAATCGCGACCTTCCTCGATAGCGTGTGTTGTACGCAATACCGGGTTTTAATAAACAATGATATATTATTATAATATTGTCATGAACTAGCCGTTATGAATAGTATTAACTAAATTTTGAATTTTATAACATTATTATTCATCTTACACATTTTCTAGAACATGGTATAAGAACAAAATAAATTTTTCGGGTAAAATAAGTATTTTTCAAAAAATGCAGTTTTGCCGCCTTTTGATGGCGCACCCACATTGAATCTAGTTTTTGACATGTTTATATGTTCAATTTGACAAAATAAAATTCTTCATTTGAATCAGGATATAAAAATTTACATTAGATAAGGTTTTGATATTTTTCCGATAACTTTCATATTTTAATGAATAGTAAAAACACGCTATATTTTAATTAAAAACAACTTTTTTCATCATAATATCTTATGTGGTTAAATTATAATATTGAATGGTTTTAAAGTATAAATAGAATATATTTTTACCATTTAATATAATGTATGTCATTATCATTGATTTTACCTTGAATTCGTAGGTTAAATCAATTCAATCTTTTGTAATGTTTTAAAGAAAAACCCGTTTTCTTTCGACAACAGGATTAATTTTAATTTAATTTCTGCATCTTTTGTGTATTGAATTTTGAAAAATGGATTCCATATTTGGAATCAGTGGGTCCAAATTATGTTAATAAGCTACTTTTTATTTTTGGGAATTATGAATAGTAACTATGGTAAATTTTATTTACCATAGTTAAAGGTAAATCGGGTAATTAAGGGTAAATATAATATTTTAAAATTACCCTAACAAATTTAAAAATCCTATTGGATGACTAAAAGTCGACCCATATCACCTAAGGGTCTGATTAGATTCATTTAATTAAATTTTGTCAATGAAAATAATTTAATTATTATTAAAACCAAAGAATGTGACAACATGTCACTTTCTTAAATTATATAAGTATAATAATTTTAATCTAGTGATAAACTCCATAAAACTTCGAAAATGAATAGTCTCCAGAAAGCTAATACAATTTTCTACATCATAGGAATTTATTTAGAATTTTTAGGGATTAAATAATTATCATTTATTATGATAAAAAGATGATGCAGTAATTATTTTATTAATGAAATATTGACATAATTGATGTTATAAATACCAAAATAAATGTAATTTGAGACTTTTTACGAATTACACTAATTTTCTAGGTTACTATGATATATTAGTGTTGATTTAATCAACTTGGTTAGAAAATATAATTCTGTTATGACTTTCACAAAAATCATATATCAAATAGTGTCAAAATTGACACAAAATAGTTTTTAAATCAAATATTATATTATTAATTGTTATTTTATTCCTAAAAATCTAAGGTTCGGCCAAATGACTTATATAAGGATATATGTATTAATAATATACAATTTGGGGTTCTTTTGGCATGTTATTGTAAGTGTATTAACCATATAGTGAAAGAAAATAAAAAGACACAGTAAAAGTTAAATTATTTAACTTAGAGTTAAATCTAATTGATAAGGTTAAAATAATACCCTAAACATGTCTAAATCCTATTGGATGATAGGATTTCGACCCATACCCACTTTAGCTTCGAAATAAGACCCTTTGTAACCATTATAAACCTATTTTGACTTTAATATAAAATAATATTTTGATATATTCCTAAGGTGCCCCTCTCCTCCCTTATAAAAGGACACCTCCTCCCCCTCCTCCTCACACCAATTTGAGCACTCAAGCTCGGCCAACCCCTGAAAGAATCTCTTCTCCACTTCCCTAGAAACATCCTAGAGGTTCTGGTCTTCCTCAAAGACCAATTTTAGTTCCCTAAGAGGAGGTCTCAAAGAGGCGCTTCAAAGAAGAGGTAATTACCGTTACCAATTCTTTCATCTTTATTTCTTCTTCCACTTCTTCTTCTTAGGTTGTTTCATTATGAAGTAATAACATCAGTATCACTCATATACTTATATGTTATTATAAGTATGAAACAACCCTATTTCACCATCTATCCATCCTACGGAAAAAGAAATCACCGCGCGTGCGTACGTACGGAATACCATCTCCACGCCGTGGTGTAATCTATTTTCCACCACCACCTTACATGGATGGGTATAATGGTGTAAATAATAACTATACATAGTTATTAAAACATAATATTGATTCTGATATATTGTATAATCCACTCCAATTCAATTAAATATTTATGGAAATGATATCATCGCTCGTGCGTACATACGGACTACCGTCTCCACGACGCGATGAGATTCATTCTCCATGTGAACCATTTAAGAATGATTATAAAGTATATATAAGAAATAATAATGAAATATATGACATTTTAAATCTACTGGATTTATGTATATATATATATATATATGTATGTCATCTACTTACTTCTATTCAAGACAATAAGGAAAGGAAAACAACGTTCATGTGTACATACGGACTACCGTCTCCATGAACGGTGTTTTTCATTTCATTTATCTATCTATTATATATATATATATATATACTGAATATATATGATATATAAATCATATTTTATATTCTGGAAGTAAGTAAATCATGATATAAGTAATAATAATGTCAAGAACAACAAGTCAAAACACCTACGATAAATGAAACGATTTTACCCAAAACGCTTCTTTAACATGGAATTTACAAAAGAATGGATAATATAAAGTCATAAGTGAACCATATATGATATCATAACAATGAATATGAATCTGTAATAAGTCAATGACATTATTTAAATCATTATACAGGAAGTTCGGACACATACGAAGCAAATCGGACCTAAGGTAAGGGAAAATATCAGAATCTCACTTTTATCTGAGATTGTTTTTACTTTGGTAATTACTGGGGTATATTTTATCATCCAGATCCATGTTCCCTCAATATGTAATATTATTTCCATCCTTATACAATATTTTATATCCAATTTTACCCTTCGTTGAGTTTTTAGTAAAAGATATGAAAGGAATCTTTTGTCGTTTTTTCGTACGAGGCACTTTTTGACTTTTCCGACAAAAGTACGAAGAATGTTTTTTTAACTTATACGGCATGAATGGATTTTTAAAACATTATTTACAAGAAGCTTCCTTTACAAGTTTTCAAGTTTATTTTTAATCAACTTCTTTTATTTTAAAGTCGTATGACATGCTATGAAAGGAAAAATGTTTTTGAAGAAGAAAGGATATTTTCCTCAAGAATGGAGTTCAAGTGTTTTATCAAAATTATTTTCCATATAAGATAATAAAGGGTTCTGTTTTTATCCCTATTATTACATTGATTTGATTATGTTGTAAGTGAATTATTTTTATGAAGTCATTTACCTTATATGATTTGTTTTATGATGTCATGATGTTTCAAGAATCCCATTTTTATTACATGTGTTATGCAATGATGTATGATTTATGATTTATGTGGCACACATAAGAAAGGATTCATTATAAGATGGGTGGGACCTATATCTCCCTCCAATGCATTGGGTGAAGATTTTATATCTCATGAGATAGACATGGCTGGAATGGTAGGTTATACCGGTTCAGTGAAACAGGACTGAAATGAGGGTGACTCGGTTCAGAAAGGGACTTTTTCCACTAAGATAGTCTTGGAAATGAGTCTTGACTAACAAGAAATGATTCTCTATGATTATGTGCCTATGCCACAAAGTTTCATGTTTTTAAGTTATGATTATTGTGATTACATTTCACTTCCATGATTTATCCCATGTTATGAAATTATGATCTCTTTTGCAGGTTAAGATTTCCAAAAGTTATGTGCTTGTGTATACGATGAGATTTATATTTCTTTTGTTTACCCTTACTGAGCATTTGAGCTCACCCTTTGATGTTTTCTTTTCCCCAGGATATAAAGAAAGGTTTTAGGTAAAAAAAGGGAAGATCTTTATGGGAGATATTGGAGATCTTTCACCACGATTAGAAGATTACGTTCCGAGTTTCCAAAGACACTAAACTATTACGATCCTTGTGTGTGTGTTTTTGTTATGTAATAAGTATTCCGCAAATGTAATGTAATGTCAATGTACGTCAGGCTACGGGTCTCTACAGTTGGTATCAAAGGAAAGGTTTAGTCAACCTTTGGAAACTAGGATGCGAAAACGTTAGTGAGATCCCTAGAGATATTTCTAAGGTATGTCTAGGGATTCCCCTAAGGATAAGTATACGTACAGGATATAGTCCTAGAACTATGGTAACGATATTAGATTAAACCAAAGATGTTAGATATTTAAGTTACTCCCCCTTTATTATGATTTTTGCCTCTCACACTATTCTTTTTTGGGTTTTACAAAATGGCTGGAAACAAGATGATTCACGATAATGGAGGATATGATGGACAATGGAATGATATTCTTCATAATGAAATGGGATTTGGAAGTCCAAACATCATTATTATGCCGAATCAGCAATCTCATAATATGATCAATAAAGTAAAATTTGGTAAGTTTCCTGACTCGGCTAATAAGAGAAAGATGGAGTTTCATGATGATCATAGAGGAATGAAAGTTCAATTTCCACTATGTAAATCATGTGGGAAGAGGCATCAAGGAGAATGTTTCAAAGGAACTAGAAGATGCTTTGGGTGTGGAAAAGAAGGACATAAATCCAGTAAGTGCAAAGGAAAGGGTTCATTTAACACCATGGATGAGGATAATGGTATTGCTACGACATCAACAATGGTTAAATGTTTTAAATGTGGAATGTATGGGCATTATGCAAACCAATGCCTTAAGGTAAAGTCTCATGAAGAGAATCAGTATGGATATATGGGTAATATTTATGTTGATGATGATGAAGGGACTACAAATGATATGTGAGATGAAAGAATTGATGAATCTTGGTCAATGGATTAAGAAGGTAGTGGAATGATTACATGTTTATCAAGTGTAATGTTGTATAAGTAATATCATGGTACTATGGAATAAAGAGACATCTAAGGATTGTTACACTGTTTTCTTTCCTTATGTTTTGAAAGTGTATGATTAATGGTACCAGTAACCATGAAAGGTTATTCAGATATTTTTGGAAAATAGATGATATGCACATAATGAAGGGATAAGGAGAAAGTTAAATGTTTGACAGTATTCATGAGCTCATGATTGATATAAGGACTAAGTGATATCATGGTTTGAGTATATAGAATTTTGAGGATTTTGGTATATGGAAAGTGTTAACTTTTAACTGCATTCAAGTTTTCACTATGGTTCAATGGGTATTCAAGAGAGTACAAGATTAAGGCCTTTGAATGTTTGGAATGTGACCAATAAGATATATCTTATGATATATGGGGATCAATGATGGTATTAAATCTCTGAGAGTGGACGACAGTATTATGGATAAGCCTAAAGATTGGAATGGATTATGTTGGACATAAGTTAGTATTATTGATGGGATGATATAGTAAAATAGCTTTAGAAAAAGGACAACCTGCAGGACGGGCGACAGCCCATCGCGTCGGACAAGGCTGTGAGAATCGAACCCACAACCGAAGTGCGACTGGCCTTTATCGCCTACCACTGGCCTACAGGAAGTCCCTGTTTAGTAGAAACTAGTTTTATTATATTAAGTAGTATGATATATGAAGTATACGTCCATTTTAGGAACCATATATGATTAATCTCACTATAGAATGACTTATGTATATTTAATAAATTTTGCTAACCTTTTGTTTGAGACAGATGGAATGACCCGTCATTCTATCACATGATCTGCTAACACTTCACGAATAACAAATTCAACTTTATTTATTTAAGATATGAAGTGGAAATTGTTCAAGCCACAAACAATAGTGAGATTGTACCAAAATAAAGTAAGTATTTATTCTAATTCAAATTCTTCAACTTTAGGGAAATGATCTTGAAAACCAAAAATGTTGTCCTAGTGATCTTATACCTGATGAATCAGATGATACCTTATATCATCACAAATATATGGATTTGTGATTACTGGATTTTCCATAGCCATGTTCTCTACCACTCCCCATCAGAACATGATGGTTAAACTTCTCTTCCATATCCATATTTTCACCTATGTGGAAACCCAGTGATTAGTTTATTTGAGTAACCATTAAGTTTCATACTTTTGTTTTTAAAGATTGGTATTGGTAATCCTTTTTACGATGTGGGTTTCTAAAAAAAACTTTCAAATAGTAAACCATTTATAACCCCGACGAATTTCGAGGGCGAAATTCATTTTAAGGGGGGTAGAATGTAATAGCCCAAGATTTTATGAAAAATATTCTTTTTAATTTCACTAATGTCTTGTGTTGTACACTACACCAAAATGAGCTTGCACAACACGCATCCTTGACTTGCCTTGCATTACACGCAATCACGACCTTCCTCGATAGCGTGTGTTGTACGCAATACCGGGTTTTAATAAACAATGATATATTATTATAATATTGTCATGAACTAGCTGTTATGAATAGTATTAACTAAATTTTGAATTTTATAACATTATTATTCATCTTACACATTTTCTAGAACATGGTATAAGAACAAAATAAAATTTTTCGGGTAAAATAAGTATTTTTCAAAAAATGCAGTTTTGCCGCCTTTTGATGGCGCACCCACATTGAATCTAGTTTTTGACATGTTTATATGTTCAATTTGACAAAATAAAATTTTTCATTTGAATCAGGATATAAAAATTTACATTAGATAAGGTTTTGATATTTTTCCGATAACTTTCATATTTTAATGAATAGTAAAAACACGCTATATTTTAATTAAAAACAACTTTTTTCATCATAATATCTTATGTGGTTAAATTATAATATTGAATGGTTTTAAAGTATAAATAGAATATATTATTACCATTTAATATAATTTATGTCATTATCATTGATTTTACCTTGAATTCGTAGGTTAAATCAATTCAATCTTCTGTAATGTTTTAAAGAAAAACCCGTTTTCTTTCGACAACAGGATTAATTTTAATTTAATTTCTGCATCTTTTGTGTATTGAATTTGGAAAAATGGATTCCATATTTGGAATCAGTGGGTCCAAATTATGTTAATAAGCTACTTTTTATTTTTGGGAATTATGAATAGTAACTATGGTAAATTTTATTTACCATAGTTAAAGGTAAATCGGGTAATTAAGGGTAAATATAATATTTTAAAATTACCCTAACAAATTTCAAAATCCTATTGGATGACTAAAAGTCGACCCATATCACCTAAGGGTCTGATTAGATTCATTTAATTAAATTTTGTCAATGAAAATAATTTAATTATTATTAAAACCAAAGAATGTGACAACATGTCACTTTCTTAAATTATATAAGTATAATAATTTTAATCTAGTGATAAACGTCATACAACTTCGAACATGAATAGTCTCCAGAAAGCTAATACAATTTTCTACATCATAGGAATTTATTTAGAATTTTTTGGGATTAAATAATTATCATTTATTATGATAAAAAGATGATGCAGTAATTATCTTATTAATGAAATATTGACATAATTGATGTTATAAATACCCAAATAAATGTAATTTGAGACTTTTTACGAATTCCACTAATTTTCTAGGTTACTATGATATATTATTGTTGATTTAATCAACTTGGTTAGAAAATATAATTCTGTTATGACTTTCACAAAAATCATATATCAAATAGTGTCAAAATTGACACAAAATAGTTTTTAAATCAAATATTATATTATTAATTGTTATTTTATTCCTAAAAATATAAGGTTCGTCCAAATGACTTAGATAAGGATATATGTATTAATAATATACAATTTGGGGTTAGTTTGGCATGTTATAGTAAGTGTATTAACCATATAGTGAAAGAAAACAAAAAGACACGGTAAAAGTTAAATTATTTAACTTAGAGTTAAATCTAATTGATAAGGTTAAAATAATACCCTAAACTTGTCTAAATCCTATTGGATGATAGGCTTTCGACCCATCCACACTTTAGCGTCGAAATAAGACCCTTTGGAACCATTATAAACCGATTTTGACTTTAATATAAAATAATATTTTGAGATATTCCTAAGGTGCCCCTCTCCTCCCTTATAAAAGGACACCTCCTCCCCCTCCTCCTCACACCAATTTGAGCACTAAAGCTCGGCCAAACCCTGACAAAATATCTTCTCCACTTACCTAGAAACATCCTAGAGGTTCTGGTCTTCCTCAAAGACCTATTTTAGTGCCCTAAGAGGAGGTCTCAAAGAGGCGCTTCAAAGAAGAGGTAATTACCGTTACCAATTCTTTCATCTTTATTTCTTCTTCCACTTCTTCTTCTTAGGTTGTTTCATTATGAAGTAATAACATAAGTATCACTCATATACTGATATGTTATTATAAGTATGAAACAACCCTATTTCACCATCTATCCATCCTACGGAAAAAGAAATCACCGCGCGTGCGTACGTACGGAATACCGTCTCCACGCCGTGGTGTAATCTATTTTCCACCACCACCTTACATGGATGGGTATAATGGTGTAAATAATAACTATACATAGTTATTACAACATAATACTGATTCTGATATATTGTATAATCCTCTCCAATTCAATTAAATATTTATGGAAATGATATCATCGCTCGTGCGTACGTACGGACTACCGTCTCCACGACGCGATGAGATTCATTCTCCATGTTAACCATTTAAGAATGATTATAAAGTATATATAAGAAATAATAATGAAATATATGACATTATAAATCTAATGGATTTATGTATATATATATATATATATATGTATGTCATCTACTTACTTCCATTCAAGACAATAAGGAAAGGAAAACAACGTTCATGCGTACGTACGGACTACCGTCTCCATGAACGGTGTTTTTCATTTCATTTATCTATCTATTATATATATATATATACTGAATATATATGATATATAAATCATATTTTATATTCTGGAAGTAAGTAAATCATGATATAAGTAATAATAATGTCAAGAACAACAAGTCAAAACACCTACGATAAATGAAACGATTTTACCCAAAACGCTTCTTTAACATGGAATTTACAAAAGAATGGATAATATAAAGTCATAAGTGAACCATATATGATATCATAACAATGAATATGAATCTGTAATAAGTCAATGACATTATTTAAATCATTATACAGGAAGTTCGGACACATACGAAGCAAATCGGACCTAAGGTAAGGGAAAATATCACAATCTCACTTTTATCCGAGATTGTTTTTACTTTGGTAATTACTGGGGTGTATTTTATCATCCACATCCATGTTCTATCAATATGTAATATTATTTCCATCCTTATACAATATTTTATATCCAATTTTACCCTTCGTTGAGTTTTTAGTAAAAGATATGAAAGGAATCTTTTGTCGTTTTTTCGAATGAGGCACTTTTTGACTTTTCCGACAAAAGTACGAAGAATGTTTTTTTTAACTTATACGGCACGAATGGATTTTTAAAATATTATTTACAAGAAGCTTCCTTTACAAGTTTTCAAGTTTATTTTTAATCAACTTCTTTTATTTTAAAGTTGTATGACATGCTATGAAAGGAAAAATGTTTTTGAAGAAGAATGGATATTTTCCTCAAGAATGGAGTTCAAGTGTTTTATCAAAATTATTTTCCATATAAGATAATAAAGGGTTCTGTTTTTATCCCTATTATTACATTGATTTGATTATGTTGTAAGTGAATTATTTTTATGAAGTCATTTACCTTATATGATTTGTTTTATGATGTCATGATGTTTCAAGAATCCCATTTTTATTACATGTGTTATGCGATGATGTATGATTTATGATTTATGTGGCACACATAAGAAAGGATTCATTATAAGATGGGTGGGACCTATATCTCCCTCCAATGCATTGGGTAAAGATTTTATATCTCATGAGATAGACATGGCTGGAATGGTAGGTTATACCGGTTCAGTGAAACAGGACTGAAACGAGGGTGACTCGGTTCAGAAAGGGACTTTGTCCACTAAGATAGTCTTGGAAATGAGTCTTGACTAACAAGAAATGATTCTCTATGATTATGTGTGTATGCCACAAAGTTTCATGTTTTTAAGTTATGATTATTGTGATTACATTTCACTTCCATGATTTATCCCATGTTATGAAATTATGATCTCTTTTGCAGGTTAAGATTTCCAAAAGTTATGTGCTTGTGTATACGATGAGATTTATATTTCTTTTGTTTACCCTTACTGAGCATTTGAGCTCACCCTTTTATGTTTTCTTTTCCCCAGGATATAAAGAATGGTTTTAGGTAAAAAAAGGGAAGATCATTATGGGAGATATTGGAGATCTTTCACCACGATTAGAAGATTACGTTCCGAGTTTCCAAAGACACTAAACTATTACGATCCTTGTGTGTGTGTTTTTGTTATGTAATAAGTATTCCGCAAATGTAATGTAATGTAAATGTACGTCAGGCTACGGGTCTCTACAAAAAATCATAACAGATCTATCTGGGTGATAAATGTGCTGAAATTTGTATGGTGAATGGAAAAATAATTAATGAAGAAGAAAAATTAATGTAGGGTTCAATGTGTGAATCATAAAATTATAGGGTCAACAACATGACATAATTTGGAGGACATAAAGATTCCTATAAAAGGAGTGGAGCTCCAACATCTCAACATATTTCTTCACAACCCATTTCATCTAGTGGAATGAATCCAAGAGGAGGAGAACATTATCTTCTTTATTCTTCATTCAAAATTATTTATTCCATGATTACTTTTTAATTAATTTTTATGACCCCACCATGCATGGAGGGGTAGAATAAATAGTGATTGGGTGAAAGGAAGGGAGGTCCCATTTTTTGAGGTTTGAGATTCTTAAATTTTTCACCAAATAATTCATTACTTTTAAATGAATGGTTTTCAAATTAAATTATATTTGAATTTAAATTTATATCGAATATATATTTACTTATTTATAAATAGTAAATTTATTTGATTTCAATATTATTATAACCTTTATAGATCTATTAATTTTCTACTCTGATTTGTTAATTTGTGAATAAAATTAACTGAGGGAGAGATTATGTGATTCCTAAAACACGTGAAAAATTAGGATAGATTAATATAATTATTCAGGTAAAATAAATACCATATTGGGTATCTCTTCTCTAATTAATATCAGTCTATTAAAATTTATACACATTGATAAATAATTATATCAGAGGTTGAATGATAAAACAATATTTATTGTATTCATTAATATATTTTTTTCTAAAACCAAAGGTTTCATAGTTTCTTAATGATTATGATGAAATCAAAAATGGTAAAACCCAACCTAAATTAAATCAATTCTATCATATATTAAATTTATAGGCATTCTTAATAAAACCACTTGCATTCTTAAATGATTGAAACATTTTATTTTTAATGTGACGCCAAGATTAATACATTTTTCGTTGGAGAATGAAATTATGGATACCATTCATACTACACCCTTAGGGGGAATTAATTGTTTTTTCCACACATCATGACAAACATGAATAAAAAATAGAGCCACTACTGAGGAGCAAGTGTAAATATTCATGAACCGGACCACTAATAAGGAACTACATGATTTTGACCATGATATTTAAAAAAACCTTCCTTGATAGTATTTTGAATCTCATTCATGAAATTATTTTTGAATAAATAAGATTATATGACTCAAGTTCAAAATAAAAACCCACAATAATGGAACCAAATTGATGAAAAACATTAAGGGACCTTTTTGCCCTGCAATTGGCTAACAATTTGAATCAGTTATAAATTATTTAACAACCAAATTGTTTTGTATTAAGTGAAAACCTTATTCAATTGACATTGATATTTCATGGCCTTGAAGGCGAGGATAAAAATTAGAACATTCATGAATACATCAATGTGTTTCCAAGATTCATACCAAGAGGAGTAGCATGGGAGAAATTGATGTGGAAATCATTCCCATTTTCACTTGAAGTTGCTGCTTATGAGTGGTTGTATATCATAAAACCCAATGAAATCCAATACTAGGATGATCTCCAACATTGTTTCAGGCAAAGGCTCTTCCGAGCCTCTAAGATCATAGTAGTCAAGAAGGATATAAACTCCATTCGACAAGCTAATGATGAGAAACTTTACAAGAATTGGGAATGATTCAAGAATCTTATTGTAAGATTCCCACATCATGCAATATAGTATCACCACTTTCTAGTCTTTTTATACCATTGTCTTATGGTACGAGATAGGATCCTTTTTGTTGCATCCTCTAGAAGAGCATTGATTGAATAATTACCATTAGAAGCCTGAAAGCTGATTTTGATGATTTCCATAATTCCAAATAATTCAGGACAAGAAGAAAAGATTCTAGAGGTATACATTAGGTAAGAAATTATGACTCACCATCTACTCATACAACAAAAATTCACGAATAAATAAGACATGTATGAAAATGTACATCATCCCGGTGAATGAGTAACCATCTCCATCTCAGGTATGTGGGTTCTGTTCATCACCAAATCATTAAATTGATAATTGTGTTGAGATAAAAGATACATAAAATTGTGCATCTTCAATACAAAAATTTAAATTCCCACAAAATCAACCATGGATAGAAGGTCAAACACAATAATGGTATGAAGTAGAAATAGCCAGGTCAGGACACCACATAAAACAAATCTGAACCAGTCACCATACAAGAAGACCATCCCACCAAAACAAACATTTCATCAACCACCTATCCAAAAAAATAATTTTGAAAAGCCTCTAATAAGTTATGAAATGTTCCACCATGAAATAGATATTTAAGAGCTAGAGAATACTTTGAATAATTTGGAAAATAAGTATGATATCCTTATGGATCATCTGACTAGGAATCATTATAAACTCCCATGCCAAACTATCCAAAATCTAAGAGAGAATGATAGTGAAAATGAGTCTCAAAGATGTAAGGATATTTCACCACCTGATCCATGTAAGTTAACAAATTCTAAAAAATACCTGAAGAGAAACACAACCACCCCATTAATAAAAATGAAACATGTGTGAAAATATAACAAAGGGAGAAAATTGGAAGCAAGGTATCACGCCCTTTTGCACTAACTCAATCATTAATGATTTTGGAATAATAAACTCAGAGAGAGATCCATAAAACCTTACAAAAGGAGGAAAACAAAATTCCCTTACTAGAGGTAATCCACCATATACACAAATATGCAATGATTTTAAAGAAAATATGCACTGATAAATAGAAAATTGATAAGGATTAGAATATCAGTCTTGGAATGAGTGTCCTAGCCATTTCCACCCCACCATTACCCAAATAACTGTCATGATCATGGGACATTCTCTATTTCATGCACAATTGTTTCCTTAGATATTTATGATTATTTTCTGTAACCTTGGTGAATCCATAATTGTAATTTCTAATTTTATCTTCTCATATTAAAAAATAAGAGAGTTGGAGAGCACAAGAGTGTTTATCTGCATCGTAAATGGCTCAACTTTTTATATAGAAAGATTTGTAAAAGACATGATAATATGTGTTAGAGAACTCAATTTCCAACCGAATATTACATACTCACCATGGTAGTGGACAATGCATAGTGAGATTCACCCATAATATTGGAAATAACATTCATAAAAATAAAATATACTATCATAAAAGTTCATGATGAAACCCAATCCACGGATTTAGTAGATATCAAGGTAATATTCTTTGTCATTGACTCAAAAATAATCTCTTCAAACAACCAATGAATCTTTTTAAACTCCCACAAAAAATGTAATGATACCATTAAAGACCTAGGTATTCATTATGATTTTTCTTCATTAGGATGTCAAACCATCGATTCAGAGAGAGTTGATAAAAATCTATAGTTACATGAGATAAAAGAAACTATAAGGGATACTGTTGGGAGTTCTATGATTTACAATGGAAGACCTTGGGTGGAACTAAACTCTGCCAACTACATACCTTTCAACCAATAGAACAAATTCTTCTATACAGTTCCATATTGATGTTATTTATATGTATGATTCGTTCTACATTGGAAGGTCCTTTTCTTGTTAGTAATGTATATACATTTGGTTCAATTATGGTTGAAACAAAAAGTGGAAACCCATTCACTATAAATGTGAAAATGGTGAAGATGTTATATGGATGTTTACATCAAGAACCGGTGGAGGAGGACAATTTTCTCCAAACCATTAACGGATTTATACTCATGACGTATGGTCGAGCCAACGACACTAATCAAAGCCTCATCTAGGAGGCAACTCGAGATTCAGTGTTTTTTTTAAGATTTAAGACATAGATACAACTTATATCTCCCAAATTAAAAATAATGAAATGGTTCTTATAGTGATACAATTGGTTTTTGTTTCCACATACCATCATGGAAATAAACCACAAGGAAGACCCAAGAAGAAAATAAAGGGGATAAAATATTTAGGTAAAATGGAGTTAACTTTTTAGGATTTCCATTTAAGATTCATTAATTGTTTCATCAAAATCATGTTTTGATCATTAAAGATGGAATTGCATACCCACACATGATTTAATTATTTACTCAACTTATCTAAGAGACAATAGTATCATAGAATGTTTAGAGTGAATCATGGATATTTAAATGTTGACTCCTGATTTAAGGTAAGAAATTTATTCATGTAAATAAAATTTCCCAACCATTTTTCATGCTTCGAATTTATGAAATTTTAGTGAATTTACTTTATTATTATTAATAATCCCTTCATTGATTGCCTAATTTCATATATATCATTCCCAAGATGATTTATAGACCATGTACATCCTATATTTCTTGTGAAAATTTGTTGGGTGATCTTGGGACATGTAACCATCCAAAACTGGTATTGAATATTTTCAATGTTATAATTGTAAAAACCAACATTTAAAATGATTGATGCATCCTTTGAAATGATACTTTTCCATAAAATTCCACCTTTACATCAATACTTCCATTAGCCCATAGAGACCATGAATGACAATTATATGTGGGACCCATGTTTCAAGCCATTTTGATCCATTCATGCCCTCCTCTTCGTATTTTCATGATATTTTACAATTTAATTGTGGTGTTAAAATGAATCCTAGTGCCTGAGATGATATACATTGTAAGGAAGAAGTGTGGGGTTATTATTTTAGAAATTATAAATATTATTAAAATAATTAATTATAATTTTTTCCCCTTATTAATTTTAAAAATGAAAAAAATGACAAGGGATCCAATACTAGAGAAAAACTGTTTTTGATTTTGGAGAACCCAAAATCACCATTACAGACAGACTATCGCCTAATTGTATGTGGTTAAGTGATGGATTTCAGCTTTCAACTAATCACAACATTTAAAAAATGAAAAAATAAAAAATGTCAACTAAAATTCCAAGACGGTGAAAAAATTATTAATTATTCATAATTAGATCATGGCATTACTTTGTGTTTTTGAGATGTGGGTGTAGATACATTGAAGGGGAGAGTTTTATTACAAATTTTTAGATCATGCATTATACATAAGAGATAAACTTCCTCAAGAACCATTAATTATTGATTCCTAATATCCTACCAAAAATAATCTTGAGAGTCATTTTAACCTTTATTTCAAATCCTCATGATATAATGTGTCTTTTGTCATTAAAATGTGGATTAAGTAATTTATTTAAATGTCTATGGTTAAGTAGAATGTTCTCAAGATATGAGAATAACACTACATGATTTTTTTCATGAGTCATGAGAGAATTTAATCAAACCTGAGATAAATAATGGCATAAAATATAAGTCCCCAGCCTTAAACCTTACTTAATCTTGAGTTATTACAAGATTACACATTGAGGATCTTTTCGGGTTTAGAGTTTTAGAGAATTAGATCATAAAACTTGAATTACATTCCACATATAAACAAAGTGGTTAAATAAAGATAGTATTCTTCAATTCCCATCAATGGAAACACATTTAAAATAAAACATGGATTATTTCTTGACACTTCCTTGACACTATCATCATATCATGTACCTTTCCCTTGACCTGTGAAAAACATTTCAAAAAAACTTTGGATGAGCATAAAAAGCTCAGTATGGGTTATAAAAACATGGAAAGGAAACATGAGTTCATATATACATAAGAATGATATCATTCTTTACCCATAAAACATAGGCACTTTAACATACCTCATAAAATCATGAATAAATCATAGAAATCATAAGACATAAAGGTAACTTGAGGCATTCATAACATTCTTACGTAGGGAGTAACCCTCTTGGTTACGTTTGGAATACCCATCACAGTATATTACCTAAATCTCTTCAGAGAAACCTTAATGTTTCACTCCTTAGGGTTACCCAATGCATTGGAGAGCTATATCGGGCTCACCCGCCCTTAGTCTATCACGGAACCACCCGTCTTCATAATAATGCCCAAGAACCTCAACATAATCGTATCACATAAAACATGTATAAAGGAAACATAACATTTCAACCTTTTAATAACAAGATATCAATACATCACATTGATATAAAAAACATTATGAAAACCATTTTCAATACCAAAATAAAAGAAAAGTAAAACTTGGTATTTATTTTTCTTTTAAAAAAAGTATGGCTTGTAGAGGAAGCTGAAACTCAAATAATGGTCACGGCGGCGGAGAAGTCGTTGTCGCCGCATAAGTAAGACAAAAACATTCCCTTTTGTCGTTTAGTAAACACTTCGTATAAAAAAGATTACTTTTGAATAAAAATAAAAGTCAAACTGGTTTATACACCGTATAAAAGAAAGTTGTGGATAAAAGAAAATATGCCTCAACGAAAGGAGATTGAGACGAAGTCCCATACCTCGTATCCGACTTGACCCGACCGTTCTTTAATCTCCTGAATAATAAAATTGAGTTAATATCTACTTTCTTATGAATCTTTTTCAAGTTCATTATTCCTTTTATACCATGTTATGAACATCATGTAATCAGTTAAGTTAATAATGTTCATTTTGTCGGTATTTGGTTCTTAAGTCAAAAATAGACTTCTTACACTTAAATGTTGTTAATTTGGTCATAGGTTCGTTATATCCAGAATGATATTAATGATTTGGATAACATGTATATCATATATATTCATCATATACATGTATTTATAATATTACATCACATTTAGAGGTATGAAATGAAATGCACCATTCATGGAGACGGTAAGCCGTACGTACGCATGAACGCTACTTCCATTTCTATTTCATATTTTCTGGAATGGAATCATAATGATATAAGAGTATATTATAATTCCAGTATAATAACATATATAATATCATTAACTTTATCCTTTACACATCCCACATATGGTATTAACGAATCAAATCATTTTCAGGGGGCGGTAGTCCGCACTTCCTAAAATGAAGATATCGTGTTTACCCATAATGGGAAACATAAAGGTATGCCCAAAATGAAAAAAACAGAAGCTTAAGGAAAACCTAAACATATTATATATCATATATAAAAATATTGACATCATAATGGCCACCTTTGAAGGTTTTAAATGAGTATTGAACAATCATCGTTTCGGGAGGCAGAATTTCGCCATCCACGGAATCCGTATGTTCTTTAACCATTTGATGTAGTTGTGTGAGAGTGTAGCTCAAATAAATATTATAACAACATCCTTGTATATTGAAGATACTGGTGTTGTTACAAAATAAGTAAATAAAAAGAGTTTAGGGGGTTGGAGAAGCAAAATAAATCAAATGAACATGAGAGAATGAATTACCTTTAAAAGTGTAACTCCTTTTGATTTGAGCCTAAAGGCTTCCTTTGAAAGGATTCTGCCCAAAGGGAATCCTCTAGGATGAGGATAGGGATGTGGAGAGAGTAAATGGGAAGGTGTTGGCCGAGCCAAAGGCTTTAGGAGTGTGTGAAATGAGGTAGAGGTGGGGGCCTTTTATAAGAGGAGAGGAGGGGCACTTTCAGAAAGAAAAGAAATATTACTTTATTTGAAAATGTGTTTCGGTTTTAAAAGGTCCATCATTGATATAATTTGTGGATAAGGTGATAAGGGTTCTAAATCCACTCATCCAATTGGCTTTGGACATGTTTAGTTCATAGATTTTACATTATATTTCCATTTTATTTAAATCGTCAAATAGTGATGTCATCGCTGCATCATTATTATGTCATAAATAATTTATTTATTTAATGTATAAAAATTATAAAAAAAATACTATGATGTAGGAAATATTTTTATATTTCCAATTACTATTTATAATCAAAAATCTGATCTTTATAACCCCATGTAAAAATTGTTTTCGTAAAACATCTCTTGTTTGTGTCACTTTTACTTTAACATTTAATAAAAAGTTATTTATGTCATTTCCCAACCAGTGTCTCCATGGGGTCCCCAAGTTGACCCATGGCTTGTCTTGGTCGGCTATGACACAAACAATAAGGTTGGGACATGTGTCTAGGTCATTTAATATTATTAAAGCATTATTTATACCTTAAACTACCCTAATTACCACTAATCACGATTAAGAACTTAATAAGTTACTATTCACCAAAAAATTATTTTAATCTCATTGAACCACTTTTTACTTCTTAATGACAACCATGTATGTCGGATTTTCAAAATTCAATACACATTAGTGGTAAAATTTCATTTAACTGAAAAATCAGTTTGCTTGATTACCACTTAGTGGTTTCACTATTCATCAAAAATTGATGTTTTTCAGCAAATTACCAAAAAATCACCCTAATCTATATTTGATATTCCGAATTCAAAAATGAAGTCTATTTTAAAAAATTAAAATCATATAAGTCACATTAATTAATTTAATAATTAATTCCCGCTGCCAGAGCAAATAGCGTGTTTTTACAAAACAATAAGTATCAAAAGATTGACACCATTTTAAGTCTAATTTCAAAGTGAAATTGATTCCAATGACAACCATTGGATTAAATGGTAAAAATATATTCTAATTTCACTTCAAAACCAATTCAAAAGATAATATAATCATATAAATAAATTAGATTAAAAAGCAGTTTTGATGTAAAATGTAGTATTTTTCACTATTCATTAAAAAATGAACATTGTCAGAAAAATACCAAAAATTCACACAAGGTAAATTTTGATGTCCCAATCATAAATAATAAGATTATTTTGACAAACATAGTTTATAAAATTGTCAAAAGATAGATTCAAAAATGGTTTGCCATCAAAAGGCAGTAAAACAATCTTTTAAGAATATTAGTTTATTCCTTGCATAAGATTGTATTTATTTTCATTTTAAGCCTCTAAAACACTATCTTAATCATTAATAGACATGGATAAAAATATCTATTATTCATTACATACTTGTGATGTTACATCCTTCCCCCCTTTAGAAAATTGCATCCCCGCAATTTATTTACTTATCGAATAAATGGGGGTACTTATCCCTCATTGCATTTTCAGATTCCCATGTTGACTCTTCAATCATGTGGTTTTTCCAAAAAACCTTTACCTGGTGAATCACCTTATTCAGTAACACTTGATCCCTATGGTCAATAATCTGGACCAGTTTTTCCTCATAAGATAGGTTCTCTTCCAGCTGAACTACCTCTAGACTCAAAACATGAGATGGATCTGGAATATACTTTCTCAACATCGAAACGTGAAAAACATTGTGTACCTGAGTTAAACTCGGAGGTAAAGCCACTCGGTATGCAACTGATCCAACTCTCTCCAGAATTTCGTATGGTCCAATGAACCTTGGACTTAGCTTTCCTTTCTTACCAAATCTCATCACACTTTTCCAAGGAGAAACCTTGTGAAAAACATGATCACCTACCTCGAAAGATAGATCCTTCCTCCGGTTATCCGCATAACTCTTCTGCCTGCTCTAAGCTGTTCTCATGTGTTTCTGAATCAGCTGAACTTTTTCTGCCATCTCTTCTACCAATTCTGGTCCCATTAACTTCTTTTCACCCACTTCATCCCAGAAAGGTGGAGTTCGACACCGCTTCCCATATAATTCCTGAAATGGTGTCATCTGTATACTGGAATGAAAACTGTTATTATATGAAAACTCAACCGAAGAAAGATGTTGGTCCCAACTTCCCTGATAATCCATAGAACAAGCTCGTAGCATATCCTCCAATGTCTGAATTGTTCGTTCTAACTGCCCATCTGATTGAGGATGAAAAGCTGTACTAAAATTTAATTCAGTACCCAACGACTTCTGAAGTACTTTCCAAAAGTTAGAAGTAAACCTGGGATCACGATCCGATACAATGGAGAGAGGAACTCCATGTAACTTGACTATCTCTTTAAGATACAAACGGGAAAGTTGATCAAGAGAGAAAGTATCTCGTATAGCAAGGAAATGAGCAGATTTGGTCAAGCGATCAACAATAACCCAGATTGCATTATTACCTCGAGATGTATTCGGCAATCCAACAACAAAGTCCATGGATATATTCTCCCATTTCCACTCTGGCACTGGTAAAGGCTGAAGAATCCCTTTCGGTAACTTCCGCTCTGCTTTAACCTGTTGACATGTCAAACACTTCACAGTAAAATCAGCAATGTCTCTTTTCATTCCATCCCACCAGTAATACTCCCGTATATCTCTATACATCTTAGTACTGCCCGGATGAACTGAAAACGGAGAACTATGAGCTTCACATAACAACTCTCTCTTAAACTGTGAATCACAAGGCACACACAATCTCTTCCCAAATCTCAAAACACAATCATTATCAAAGTTGAATTCAGGAAACTTACCTTTCTGAACCAGCTCTACCTTTTTCTGCAACTCACTATCTTTCTTCTGTGCTTGCTTGATTCTATCTGATAGAGAAGATCTCACTGATACCTGAAAAAAAACAGAAGGACTTCCTGCACCAACAACTTCTACGCCAAAGTTCATCAAATCGTTAACCAAAGGATCATGTTCCAACCGCAACATTGTTAATGAAGCATTACTTTTTCGACTCAAAGCATCAGCCACTTTATTTGCTTTTCCCAGATGGTAATGAATTGTACAATCATAATCCTTGATTAATTCCAGCCATCTCCTTTGTCTCATGTTTAACTCTTTCTGAGGGAATATATACTTTAAACTTTTGTGATCGGTATATATTTCACACTTTACTCCATACAAATGATGCCTCCAAATTTTTAAAGCAAAAACAACAGCAGCTAATTCCAAATCATGTGTAGGGTAATTTACCTCATGATTTTTCAACTGTCGTGAAGCATAAGCAATTACCTGATCATTCTGCATTAGGATGCAACCAAGTCCTTTCAATGAAGCATCACTGTATATAACAAACTCACCATTCCTGGAAGGTAGTGCCAAAACTGGAGCATTCACCAATCTTCTTTTCAATTCCTGAAAACAATCATCACATTCTTTTGTCCAGATAAACTTAACACCCATCCGAGTTAGCTTAGTCATTGGACTAGATAACCGTGAAAAATTTCTAACAAACCTTCGGTAATATCCCGCCAAACCAAGGAAGCTACGAATCTCGGTTACATTTGTGGGTCTTGTCCATTCTTCCACAACTTTTGTTTTTGCAGGATCAACAGTTATTCCATCTTTAGAAACAATGTGACCAAGGAAAGAAATTTGTTGCAACCAAAACTCACACTTGCTGAATTTCCCATATAGTTTCTTTTCTTTTAAGGTTTGCAAGATAACCCTTAAATGTTTTTCATGCTCCTCTTTACTTTTAGAAAACACCAAAATATCATCAATGAAAACCACCACAAACTTATCCAAGAACTCATGGAAAATTCTATTCATTAAGTCCATGAATACAGCAGGTGCATTGGTTAGCCCAAAAGGAATTACTACAAATTCATAATGGCCATATCTCGTACGGAACGCGGTCTTCGGAATATCTTCCTCCTTTACCTTCAGCTGATGGTACCCCGATCTCAGGTCAATCTTTGAAAAAAACTGAGCTCCCTGGAGCTGATCAAACAAATCATCGATATGAGGCAAAGGATATTTGTTCTTAATAGTGATATTATTCAAGGCACTATAATCAATGCAAAGTCTCATAGAACCATCTTTCTTTTTAACAAATAAAACAGGATCACCCCATGGTGATGTGCTAGGTTTAATGAAACCTTTCTCTAATAAATCTTGCAATTTCTCCTTCAACTCTAAAAGTTCAATTTGTGCCATTCGATAAGGGGGTTTTCAAATTGGCTTAGCATCAGGAACTATGTCAACAGTAAACTCAACTTCCAGATCTGGTATTATTCCAGGCAACTCATCAGGAAAAACATGAGGATTCTCATTTACCACTGGAAAATCATTAACCTGAACAGTTCCTTTATTTTCAACGACGTGTGCAAGGTAACATTCATTTCCATCTTTTACAAGTTTCTCGGCCTCTTGATATGTTATCAAAAGTAAGGGTTCATTCTTGTAAACAAACTGAAAGTCTTTCTAAAAAGAAACTTCTTTAGCTCTACATTTAATCTTAGCATGGTAAATAGAGAGCCAATCCATACCCAGGATAACATCAAACTCTACTAGAGGTAGAACAATAAGGTTTGCAAGTAGGTTCTTTCCACAGATAAGGATAGAGAGATTCGTATAAATTCTTTTTGCCTCGACATTTCCCCTAGGTGTTTTTACCAAAAGTTCAGGAGTCATTTCTTGAGATGGTATTCCCATTTTACTAGAAAAGGTTTCAGAGATGAAAGAATGTGTAGACCCCGAATCAAACAACACACTGGCATAATCTGAAAAAACAAAAAAAGTACCTGATACAACTTCATTTGATGGCCCGGCATCTGCTGAAGTAGTTGCAAAGGATTTCACCACCCCTTTCTTCTTGTAGTCTAACTGCTTCCCATCACTCAAGCTCTTTGTCGGACACTCGTTTGCATAGTGACTCATCTCATTGAACTTATAACATTTCACTAACTGTAAATCAAATTTGTTCTTACCTTCACCTTGATCCTTTTCAGTGAAATCACGAGCCTTATGTCCCATCTTACCACATCGGTAGCACTTTCCAGAATTCAGAAGACATTCCCCAGCATGCCTTTTGCCACATTTATCACAAAATGGAAACTTAGTTCTCTTACCATCAGAATTTTTTGAAGAATTCTTACCTTTCTCCTGCCACCTCGGTCTCTTCTTCTGCTGGTTGTTATAGAAGACTTGGTCATCGGCAAACTCCATTTCCACCTTCTCAGCACATCGAACAAGCTTTTCATAACTTTTAAACTCACGAGAAGCTAATGCCCTTCGATATTTGGGCTTTAATCCTGAGTAAAAATGATTGATTTTACTATCAAGGTCTCGGATAAAATTTGGAGCATACCTTGCCAATCGAGTGAACCTTTCTTCATAGGCAGCCACTGAGTCTTCCTCTTACCTCAATTCCAAGAATTGTTTTTCCATCCTAAGTCGAACAGCCTTAGGAAAATACTTCTCAAGAAACATACCTTTGAATTCATCCCAGTCGAGAGCATCAATCTCATCGGCGTCCCTGATATTTTTAACCATAAACCACCACTGATCTGCTTCACCCTCCAAACGGTAAATAGCAAGGCTAACCTTTTGATTGTCTGAACACCCCATGACATCAAAAATCTTCTCCAGTGCTTCAATCCACCCTTCAGCTAGCACAGGGTCAGATGATCCTCTGAATGATGGTGGATGTTGCCTCATGAAATGTTCCACCACTGACATGTTCCTCTGCGGTTGGTCTGGCTGATCTCGTGTATGGATACCACCGCCATTTATCGCTTGAGTCAACTGCGCCATTACTGCAACAAACTGTTTAGTTCCAATTCCGACCATTTCTGGATGCTGATTCGGAATGTTATTTCCTTCTGTATGCCTTCCTAGCACTGCTTCCCTATTTCCTCTGCGGAAAACCATTCTGAACAAACATGTCTTAGATGAAGCATCATGGTAATATTTAAATGCTATATCATTTCGAAAAAAAAATTTGGATAATCATTTAACAGAATTATAACTGTTAAATTTATCTAAACCAACCTTTGATACCAACTATAATCCCCAGCCTTAAACCTTACTTAATCTTGAGTTATTACAAGATTACACATTGAGGATCTTTTCGGGTTTAGAGTTTTAGAGAATTAGATCATAAAACATGCATTACATTCCACATATAAACAAAGTGGTTACATAAAGATAGTATTCTTCAATTCCCATCAATGGAAACACATTTAAAATAAAACATGGATTATTTCTTGACACTTCCTTGACACTATCATCATATCATGTACCTTTCCCTTGACCTGTGAAAAACATTTCAAAAAAACTTGGGATGAGCATAAAAAGCTCAGTATGGGTTATAAAAACATGGAAAGGAAACATGAGTTCATATATACATAAGAATGAAATCATACTTTACCCATAAAACATAGGCACTATAACATACCTCATAAAATCATGAATAAATCATAGAAATCATAAGACATAAAGGTAACGTGAGGCATTCATAACATTCTTACGTAGGGAGTAACCCTCTTGGTTACGTTTGGAATACCCATCACAGTATATTCCATAAATCTTTTCGGAGAAACCTTAACTTTTCACTCCTTCGCGTTACCCAATGCATTGGAGAGCTATATCGGGCTCACCCGCCCTTAGTCTATCACGGAACCACCCGTCTTAATAATAATTCCCAAGAACCTCAACATAATCGTATCACATAAAACATGTATAAAGGAAACATAACATTTCCACCTTTTAATCACAAGATATCAATACATCACATTGATATAAAAAACATTATGAAAACCATTTTCAATACCAAAATAAAAGAAAAGTAAAACTTGGTATTTAATTTTCTTTTAAAAAAAGTATGGCTTGTAGAGGAAGCCGAAACTCAAATAATGGACACGGCGGCGGAGAAGTCATTGTCGCCGCATACGTACGACAAAAACATTCCCTTTTGTCGTTTAGTAAATGCTTCGTATAAAAAAGATTCCTTTTGAATAAAAATAAAAGTCAAAGTGGTTTATACACCATATAAAAGAAAGTTGTGTATAAAATAAAATATGCCTCAACGAAAGGAGATTGAGACGAAGTCCCATACCTCGTATCCGACTTGACCCGACCGTTCTTTAATCTCCTGAATAATAAACTTGAGTTAATATCTACTTTCTTATGAATCTTTTTCAAGTTCATTATTCCTTTTATACCATGTTATGAACATCATGTAATCAGTTAAGTTAATAATGTTTATTTTGTCGGTATTTGGTTCTTAAGTCAAAAATAGACTTCTTACACATACATGTTGTTAATTTGGTCATAGGTTCGTTTTATCCAGAATGATATTAATGATTTGGATAACATATATATAATATATATTCATCATGTACATGTATTTATAATATTACATCACATTTAGTGGTAAGAAATGAAATGCACCGTTCATGGAGACGGTTAGCCGTACGTACGCATGAACGCTACTTCCATTTCTATTTCATATTTTCTGGAATGGAATCATAATTATATAAGAGTATATTATAATTCTAGTATAATAACATATATAATATCATTAACTTTATCATTTACACATCCCACATATGGTATTAACGAATCAAATCATTTTCAGGGGGCGGTAGTCCGCACTTCCTAAAATGAAGATATCGTGTTTACCCATAATGGGAACCATAAAGGTATGCCCAAAATGAAAAAAACATAAGCTTAAGGAAAACATAAACATAATATATATCATATATAAAAATAGTGACATAATAATGGCCACCTTTGAGGGTGTTAAATGAGTATTGAACAATCATCGTTTCGGGAGGCAGAATTTCGCCATCCACAGAAACCGTATGTTCTTTAACCATTTGATGTAGTTCTGTGAGAGTGTAGCTCAAATAAATATTATAACAACATCCTTGTATATTGAAGATACTGTTTTTGTTACAAAATAAGTAAATAAAAAGAGTTTATGGGGTTGGAGAAGCAAAATAAAACAAATGAACATGAGAGAATGAATTACCTTTAAAAGTGTAACTCCTTTTGATTTGAGCCTAAAGGCTTCCTTTGAAAGGATTCTGCCCAAAGGGAATCCTCTAGGATGAGGATAGGGATGTGGAGAGAGTAAATGGGCAGGGTTTGGCCGTGCCAAAGGCTTGAAGAGTGTGTGAAATGAGGTAGAGGTGGGGGCCTTTTATAAGAGGAGAGGAGGGGCACTTTCGGAAAGAAAAGAAATATTACTTTATTTGAAAATGTGTTTCGGTTTTAAAAGGTCCATCATTGATATAATTCCTGGATAAGGTGATAAGGGTTCGAAATCCACTCATCCAATTGGTTTTGGACATGTGTAGTTCATAGATTTTACATTATCTTTCCATTTTATTTAAATCATCAAATAGTTATGTCATCGCTGCATCATTATTATGTCATAAATAATTTAATTTATTTAATGTCTAAAAATTATAAAACAAAATACTATGATGTAGGAAATCTTTTTATATTTCCAATTACTATTTATAATCAAAAATCTGATCTTTATAACCCCATGTAAAAATTGTTTTCGTAAAACATCTCTTGTTTGTGTCATTTTTACTTTAACATTTAATAAAAAGTTATTTATGTCATTTCCCAACCAAAGTGTCTCCATGGGGTCCCCAAGTTGACCCATGGCTTTTCTTGGTCGGCCATGACACAACCAATAAGGTTGGGACATGTTTCTAGGTCATTTCATATTATTAAAGCATTATTTATACCTTAAACTACCCTAATTACCACTAATCACGATTAAGAACTTAATAAGTTACTATTCACAAAAAAATTATTTTAATCTCATTGAACCACATATTACTTCTTAATGACAACCATGTATGTTGGATTTTCAAAATTCAATACACATTAGTGGTAAAATTTCATTTAACTGAAAAATGAGTTTGCTTGATTACCACTTAGTGGTTTCACTATTCATCAAAAATTGAAGTTTTTCAGAAAATTACCAAAAATTCACTCTAAGCTATATTTGATATTCCGAATTCAAAAATTAAGTCTATTTTACAAAATTCAAATAATATAAGTCACATTAATTAATTTAATAATTAATTCCCGCTGCCAAAGCAAATATCCTGTTTTTACAAAACAATAAGTATCAAAATATTGACACCAGTTTAAGTCTAATTTCAAAGTGAAATTGATTCCAATGACCACCATTGGATTAAATGGTAAAAATATATTCTAATTTCACTTCAAAACCAATTCAAAAGATAATCTAATCATATAAATAAATTAGATTAAAAAGCAGTTTTGATGTAAAATGCAGTATTTTTCACTATTCATTAAAAAAATGAACATTGTCAGAAAAATACAAAAAATTCACACAAGGTAAATTTTGAAGTCCCAACCATAAAGAATAAGTTTATTTTGACAAACATAGTTTATAAAATTGTCAAAAGATAGATTCAAAAATGGTTTGCCATCAAAAGGCAGTAAAACAATCTTTTAAGAATATTAGTTTATTCCATGCATAAGATTGTATTTATTTTCATTTTAAGCCTGTAAAACACTATCTTAATCATTAATAGACATGGATAAAAATATCTATTATTCATTAATTACTTGGGATGTTACATAAAATGGTTAATAATAATGAATCAAAGATAATGAATGAATTAAAGGAATAGTTCCATCAATTTTCCAAGGGGAAACATAAATTATATAAAATATTTTTTTCATTGAAAAATGGTAATGAAAATGGATATTTTATGAAAATTATTTAATGTGTGATTTCATATTGATTATTTTAAATTTATTTAAATCGAAATTTAATGTTGGTAGCATTGGGGTCCTTTAATTTCCAGGTTGAGATTTTATGCATGAGGACAAGCATTGTTTATGTGTGGGTGTTTATGACAGAGAAAATTTATGTGAATATTTAAAATCAAATAATGATGACAGTTTATTTTTTTCAATGATAAATCCAATAAATTTAATTGTTAAATAAAATTAATTAGTTATATGAATTTTAGAATAAAAATGGACTAAATTGTCTAAAGTGCATAATTTGGGATTTTGGATAGATTTTTTCTTCAAGGGTATTTTGATCGTTTAATAAAACTTATCCTTACAAATTGAGTTATTATTTATTTATTAGATTAACTATTTTATTTAAATTCACATTGCCTTCTAGACTAGGGGCAGATTATGGCATCTATAGGAATTAAAAAATCAATGATGCTGATGATTTTTCAGGAGGACAACATAGACCCCACTATGGTAATGGAACCACATCTCGGCCTACACACCTTCAATTGATGTGATTATACCTGGGATAGAAAAAAGAGAAATATAATCGTATCTAAAATTAGTTTGAGGGTGTTTTATGCACATAAGATTTCATAGGAATTTATACTTTTGCAAGATTCTTATTGGAACCTTTATCCCAAAAAACCATTAATGAAAAAATCATAACTCAGACATACTATGGTCCAATGAGATGAATTTTGAATGATGAATGAAGAACACATTCATGAACAACATAAATTAATGGGTCCAAGCATGAATTGGTCAATTATTGTTTATACAACACGACAATAGTTGCAGGATATAAATCTTCTTAAAAAAGGAGAAGAGATCCTAAATATCAACATATTCATTCACATCCATTTCCATCAGGTAGAATGCATATAAGATGAGGAGATCATATCCCTCCTTTTTCATCATTCATAAATTTTTCATCCATTTTTACATTTTATTTGAATTTAATGACCACACTGTGCATGGATGGGTACAATCTATAATGATTGGGTGTAATGAAGGAGAATCCGTTTTTGATATGTTTGAGTTTCTGAATTTTTATTGAAATGAATTTATTGAATATAAATGTATGGTTTTAAATTTAATTTTTTTTGTATTTAAATTAAATATGATTTTATTTTTTATTTATTCATATAAATTAAATATCATTGATTTAAATATTATTCTACACATCCTTGATCTATTCATTTATTACACTGATTGGATAATCTACGAAGAAAATCAACTAAGGTTGGGATTTAGTGATTGCTATAACATGTGAAGAAAATTAGATTGTATAATTTAATTATTTAGGGAAAATCAATAAAAGGGTTATTATTTCCAATGTAAATAATATTAGTCCATAAAAACCTTTACACATTGATATATAATAAAATCTAAGGTGAAACAAAGAAACAATTGATATTCAGTTCATTTAATATATATTTTAAAACCAAAGGATTCACATTTAAAAAAAACTATTATGACATCTAAAATGGAAAAACCCAACCAAAATCCAATCACTTATTTCTCATATTAAATTCATTATTATTCTTACAAAAAACTCTTTCATGCTTAAAACATTCAAACGTGTTATTTTTAATGTGAACCCAAGATTAAAACACCGCCCTTTGGAGAATGTCATTATGTTTTCGAATTATACTACACCCTTAAAGGATTTAATTTCTTTTTTCCAAAACTCATGACATGTGTTTGTCAATCCACCACATGCAATAATTGAGAGGTCATACCATTGAAGCCTGGAATACGGCACAACCAAAGTCTCGACATAGAAAACTATCATCAACTGACACTCGCACCCACCTTTTCAACCACTAATACTCCACACTCACTAAAAACATCAACAGGTTCCCCCAACACCAAAAAACACTAAGGTATGGGCCACATTGGATTTATCCATTACAATGTGTATTATCCTAAAAATATTAACAATTTAAAAAATATTATTTTAATTTTTATAATTTTAGATCGGATAACATATTTAAATTGTTTCATATTACATATTTATGATAATATTATTTTATATAGATCACTCTACCAAAATAATTTATCATATCTATCTTCAATAATTAATAACATAGACTAAAATATGTATTTATAATTATATATATATATATATTAAAAATTCCACTTATGAATCACCATATCACCTTATAGTGGTCCCAATTTAAAAGAAAATGTTAAAAAAATTCAATTGATTCATCAAAAAATTATAGAAATATGCACCTCTTGTCTCACTATATAATGATAACCCCATTTGCATGTGAAAATGTTTTCTAACTATTTTAATTTAGTATTATATTTATCATACTATTTTCTTCCAATAATCATTATAAGAGACTTATCATATATATACGCTTATATAAAACGCTTCCAACTATCCATCATAATAATATTTATTTCAATAGATTTGTAATTACATATTATTTAGTTAATAAAAGGTGATTTTAGTAGAAAATAACACATTGAATCCAAATAATAATAAATATGGAATTCAATTTAATGTATACTACTTGAAATAAAAATAATTTTTAAATTAATTTTTTTTTATGTTTTTAATAAATGAATTTATAATAAAAAACATTTCTCAACCATGAGAGAATAATCCTTGTAGTTAGTTTAATTTTAAAATAATATTATATGTTATTGTGTTGAAAATTATATTTTGATAAATTATATAATAGAAATATAATATTAGATAAATATATATAATTAATGTGTGAAATCAAGTATTCCAGATATAGATGACTTATATTTTGTTAGGATTCCAAAATAATTTTATTTAATTGAAATGTTTTCAATTAAATATAATTAATTAAAAAAATAAAGTCACTCAATTAATGATTCCTAATAAATGTACTCTAGAAACTGTATTACACTACACTACCCTTTATCAGATCCCGTATAAATTTAATTTTTTACATTCATCAATATCTTTGATAAATCACTTATGTTCAACGTTTGAATCGATTGAAAATCTATCACGACATCCGAAATGAAAAACATCTTCCCACCCATGCATTTCATGTTAGAACATCACCTTATCCCAAAAGACCTCGACATCAAACAAAAAAAAGTAATGATTATAATAAAACATGAGAAATCCATGTTCAAACTCAGTCAAATAATATTTATAGTATCAAACCAAACACCCCTACCTATCCAAAACAAGATGTCAAATACTCAAAAGTTAACATAACTATGGTAAATTCAAGTTTGAATTAGATGTATTCAGTTTTCTTGGTCTATGTCCCTTTTTTAGAGAAATCACACAAACAAAGTCATTTTTTCATGTATGCTCCATAAATTTGAACTTTCACTTTACGTGATGTTAGTCTAAATGATGCTTACCCTTTCTAATTTTTTATTCTGTTTTGTTGGGGCCAATACATGTATTTCCATGACCCGATTCGCATGTCCCAAACACTTCCCAATCTATAGACGTGCATGGGTGCACGACCTAGTATCATGGTCAGTCTGATCTGTTCCAAGGATCATGCTTATCCCGACAAATAAGAATTTTTTGAGTCAGCATGACTAATTTGGGCAGCTGGGCCAAGGAACACATGAAACGTCATGATAAGATGATTACATATATTTATATCAATTATTATGGAATTTAATTTATATTGTTATTCAATGTTTTGGGGTTTTTATTTTTGTGGCACATTGTTGTTAGTTTTTAGTAAATTATTTTCATTATAATGACAAGTCTACATTTCATTCTTGTGCAGACTATTAATGATAATGATGTTGTTTGAAGTAAGAGAAAAATAGATAATTATTGATGGATGTGTAATACAATGTTGTCTCCTTCGGTCACCATAGTGAATATAACTTTTTTAAATTTTTTATTCTACATTACATTTAGGAACATGTTCTTATTTAATATAAATTTTTTTAGGGTTGTTTTGTTGAACAAGAGTTGACATCTTCCATGTGTGTAAGTATGGTACTAGGTGGGTGTGCTCTTAGAGCTACATGGAGAAACTATCATACACATTCACATATTGACACACCAACAAACCCCCATCTACCAAAAATGTTCATCATCCACATCATCCTCTAGGGTTTTTCCCAACCATGACTCTATATTAATCATATTTAGCCTCATAATCTCATACCATGTCTATGTTTCCACTTGGAATTGTCCCACATATACTATATAACTAATAATAAAATAGTTTTATCCCTGTCAAGGGATTTATAAATGCTAGCATAAAATGACGTTAAAGGCCCCCTTTATTAGAGGAAGAAATGTTGTTACAGTGGGTCTTTAACAATACTTTTTTAGCACTATTAAGGTGATTCATTACCACTGCTAAAAAAATAAATGTTATAGACACACTATTATCTACACTTTTCTAAATTTAATGGTAATGGTCCTTCAAATATGAGGGCTTTTATAAAAGTGCTGATAAATGGGTTCTTTCATCAAGGCTTCTAAAATAGCACTTACAATGGGGGGGGGAGTTGTCAGTGCACATTTTGAAGCACTATTATATGAATACCAATATCAGGGATTATTTAATAGTGCTAATAAAAATTATATTTTAGAAAATATTATTTTTCATTCAAAATAATATAATATATATATATATATATATATCGATATAAATACAATATTTATCAATTTTTTCAGAAAAGGAAAATATTCATTTTAACATAATAAAAAATATATTTAATGAAAATGGATTATAAGTAAACAATAAAATATTTTCAATGAACAATTTTATAATTATTAAATTTTAATAGTAATTTAATATCACATTGATGATAAAAAAATTTAAAAATAAAAAAATGTTAAAATATGTTTAAAACGTTAGATTAACATCAAACGACCAAACATTTTGATATGTGTGTCTGTTAGGGAGCTTCCATGTTTAAAATTGAATATTTTTATGGGATCTATGAACTTGTTTATATAGGTAATAAAATTTACTATTTTTGGAGGCCAAAAATCGGAAATAATGCCTAAAAAATTGAGTTATTTTCCAGGGTACAACATTTTTTTAATTTTCAATGGATACGATTTCTTGTTTCTGGTGGACCTTTATTAATTTTACAATGGGGACTAAATATATTCCCAATGTTTAAATTCATATTGATATTAGCGATTCAAAATTTTACCATTTTTCAAAATGTTATATTATTTGTAATCATATATTTTACAATATATAAATATATCATATATATTCACACACAAAAGAATAATTTTATAAATAATAATTAAACATATTTACATATAAAATATATATATTATTTTATAAAAATATATATAAACACACATATATATTAATAGATAAAAATACAATGAAACACACACACACACAGGAAAATATAATTATATATTTAAATATGATAAAATGTTAAACAATACAATTTATGGTAGTGGAAAATTATTTGGATTATATGATATAGGTCATAGAGTTGAAGATCAGTGGTGGAGGTGTCATATTCCAGTGGGTGGGATTATCTATAATATTGATGGGTGGGTGGGAAAAAATTACACACCCTTTATCAATGGGGCCCTGAACTGTGCTTTTTTATCACATTTGGAGTCCCCCATTAATAGTGCTAATCTTTTTAATGGGTGCCTTTAACAATGCATTTTTAGAAATGATAAATTTTTTTGGATTTTTATCAAACTCCCATTATCAGGCCTAGATTTGTTTAAAAAATATTCAAACGATGTTAAATGTTGATTTTATAGTAGTGTATCCACATCCTTTGAAGTATTTCCAACCCTTCTTTTATTTTCCCACCATTACAATGCCACAAACACTTCCTAATATCTATCAATAATATAATGAATTTTTATATCATCATCAACTATAATTCAAATAGATGAACCAGTAAATTCATTGGAATAGACACGTCCTTCATAGGTTACTGATCCTGGACTTCCCATAGATCCATATAAGCCAAATGTGTAGACTGCATATGGTTTTTTTATAAGTCTGTCAAATAATGTCACATTATTTTTTCCATGTAGTACTGTGAATTAATATTATTTTGATCATATTATCTTATTCATTGACATCATTATAATGCTGATTTGGGTACACATGTATGCTTGAATCATGGAATTGTTTGACATATATAACGGTGTATTAAAATTAATAAAATCAAATGATAGGTAAAAATTATATGAAGTGCAGATGTTTTATAAAAACATTTACCATGTACAATGATATCATTATTGTGTAACCTGTCACATGGAGTAATATCGTAAGTAAAATCGATGAGAATTAATGGGTGGATATATATGGAAAAATCAACTAAAATGATATCTATATAATCTAACTTTATATGAATTTACATTTTTTGCAAAGTCAGTTTAACTTTCTCGATAGGGAAACAAAAACGGTTGTACGTCTAGTGGATCATGAGATGTTGTGGTGATCATATAAGCACATGTTATATTTTGTTTGTGTTGGATATGGTGTCTTAGAACCAACTTCAATATTATTTACGATAATCTGTATTCATACATATGAATATTAATAAACATCTTAGTACATCATTATTGTTCATCTGTGTGATAGATAATTTGATAATATCCTACAATAAGTTGTCAAACTAAAAGATCATAAATGTTCTAAACAATAATTTGAACTCTAATGTATTAAAATATTTTTCTAACAATATATGTTGTATTTTCGATTTCTATCATCTGAGGTACACCAATGATGTAGGCAATAAGAGGTGGACACTCAAAGGACATTAAGGCATCATCTCATGGTGCATTTATGGTAATATCTAGAATGAGATATAATTAGAAACAAACTATACTGTAGTAAATTAGCATTAATAGTTTTCAATAGATTATCTTATCTAAGAATGTGTTCATTGTTCCATATACATAATTAGTTTTATTAATGGGTATTTTATGTCATATACATTGATGTATTGATGAAAATATTTATGACATATGTTCGTAGTGAGGTAGGATATGATTAGTATGTCACATGTTCAATGTCATAAATAAATAGAACATGAAATGATTTTTATCATATGTACAGTAACAATATTTTATATCTCATACCACTTAATAAAAATAATACAGCATAAATAAATCCAATTCATTGATGCTCTATATCCATGTTTGATTTTCGTAAATTCAATGAATCAATAATCGAAAAAATATACATATAACATAATCCTAAAACTGGATTGGTTAGTGATATCATGATAAAGGGATTATAATACATAGTGTGTGCCCATATGTTGTATTATTTTGTTGTATCGTTTTCTTCGTTTTCTATAAATTCCATGGTGTGTTACTAGATGATAATCATGGAGTGTCTGATTCTTCAGCTAATGTAACTAATAATGGGGAATAGAAGATCACACACTAAAAGTTTCCTGAATCCCAGTTATATAATTTATTATTATATATTATCTAAAATGTTAAATATATATTATCCTATGATATATATTAATGATTATATGTTTATTTTTGATCTCATATATTATATCACCAATTATTTGAGAGAATATTATGCGAATAGAATAATTAATACATATTTTTTTTTCTATTTTGTGAATTTAATATTAATTTATATATTAGTGAACAATTTATTGATATTATTTAATTTATAAAATAATAATTATTTCAGGCTAGTTAAATACTATAGAGGAATGGCAGATCGATTTTATTGGTCTGGTAAAAAAATGCTAGATTTTATATTATTTAATTTGAATTCGGGGTTTAGCGTATGTCAGGAAAAATAATAATGTTATTATTATGAACATGGGGTTCTGTGGATATAAAATATATAATAACTATAACTTGTGTAATTATTAATTTCCTACAATAGCCACATATAAAAATAATTATATTATTTTTAAAGAGAGTCAATTTCATATGTCTTTTGAAAATTGAATGCCAAAGAAAATCAACTCAATCCCTATAGAGATCCTTTACCCAAAACAATCCCATGAATGCAGAGTGATATTCCACCATCATGTAGTATCAAATATATAAAGATCGTGGATAATCCTTTTCAAACTATTCTCCAGATGATCAATAGTGAATGGAACAAGAATTAGGATTTACAACACTATTACAAGGATATTCATAGGATGATGTTTAGAGATTTGTGGAACATGTGTAGATAACTTCTTTTAATGTATTAAACCTGAATTCCACTAAATTAGTTATCCGGTCATTGTTTCCATGGGACCTGAAGCACTCTTCCCCATATGCTAGATGATGACGACTAGTATGTAAGGTATAAAAGGATATGTGTGCAGACAATATGATTTATTCTAGAATATTCCACATAAGATAACATAATAATTGGAGAAAAAATATCCAATAAACTAGAACATGCCTTAGCAACCATTTCATAGACATGTTACAATCGCAACCAAAAGATAAATATTCTATATCATACTAATAGTTCAAAGACTAAAGAAAAAAATAAAGACTAAGAAAAATATCCAAAAAATGGGTCCTGTCTCCGGGACTGAATCTTAATCTATACACATCCCAATATAATATTATCTCCCTACCTTAGGTCCTCTTCCCTAGCCCAATCCTATAATAAGGAAATTTCCATGGGTACACAATTGTTGTATGAGTAGGGTGTCTGTAAAACCCTCTAATCCAAAACCAATGGTTCCTAAAAAATATATAGTCGAAACAGATAGTACATGTATGAAATAATAAATGGAATAATAAACCAAAGAAAACTCGGGATCCATTAGTTAACAATTTTCACCTTAGTAACATTGATAATTTATCACATTTGATCCATTACTCTATTTCCATCACATAATCGAGGGGATATGATGTTTCATTCTTTTCATTATGGATTATGATGATCAATTATTTGATATAAAGGAAAAAAACATGTTCCCTATCTCAATAGAGATAATCATTTCGTAACAAATACATCACACTCACCTTTGAGTCTCAGTCTATGTAGTATCATCAAATGAAAAAAAATATGGCATTAGATCTTTAGTCTGACTCCCTAAACCTTGAAATATAGGGATATGGTTTAGAGCCTCAGTCCATCCCAAAAATTATGAGGAGTCCTAGACCAGTACCCAACACACCACAAAGCCTAGTAACCATGAATATTAATTCAATTAAAACATATACCAAAAAACAATCCATTCATAAATAATAATGATAACACTCAAAAATAACATTTAATTTAACACATAATTAATCAATGTGTCATCACCCATTAACTAAAATACCAAAAAACATACATTGACCATTTTACCCAATTCACATTCATATATTCACCCATTCAACTTTTTAAAAAATTTCCATTCATTAAACCATTTCACATAATTCATCATATTACACGTATTATTTATTTAATTCATTTCAATTTCAATCTCACATGTCAGTAGACACACTCATCATATTAAATTTAACCCACATTACATTGTTCTAAACATTCTCATATACAATTGTTATAGTATATGAAATATGTTCATATTTGGATAAACATTATCACAAGTCAATTCCATTTTAATCATAACAATTTTCCTTGTTTGGAATTATTGGCATCCCACATGGGTGTCCCTAAATGAGTCTAGTAAACATTAATACATATCAATGAGATCATTAGGGTTTTAATTAATCACATTGTCAACCATTTTATCCAATATCGTCAAAGGCTTTTAATGCACAATAACAAAGAACCATCAAAACAAAAAAGATTCATTGATCACCTTCAAGACTAATGAATATAACTTGTATACCGCCCACCTCGAAGCCACATAAGAAAACATGGAAAACCAAAGTATTAGATCAAGATTTAATGACCCATTAAAGCCACACCATACAATCCACAAAAAATAATGGTTCCAGTTCATCAAAAAAGAATAGTGACACAACAATCTATAATCTATAAAGGATAATCAAGAGGATTGTAAGAAATACACATAGCATCGATCTAAAATAAATTACACTCCAAATGGGTTATAAACAATGGATATCGATCCTTGTGATGATTTTAGTGCTTATGTTTGATAATAGGGATGCAAGTGGAAGAATGAGGAAGACATTTGGGTGGGAAAATGATGAGGTTGAAAAATGGTAAAATACTACTTTTTGGGGACCATAGTGTGGCTGCATGTTTTCAAAACCCTAAGCCATATTTATGAATGCCTCTTTTAGAGTGGGGATAAGTTGCATTCTTACCTGTGTTTCCTTGTATGGTTTGAAAAACCATGCACCAAACATGTCTACTGCCTATATCTAGGTCTTCATGGTTTGGTCTCCCCTCTAAGAAAATTTACTAAAATTTGAACCCCTTCCTCTTAGCCAGGACAGTTTGGGAGACAGTAACAATTAACAATGCACGAACTACGAAACATACATAGTATGTCCAAAATCATCCTTCATTCATGTTTTGATTACTTGATACACCAACGAGATTCCTCAAACATCCAAAAAGAATTTTTTTAAAACAAACTAATGAGAATTAAACCACAAAATTAACAATAAAGTACCTTTAGAAAATATGGGATCATAAAATCTCGATACATTATAATTGTTATTCCTCAATAAGTATTCCCTAAAACTCATTGAACATTAAAAAAAATTCATTTGGCCACTGAACCCACATTTCATTCTCCCACTCCAATGTTTCATCCATAACCATACAATGATTCCAAAAAAACCTGAACCAATGTCATAGTCCTCCATCATAAGGCATTCTCACAATAATCCAATATTCCAATTAGATTCTCCTCAAATGACCAATCACCCTCAAGATCAAGATCCTTTTTATAAAAAAAGATTTTATTGGTCAGGGTAATACTACTGATGCTATGAAACATGAAAAAAACATGCATGACATAATAGAATTATAAAAGAGCCAATCTATATGTCACATACCTGATCCACTCAAAATTATTAAACGGCCCCACATTCATGGGTGCAAAATTTCAATGTTTATGTATCCAATAGAAACCCTTCCTTGGAGACACCAAATTAAAGTCTTGATCAGACAGAATAAACTTAGGCATTTTATAACACCAATCCATATACATAATATAGCCAATACAAGCAATTTTGATACATTTCTCTATCAACTAAACATGTTATTATTTTCCTACATGAGACTGCATCATAACAATAAAGATTCTCCTACATTCATCCAACAAAACAGCGATCTACATTGTCTTCCATATATCTGGATGAAAAGCACAAACTCGAATACGATGAATGAAATGGTCATCAACTCATGATCATTTTTCCCCTCAAGATCAATTTTTGTGAACGTTTCAATCATCATAAATTTATAACTCTATTCATGAACTACCTAACGTTGAGTGTTCCTTCACAAAATAATTTCTACACTTACCCACTCCCAGAATGTAAACTAGATCAAAATCAAATGACTTCATGTACTCAACCCATCTTCTCTATCGAAGATTGAAATCAAGATGATAGAGGATGTAATTAATGATTTTATGATGGATATAAATGATAAAAAATTCATGTAATCTATCATTTCACCAACACATTAAATAATAAACAATTTCGGTGTACTTAAGATTGTGTGTAGGGTAATTTCATTCAGTATGTGTTAATATCTTTGACACATATTCTATAACTATATCATTCTGCATCGAAACATCACCAATTACATCACCAGACCCCTCACAATATAATTTATACCCCTTAATTAGCTGATATAATATCATTATTACTGCTTATATCACAGATTCATTGTATCATGGAAAAAACCACACATTCCCTGGACCATTACAACCTGATTCTATTACCATTCTGACCAAAATGTGTTGTTACCAAATCGGAGAAGTCCTTATTGATCCTTTGGTATTAAGAAGAAAAACCCAGAAAACACCATCTATTAGAAATATTATTTTTTTGTCCCCACGAAATAACTATTCGCACTTTCTGTAGGTCCACTGAAAAACCTCTTCAAATATTGGGTCTCCCTTGAAATGACACATATCAATTCAGAAATGAAATTCGGATAGATTGGTGTATATCAAATGATCACATAGTTTAATCAGGATGATGCCAATATTCTTGTAATGAATGTAAGAGATTTACAGTACACAATGATTTAATCAGAAAAAAAAACATCAAATTGATCCTAGAACAGATAAATGATCCAGTTTATTAGGTTTATAAACACTGGTAGTGAATTGGTCAATACAAACGGTATTACCAAAACTCATATAGACCATATCTAGTCATTATGTAAATTTTCGGAATATCAGAATGTGCCACCAATAGATGATGATACCCTAATTATAGATTATTCATAAAGAACACTAAATATACTCGTATCTAGTAAAAAACATCATCAATTAGAGGAAGTTGACATAATTTCTCAACCTACATCTAATTTAGAATCCTATAACTAACACACAACCAAAATGAATCATTATCCTAATATAGAAACAACACTGAAGATCCCAAATATGAAATACTCTATAGAAAAAATATTATGTTTTCTAATTTGTCTAGCTGGGTTTTTTGCTCCAGGAGTTATGATAGTGCAATTCAATAGGATGTAATAGAAATTTTATCTTCCCATGATAAAAACTATGTTGTGAACTCGAATTATCTTCCATGTTGTAACAATGGGGAATCCATCGAAAAAAAATCATTAACTGATCTACCACATGGGGAATGTCAAGCTACTATAGTCGACCATCTTAAAGCATAATACAATCCACATGTGTTGGCTGATCTCCCAACAATTGAAAAAATATCCATGGATAACCTACCAGATAGTACTAGTCAATATGATGGACATACGTGTCTCCTTCATGATATGTAAATGTTATCCTATTGTATCAACAATCTAAATGGTCATCTTAAATACAATCCAATCCCGTCCAAAAATCAAACCAAAACTAGAAATCAGATTCTGAAACACATCCAATAAAGAATGGTACCCAGCAACATCAGAACATAACCCATTAAACTCTGCAATATTTTATAGTCACATCCCTAATGATGTATCAATCTTATTGAACCCAAAAAAAATAATACACTGTTAAACCGAACATAACCATTGGATAATAAAAAATTAATTAATGTGAGAAACTTGTATCGAATATTGTACTATTCACTGTGAAGGCTAAAATGATCATAATCAAACAGTTGGTGGACCAACCTCTCCAACTCTGATTATTGACTGAAATCTATGAATCTGACCTACCCCTCAACCCTAGGATCTGATCTAAATTCTTGGATCAACACTGCCCTGGTTAAATAGATTCTCTTTCTATAGAGTACCACATATACCACCTCGATCAGTACGACCATTAGGGATGCAAAATTCACCATGATCTGGGATAACCAACAACTTGCCTATACTTAACATCAACCTCTTCCCATTATAATTTAATTTCTATCATGGGTCCCTATAAAACCTATTCCCATGCCTTATTCTGTTGCATGCTCAACACTCAACAAGTAGTCAGGGTCATTAACCATGAATGTTCCACGTACTAACACACTGATATCCTAAATCATGATCAGAAACCAAAGGGGGTAGTTCTTTCTTCTAAACATATTTTATACCACATCTATATTGAATGTTTTCAAAAAAGAAATCTTATAAAATTGGATGTTTCACACCAGGATAAACCAAATGGAATTGAATTCCCACAACTGTGGCCCTACATGTGGTTTTCATCCAAAATAAGAGTCAAATACACTATAATAGAAACTATTTATAAACAGAATATATTCACATGGGGATTAATATCAGGTTTTTGTAGATCATCAAAATTCATTCCATATCAGCATCAACCCATACCAAATCGTGAAAAAAACATTGCGAGTCGGAGAAACTACAACATTTTTCTATCACACTCTTAGACCATTATGGAAATTTCATAAACTGTGCAGGATTTTCCAGCCTCATGGTATCTGAATAGAAATTTTCCAGGAACATTTCATGTAAATATTTCCATGACATACCATCATCCTTCGGGGTAAAAAAATAATTTCCCACAAGCACATTCCCTGACCTGACAATATGTAAGCCACCAAATTTATAGTCTTCTCATGAGAGGATTCTAACATGTCATGTGGGGAGACTATTACCCTTTTAGGAAAGTATTTCACAATAGATATCATATGAAATAAGGAAAACAATATACAATTATCTCAAAAATTCATTACCAACTATTTACCAAACTGGGTACAACAACAACCAAAATATAAATATTCCATGCTTTACTAAAGGTGAAAATAGTGTATGAATCCAAAAATAAATTACAATGGAAACATCTCCAAAACTGGGTCCTAACTCCACATCAGGATCATCATTTATGATCATATCATGCCAACACCACTCTCGAGCAAATGGAAATTTCCCTTGTACAATCCTACAATAATGAATTTTTTTTTTTGGTTACAAAAATGTGTCCCGAATGGGGTGTGAGTGCAACTCAGTAGGCTATGACTAATGGTGCTTAAAAAATATCCAATCAAAATAAATAGTTTCGGCAACTACAAAATATATGGTAAGATAAAAAAAGGAATATCATTTCAATTAGTTAAAAATATTCATTTTGGGAACATTATTCTTTTAATCTATTGAATCATTTAATCCTTATCAAACAATTAATGGATAGGTTAGGCAATTACATCATTTAAACATTGGCTTATCCTAGCCAATTATTAGACAGAAGGTAATATATCATGTTTCATATCTCACCAAGTATAACTATCTCTTAACAAATAATTCACACTATCTATAGAGTATCATTCTCGGTAGTCTCATCAAATGAATCTTTTAGAGAAATAGATCTTCAATATATATAACTAAATCATGAATTATTGGGGTGAAGTATAGAGCATTTGTACAAACCCACCCATTGGAAGATCCACATACCGATATCCCACATTCGACCACGACTTTTACACAAGAATAATCATTTAATTACCACATATAACACATCACTAATCATGTATTATCAATAAACATAACATTCAAATAACATATTCCATTAAACACATAAATAATCTATGGGACATAACCCATTAACCAATTTACTACACACCTTACAATAACATTTAACCCAATTACCATTCATATATCAACCCATTTAACTTACTAAACAAATTTCAAGAAATTAAACCATTTCACTTTATTCAACATTTTACATGTATTAGTTAAATCATACACTTAAATTTCATTATCCCAAGTCATTAGACACATTTAACTTATTCATGTTAACCTTCTTTTCATTGTTATGAAATAAGGCATTTTGTAATTATAAATGTATAGTTACAACTGAATAAAACATTTTCAAACTAATCTAACGTTTCAACATGTTCATCTTGAGCTATACATTATCAGAATTAAATTCTATAGTTATCAATAAATTTCCATGTTATGTATTAATGGAACACCACATGGTTGGTCAAAAATCGGGCAAGCCAACATCAATTTATCCCATAAGGATCATGAGGTGTTCAATTCATCATTAAGCTATCGATTTTACAAAATCCATTAAAATGAAAATAAATGAACAAAATAGAGAACCATTAATAGAACCACACATGTATAAGTCAACATATCGACCATTGATTATAACTTTTATTCCACATACCTCGAACCATAGATAAACTCATGATTAACCATATCCTTGGTTCTGGATTCAATATCATTTTGAAGCCTCAAACAAAGCTCAAATAAATATTAGAAATGTCAGGCTTTTGATAAAGAATAACGAAACTACATTCCATAATACAATAATGTGGAGAAAGAGGAGCATAAAAATTACCTAGTTTTTCAATACACAACAAATGACACTCCAAATATACTAGAAATGAAGGAGATCAATCCTTGGGAATCTTTAGGTGTTATGATTATTCGCTATGGATATAAGAGGATTAATGATGGAGAAATATGTGAATAAAACATAAAATAATCTGGGGAAATCAGTAAAATACAACTTTTAATGAGGTACATTGTTTGGTTGTGAGGTTATCCAAACTGTGTCCCAATCATGTGTCTGCCTCTATTCTTGAGGGGATTAGTCACAATATTACTTGGGGAGCCTCAGATGGTTTTGAAAATACTATGCTATCCATGAAAATTTTATTCTTCTAGGCCCACAAAGTTGGCCTCCACTATTTCATGTTTTACTGATCCGTGAACCCCTTCCTCTTATATAGCATGGGTTGGATGCACCATCTATACTAGTCATTATATAATGATTATAGATGAACATGATGGCCAAAAACTCTCATATTTCAGGATCAATGATCATAATAAACCCAAAAAAATCCACATGCATCCAAAAAATCATCCATTTAACCACAATAAAGGGACCTCAACAAAACCATAAACAAGAAGATACCTCGAGAAAAACCAGGATCTTACACCTCTAGAGTGAATATTCCATGATCCCTATAACACATTGACAATAAAATGTAGATCATTATTCATATTCATCAAAAAAGGTAATATATCACAAGGTAATTTTTTAATTTATTATATGAATTATTAGTAATATGTGATCATCTTATGCTCTACATCTGGTGTTTTATCCATTTTCTATTGTTATTCAATTCCATTAATAATGTAGTTTATCATCTAGTAAATAATTGGTTTTTCATTGATAAAGAACAAAAGAAATGGTGTGTAGGACCCATCGCATGCTTCTATTTCACCTATAACCTAGAAGTTGTATCAATGTGGCCTAATAATTATTTTAATTATTTAAATATCATTGGATGAATTTCATATTTGTTATTAATTAATAATCTTTAGTTTAATCATTATTAAATTCAAATTGACATATCTGATTCTTCATCTATTGTTAGTCATAAATATAATCAAACTAATATATTTGGTAATTTAATAAATTCAATGATCTCGTCTGGAGGTGATGGGGAATCTGGCTGGATAACACAAGAGTAACACCATGTAATCCTAAGGTAGACATAGTTTACTAGTGTTCATTGAACCAAGAATTAATTCATAATTAATTAAATTACTGTACATTTAATAGACATAGTAAGATTTATTTTACACCACATGTTGATCATGCTAGTCATTGGCACAGTTACCTAGAGTACACATCATGTTACTATTGTACACGGTGTGTATTATTTTATACATAGACGAGTCATATCTCTTTTTACAAGTACTACCACACTTTTGATTGTGTAACATAGAGACCACCTAACATGTATCCAATGTAAGTATTGTGTACTCCAAATATTTTCATCGCACGGTTTAGAAGCCAATAACATAAGAACGTGTCTTAGATAGATAGTGAAAATATTTCACATCATGTAGTCGGAATCTACAACCCCTCTACTTTTACATAATTACACAAAAATTTAATTTATTATACAATAAAAACATTATCATCATGGTAATGTGTGTGTTCATTAATTTTATAGGAAACACCATGTGATGTGTTTTGATATACAAAAACATTAATTAAATTCATATAATATTATTTAATATAAATATCATGAATGAGCCAAATTACTGTTTTTTCTCATTGTACATTGTAGTGTAACATATGGTAGAAAAATCTTGTAATCTATGGATTCGTTAAAATTATTGTACCTATATTGAACATATATGATATGTCTTGTATCACAGATATATAAAGAGTAGATGGTATATGATTATAATACATATTGGGTTGCTCAGATGGATTCTCACCATATTTCCTCCAAGGTACTTTTATGTACACAGTTAATTTTAAATAAAATAATATAATTTTTTAATAATTATGATGGTTCATAATATCAATGATATATAGATTTGAATTAATATAAATTATTTGGTTAATTAATTAATATAATTATTTGATTCGTGTGTGATTTATATTTAATTGGAATGATTATAGTTGATTTATAATTTTAGTAAATGCATAATTTTTTGCATGCTTGTGGATAACCATGACCGTAGACCAAAAAATTCCATGTCATTAGTTTAATTTAATTATATATTAAATTAATATATTGTCACACATTACATCTGACCTCTATTTATGTAAGAGGAAGAGTGATAATATTTTCTTTTATGTAATCCATTTTCCCGGACTTTTGGGTGAATAAAATCACATGTAATGGATGGAGCTCCCAATTATGTGGAGGAAGTTCACATTTAGAGCTGACAAAAAGCCAATCCAATAGAGATACATAGTTTTATATGAGGATGAATACATCATGAACCATAAATTGTTCAAGGAGTTTCCCCTCAGTTAATGAATAATTTATCATCCACAGAATAATCCATCCATTAGTAAACTCTTGATGAAACAGATTCTATTGTATTCAATCATTCCAAACATACATCTTCTGATGTTGTTTATGAAACTAGTTTCCAAACTATGTTAGAAAGTTATTATTAGGAAAACAAATTCTATAATATAATTTTTATGTTATTAATAATGATTTGTTTGAACATATTATTGAAAAATAGGCTTTCATAAATCCAAGAAGTCAGTTGTTTCTTACAAATCATCACCGGGATAATAATTGTAGTGATTTAGATCAACTTATATTATATATAATTTATTTGTAGAATGAAACTAAACAACTATAATTTTTGTTAATGTTTGATCATAAAAATCATGAACATTCTAAACAATAAATGGATAGGATTAAATAAGTGATAGATTATATCAATGAATTTTACAAGTACATTGTTTAAAATATTATATATCATCCTAACAATACTGATATAACTAGTGTTAAATGTGTTTTTTGGAAAATGATTTGATGAAATTTAATAGTAATTATAATTAAAGAAAATAATGTCACTAATGGTTATAATCAACACTATGTAATAGACTATAGTGATACCTATAAATTGATGAAATTTATTCATATACTTCTAGGTTTTGTGGAATTGTATTATTTTAATGTATTTCATATGTATGTGATGTCTTTTTTCTATAATAGATATCTTTAGACGAATTTTAATGTACAAAATCCAGTGAGTATTGAAAATAAAAAACTTTTACAACATGTTTATAAACATACCAATGTGCTTAATGGACATAAACAATCCCCAAATTCAAAGAATGCTATTTCAACTGGATTTTTGTTACTATAAAACATTTTTATTGAAGATAATGATCCAACAATTTATGTAAGAGAAGTTAATAAAACATTATGACTAGAAAAATAAATGTTGATGAAATTAAATTTAGGTCAACTGTAAAAATATTTATTTTTTCCATATAGATCATGTGAAATATGAGTTTTTAATGATTATAATGGGTGTGTTAACAGACATTATATGATTTAAAATTAAAAAAAAACAAGAAATTTTATATACCTGCAGAATTATATAAAATTTATTATTAATGAATTCAGGTTTGAAAATAAGAGAATTATTAGTAATCCCATTAGAACATCCAATAATATGATCTTGTTGAATATAGGGAACTATATAATAGAAATAGTTTTAGAGGTATGATCGATTGATTACGTTACTCAAAATATTGTCATCCAGATTATATGTATTAAATATACTTATATAATATATATAAATCCAATCCAAATGAATCTCATCTTAAAGATATGAAATGAATTTTCTGTTATCATAAGTGAACTATGGATTTTGGCATGTTCTATTCATCAAGAAATAATTTTAAACTAAAATGATAATTAGATTCTGAATGTCATGGAAATAGAATGGACAAGAAATGTAATTTGAGAACATGTCACTATGTAGGATTATTTATATTTTCAGGGTTATGTTAAATCAAATACTCAATAGTATATTCCAAAATTGATGCCAAATATGTTGTAGTTGGATGTTTAGGTTCTTGAGTTTTGTAATAGTAAGACACACTCACTGACTATGATTTTAGATTTACTAAAAATCACTATATTTGAGACAACACAATTTCCATTATGCTATATAAAAACCTTCAGCATCACATATTTTCAGTGAAAATCTACATAGGAAATCATTTCCTTAGAGATCAAAGACATAATGGGGATATTCTTTAACAATTGATCAGAATACAATAACAAATTGTAAAAATTTTTAATTAACCCTAGAGTTTTGATAAATTTGAATACATTAAATATAATCTATGAATGATCAATACTAGGTGTTTATTCATATCTACTTCTTTTTATCAATATCGGTACATTTATGATATGTTTTCCATGGGGGGGTACATAAAAGTTTATTAGTCTAATTTTTTTTAAATGATTAGTTTTTTAAACATTTATTATATTATATATATATATATATTCAGGCTTGAAAACCATTCTCATTTTATTTGGAGTCATATAATCATAAAAATCTCTCTGAATATAATTTTTTTATAAAATGATTATTTAGAGTAATTTTTTTCTCAAACACAAAATTTTTTATAAAAAAAATTATCTATAAAATTTTGTATTAGAATTTTCTTACACTAAAATTATTAAGAAATGTTTGTACAATGTTATTGATATAAATTTATAACAATAATTTTTCAATAAAAAACCCAAAATTAGTTTACTCATACTGATGTATCTTTTATACTCCAAATAATATTATTCTATTATTTTTTATACTAATTCCTTAAATTTTTTATAAATGACCATGTTTACATATTATTTAAGTGTTAATAATTTGTTTTGCATTCCGACTTATTGGTTTTGAAATCTGATTGAAAATCATTACAAAAAAAATTTCCAAAAAACATTATGAGTTGAAAATCATAATTAAATTAGGTATTCTATTAATACACGATATTTATATTAGATAAGGAATTCAAATCTGATCAATTGAAATTCAGTTTATTCTATTGATCAATGTCAAAATTATATAAAGGTGGTACATCCTATGTCGTTCATTGGGTTTCAAATATTTTTCCGTTGACTCTTACCACCCTTTTAAGTGTTATATAAAATGTTTTTCCATTTTTTGATCTTAGGTCTCAGTCTCAATAAAATAGAAAGTTAGATTATTTTGAATAATGATTTTCATGAAGAGAAATCATCTTCGAGAGATAGTGGAATCAAAAGTACAATTAAATTATTAAAAGGATCAGTAGTTTCCAGGATGAGAGATAGTTTTTTTATGAAAAAAATATAAGAATCCTCAATTTCATTTCCAAATAATTATAACAGAATATTATGATATAATTTGATAAAAAAAATTATTTATATTAACAAGAATGGGAATTAAAAAAGATGTGGGATTAGAAGAATGAAATGAATAAGTGGAATATCAAGAGAATGAAGAAGATCATAATGAAGAAGTCACAAAGACTGATGAAATGTAAAAGGTAAATAAGACATCGGAATCATCACCATCTTAAACTTTTATTCCTTTCCAATAGAATAAAGATGTGGAATTGTAATAATTAGATGAATAATAATCATCATCCAAGGAAGATGAAATTTCATCATCAAAAGATGAAGATGAAGAAAAAAATCATAAAAAAGTTTTAGATAATGTTGAATCTGATAAGGGAGTAAACATTAATATAAAATGTAGAAAAGAAAATGATTCAAAATAAGTAATATAATAATTGAGATGGATGAAAACATAGATTTGGAATCCTCTATACCCAGTGCTCTTAAATAATTATTAAATTTATCAAACTCTGAAGGGATAACAGATCAGAAATTTTTTGACTATATTTTCCAAAACATGAAATGGTTATAAGATTAAATTCTCTATTATTGAATCATATAATTAAGGTGTAAATTGATTAAAATTTTTTTAATGAAAAACTAGATTCTATAAATGTTTTGACTAAATTAGGTGTTCAAAATAAGGATGATTCGAAATATTTTTTTGATAAGACAAGAGATTAAAAATATCATACTATCAGATTGTTACGTGTTCAAAAAATACAGAAGATGGTCTGAAGGATAATTATTGTTAGTTTATTGATGTAATGAATGATTATTTAGAAATGTTATAAATATTTTGATAATTTTTCTATTGAGATATCTAAATGAGTGGTGATTGTCAAAGAGTTCATAGATTTAATTGATGATCATAACGAGGATGTAAATGATATGAAATAATTGCATCATAGTTTAGATTTATGAAATAGAATATTATTAACATGTGAAATATGATAATATCCTTGTGAAGTAGAGAAATTGTAATATCTTTGGTCAACATAAATGAAATAAGTCATAAATTCAGAAAAATATAGTAATGGAATACTATATCATGAATCTAAAATAGTATGTTGGAGAGGCTTAGCAGTATCTTGATAAATTTAGAAAAATTCAGGAAATTTTGAAAATGATGGTGAATAAAAAATTATACTTTTTAATTTGAAATCTTGCTATATATTTTTGGAAGATTTTATCAATGAATGTTATGTATGACTTAATTTTTCATCAAAAAACATTATATCTAAATTTAACAAATTTAATTATGGATTTATGTTCTATGTTTTATTTATTGGGTGATTAGATATGTCAAAAAAGATTTATATGTTATCACATTCATGAATTTTAAGAGATATGCCTTCACAATGTTTTTAAAAACAATAAGGGGAATAAATTTTTAAAGAGTGAGAAATTTATAAAATTGAAAAGTGTATAAATGGAGAAGCCTTTGACTTATAATACTAAGGGGAACTAAATTTATTTAATACATCATGTTATAAAAATTCTATAAACTCATGGTGATTTAATATATTAGGTATATCTTTGATGCTCATAATTTAATATCGGGTTGTTTTTTTTTAAATTTAATATTTTTTCCTTTTATGTATTGTGTTTTGTTTTTTTAAAAAAAGGGAGATTAAATATTTAGTAGTCTTACATCTTACATTTCTATTCCATATTTATGGAAACAATAAGTACATTCTTATAACACTAATTTAGTAACCTTATATTTCCATCATACCGAGTGACACGAGGATTCAATGGATGCAGCATTAACTCCTACAGATCAAAAATTACTATATAATTTTTTATCCCTCCATATCATATAAATACATGTTTATTTTATTTTTATTAACCCCCTACATTTTATTTTTCACTTAACTCTAAATCTAAGGGAAAACACCAATTTTTATCATAATGATGAATTTGGATATCTAATCACTGTGTTGATGATTCATATAGATATTAAATGACTAATAGATCATTGTTCAATGATTTCATATTAATATGAGATCATATTTCTCTAATTTTAATAAGATATCATCTTTGAAATATGATTTTTAGTATAAATATATATCATAGGACCCTTCACCATCACTCTTGAAGATATATTCCCATCGTTCTCTAACCACAGATAACAGTGTTGTATTTACCTTTTTAGGAGCATGAATGTAGACTCCAAATCTTTCAAATATTGTTTCATCGAAAAAATAATAGTATTTAAGTCATTATAACATGAAACAATTGTTCATGGAGTCTATGATTAATATTTCATTTTATATTCATGACCATCGTGATAAATGATGTGATAAAATATATCATCCCTCTGCAAGGAACGTAATCAGTTGTCCTCTGGTAGAAATGTTAAAAAAACATCAAATACATCATGATAGTATATAAATATAAATATGTATGTATATATAGTTATATTAATTTATTGTTAATTAATATAATGACATTCTATAAGAGTCAGAACCGTGGTATCATTTCAATCTCTAGTTGTCATCCACACCAATATTTTACCAATCGAAGTACCTTTCCCCTATGACTACAAACCATTGTGATATAACTACATGAAAAAATAAGAATATTAAAATGTAAAATTAAAAAATAATTAATAGAAACATCATGTAAAATCTAGGACATGTGATTTGTTTCAAGCATGTGTGCTAGTCCTTATATCAAATTATTTTCAAAAGGAAGCACTACCACCACCTACATCCAAATAAATAAAATTTTGATACTTCAAAAAATTTACAAATTCATTAAAATATATAAAGCATAAATAAGAAGCCTCACTATCATTTCCTCAGTGGACTAACATGTTATCATGTCATGCAACTATGTTGTGAGAACACGTCTAGGGTCTCTATTCGGAATATCGAGGGCAACCACATTTGGTAGCAAAAAATTAGAGTTACCCAGAGGCTGTGTGGTTCGGCATTTCCCGAGGGCAGACAATTTTGCTGCGGATTCTCTTTCTCATGGGGGAAGTTTGGAGGATCCTTTGGTGATTTAATCTAGTTTAGGTTCTTTACCCCAGGAATGTAACATATTTGTCCATGGGGATTCTTTAGTGCTCCGTCACTTTAGACCCACATGACATTTTGAATTCTGTAGGGCGTCCCCCTATTCCATTAATAAAAAAACATTTATAGCAATCACGTGTAGTCAACGGAAATATTTTTGGTTCATGCATTTTATGACTAATATAGTGAATAAATGAATGGGAACCTCCCCGCAGGAATTGTATGTCTCAAAAATTGATATTTCAAATGTCTTTTAGTTATAAAATATCACAACCAAGGCCTCTCCTATTAGTTGAAGAAGGGATTGAGTCAAATCCTATGGAATAAAATGATAAAAATAATTTGAATGCTATCAATATATATGTATTACAATTAATTAAAAATATAAAAAATAGATTTACTTTAATATATACCTCATCCAATAGAATGATATGCCTGTAAAAAATAACGTGGATATGGATCCAGTTCTGATATCATTTAAAAATTTATAGAAAAAATTAATTGTTGAACACACATAGATGTTATGTTACTGAATTCTATAGTAAATATTCAAAAAAAATACATTTAAATGGTTTATAAATAATTCAACAGATAAAAATATCTTTAATGCCAAGGAGACTGAGAAACATCATACCTTTAATGATACATGAAAATTGTCCATTTCTTCTTCAACTATCTAACTAAACTATATAATATCCCCATCACATTGATCTATTGTGTGTTGATATATATATTGTATAAAAATAAATTTAATTTGTTTCATCACATACAATTAAAAACTGTCATTTCATACAAATTTTCCCAAAACATTAAAATTTGTATTAGATATAATGGTTTTGATGATAAAATGTTCTACATTCAATGCCAAAATGAAATTTATGTAACTCACACAATCATATCTATATAACATAATGTTAATGTTCACTAATGTAAACTAAAATTGATCAAAATTAGTTAAACAGGCTAGATACACCCAATTTATCATTGACAATATGTATTTACAACTGTTAAAAAATACAACATCAATGTTATCTTTCAAATTACCATAGTAATAACAAAATTGGAAAAATTAATTACCAATTTCGTATTTTGGTGTTTGTCATTATTAATTGTCCTATTTAATTTTAATCTGAATGGAATTTTCATATAAATCATTTAAATGAAGACTCATTACAAATTAGCCATAATTTAGTTGGTTAAATTCTTCATTCAATTTAGGGTTACCTAACTCATATAGGTAATGTACAAATATATTTCAAATAATTCAATAAATATTTATGTAGAATGAAATTATTATTATACATCAATCATAATGAAAATGAATTTATCAATTCAAAATTCTTGATCCAAGCAGGAAATGTAGAATAATGGGACTATATATTATTATAATAATAAGAATAATTAATATCATGTTTTATCTTATTATTGTGTGTCATTTAAATGATAATTCCATTTTTAAATGGGAAAATTATATATGAAAACAATATTTGTAAAAGTTGAATTGTAAAATTTATTAGACACCTACTACAACAATGGTACTACTAAGGGAGTATTGGAAAAGATTGATCAATGAGATTGTACCACAACAATATTGTCCATATAAAATATTGTTCATTATTTATCTCTAAATCATAAATAAAATAGGGATTATCTAATTTTGTTTCAACATCCATATGATATTCCGAATAAAAATTAGTACACGCATCTATCAAATAACCATTAAATATTGATACCTCTTGATGATCTTTATTAAATATAACTCATCGTACTGTTTTTATATACAATCAATGGTATTCCTCCACCTGAATTTTAACAATAAAATTAACAATTACTTCAATGGTTATGTGTTTCATCAAATGAAGCATACCATCAAAAAAGGGTGGAAATAGTTTCTACAAGTAAAAAATTGAATGTAAAATCATATCCTGTAATTTTTTCAATCAATTATTCATTGATTTTTCAAATAATTATATTCATCAAAATACGCATCCCAACATATGTGTTAACGAAATTGGGTGATATACAATTTAAAATTGTCATTTGAATAAGCTGTTGATGTAGTCTCTGATTGTTATGAATTTTCATCCCATGCTATAAGAGTACAAATTAGGCACATTGACTATAACATCCCAAGTAAATGAAGAATATCAGTCATTTTCAAAAGTATTAATATTTTTGAATTAAATATTAATTTTACACAAAATGGATTTCTATGTCTAGAACATACTCAACACACAATAATGGAATTCATTAAAAACATACGCTGCACACAACATTTATTATACTGAAAAATAATATCATAATATTATTATTTTAAATAGTAGTTAATGCCTAGCCATTGTATTAGAGTGAATGAACATAAATAACTACATTATTATTTCAATTTTTTGTTAAATGTGGTTTAATTTTTCGGATAAATTTTAGGTGCTTAAAATAAAAATGAATCCGGGTTTAAGCATGAAATACTCTAATATGCATTAAAAGGATGTTTTACAGCCTTTTAATAGGGAAACCATTTTAAATATAGCTTTATTCACATTTATTTCTTCCACTTGACAAAATAATTTTTTTTAGAATTATGACATCATAAATTTCTTTGGGTAAATTTATGGTCTTTTTCTGAAAAGATTCATTTGTATGAATAGTGAAAATAATGCATTTTAATTCAAAACTGCCATTTCATCTCACTTATTTTTATAGTTTTATTGTTATTTTAATTATATTTAAAAATTAATTTGATTGTATTTTTAACAATTAATATAATTCTGGTCATTTTATGTAATTTCACTTTCAAATTGGACCTAAACATATATCTGTATTTTGATAGTTATAATTTTTAAAAACACGTTTTTTTATAGTGACACGGGAGATTAATTTTAAATTAATTTCTTCTACTTCTGTTTTTTGAATTGGGAAAAATTGATTCCATATTCGGAATCAGGAAATCCAAATTGTGTAAAAAGGTAACTTTTATTTTTAGGTATTATGAATATTTACTTCTGTAAATATTTTATTTAACATGGTAAAAGGATAAATTTGGTAAATATGGGTAAAAAAATAATATTATAATAATATTAAATTACTCTAACATGTTTCAAAATCATATTGGTGGATTAATTCCATCCATGGTCATCATTGGGTCTATTTTTAGACCACTTGAAGGCACATATGAATGATAATGACATTTTATGTTTATTAGTTTAAAGTAAAGAAAAAAATGACTTACACATATATGTTTTACTAAAAAACTTACATGGGGTTATATAAGTTATTTGTTAGACTATAAATATTAATTTTAAATATGAAACAATTTCCTACATCATGGTAATTTTTTTATAATTTTTAGACATCATATAAATAAAAATATTTGTGACACAATAATGATGTAATGTTTATTTTCTTAATGATTGATTTTAATAAATATGATTGTAAAAATTAATCAAATTTCCAAATTGTGTCCCATTCTTATTGAATTATTTATATTATAACTTTATTTATATTATCATGGTTTTAATAAGTTTTTCACTTTAGAAACTGAAAATAATTATGTAATAAAATAATATGTCCAAACATTCGTAAAGTGACCCTACTCCCCCTTATAAAAAACACTCATTTATAACCCATTTATCACACATATCATACAAATTGTCTCCACCATAATCTTCTCCATTATTCTACCTACAATACTCTCTTCCACTTAGAAGCATTAACTTATACAGAAGCTATTTCTATAAATCCTTTTGGTTCAATCCAAAGGGAGTTACCCGATTTAAAGGTAACATCTTCTCTTTTGTTCTTATGTCCTATATTACATCCCCATTCCCCTAAAATCTTTTTATTACTTTATTTTATGAAAAAACCAGTTTCCTAAATATAATAGGTTGTTTTTATGAGATGTATTTGAACTAAAAATAACACACACCTCCAACTAATGGGAAATAACATACTGTTTTTTAAATGATGAATTACTGCATCACGAAACTGTGAATAATCATTTATCTCATACAACCTTTTATGGTAGCCATTATAAGGGAAATATTTTTATATGATATATATATATATTTATATTTTATTTATATTGTTTCTATTATTATATTTTTTTCATTAATAGCATATCTTTATGGTTTATGTAGTGGGTAAATGCGATAATTTCATTTGAGGAAATGCGGTCAACCAACCCCACAAAGTAGAATGACTCATTAATGCCATACGTGGGATGGATAAACAATAAAGACAATGAAGTATATAATATATTATAAATTAATTATAATCTAAATATTTATAATTATGTTTTCATTCCATGAAAATATGAAATATAAAGGAAAGTAACATTCATGCGTACATACAACTTACCGTCTCCATGAACGATTCATTTCGTTTCTTATCTCTAAATTTTATGTACTATTATAAAATATAGATAAATATAAAATATAAATGATATATATGATATCTAAATCATTAATATTATTCTTGAGATAATGTAATTTTGACCACATGGACTATTTATAATTATAACAAGTTCATTTTGGACTTATGTTCCGAACATTGACAAAATGTCCGACGTGAACTCAAATAATTAACTAATTGATATAGAAAGGTAATAAGTGATATAAAAAGAAAAATAAACATGAAAAAGGTTCTAATGAAATTAGAACATAACTTATGTTTATTATTCACGAAGAACAAGGAACATATGAACGAGTCAAGTTGGTCCCGATGTTAGGGATTACTTATCTAACTTTTAATTCTGTGATATTTCCATTGATCAACACTTTTTTATTTCATGTGGAGTATTTTTTACATCTATTTGATATATATTATAATGATTCTATTTATATTCATTTTATTATGTGATTCATTTGGTGTTTATTTTCTTTTGGTTATATGACTCGATTGATTACAACGAGGTAAGGGTTTTTTCATCTCACTTCTTATTCCTGTGAGATTCATGTTATATTTTACACTATTTATTTTTGTGGTGTGTATATACTAATTATTATTGTATTATTTGTGTAGTAATATTTAATTTATGAGTATTTACATCTTTATATATTGATCCTTCTTTCATTAGGTGTGCGTCTCATAAGTTACCAATCGGTAAGGGAACCTTTCGCCCAACTATATTTGGATTATTATTTTTGTTATGTATTTTACATTACAACATCTTGTGTGGGTATATTTTCTCTTATGTCATTAATTCAGAAAATATTATGTCCCATTTATGAGATAAACATTTTCTCTCATCAAAACATTTTTTCAATTTTAATGTGACGCTGTTATGTTGTCGAATTTCTGTAAGGGAACTAATTTACCCAATTTCAATTCTTCGGGTTAATCCTATACTTCTTGATTATGTCGTCCTATAAATATATGTGAATATCTATTGATTGGTTTACACATTACAACAACTTTTATAGGGTGTATTTATATTTTTCACACATAATTATGTTATTTTTTATCCTTAATCTGATGGTACGATCTTTGTAAGGGATTTCGTCTGAATTTATCCTAGGGATATTGGAATTGATATGGGTACACATGTTGAATTTTAACCATATGTGAATGGGAATAGAAATGACAGTGATTATTTGGAATTTTGTGTTTGATCATTAGGGAGGCTTCCAATGGATCTCATTTGGATTAGAATATAATCCCATGTAGTTTGGAAAATTTCCAATGAGTGTGTGGTCCTTTGAAAGAAATAGTATAGGGCATTGTTTTTAGAAGGATTCCCTATAAATAATAACATGAGTTAGGTATTTGAATTATGGTGATTTTGGGGGATTAATATTTTTCTTAATACTGTCGAGGATAACCATTGAGGGTGTAATTTAACATCTTATGGATTATATGATATAGATCTCTAACTATTGGAAGGCTTCCTACCTGTCCCATTTATATTGGGAATGAGGGTTTTCTGATTTAATGATGTGAATAGGGAAAATGTTTTAATGATCACAAATCTATACGACCACAGGATTCATGTTCACAATGAGAAGTAATATGATTTGAATTATTCAACAAAGGCACACACTTTTCCACCTCCAACGGTGGAAGAGAAAAAGGTTGTTGTAGATGAGGGTGTGGGGAAAAGAACATTTAAATGTGGAATGAAAGTGAAGGACATTACGTCAGGCTTGAATCTCTAGGGGATAGCCTTATGATGAGTTCCATGTGATGGGTCCCATGAGAGGATGGAGACGTCTCATTAGTTCAAATAAAATATAATGTATGATCATCACTCTCCCTCTTATAGACCAGAGGCTCCTTGTTTTAGAGATGAAAATGGGAGGATATGTAATCCACCATAATACTCCAATCCACAAAATCCACAATATTTTCCCTAGGGTAAGGATCCATGTTACTACTGATATAGAAACCCATAAACACTCTAGGGATCCTAATCACTTGATAAGACATATGTGAGAAACCTCTACCAAAGAACTGATAACCCAAATTGGAGACACACTGATGTGTCTTCCCATATGGTTTGGTGAGTTAGGATGTTATGGTTGGTGTATGAATATTTTCCATACCATAAAAGGAACCTATTAAAATACAATCCCTACCATTAGTGGATTTGGAAAATTTACGATGAATGGCTTGTATTGGCATAAGGGTTGTGGTGAACCATAGAAGGGAATCAATATATGGTTGTCGTGCTTATATGGGGCATGAAAGTGGGCTTTGGATACTTCATGACATCATAGGTGATGAATTAACTAGATGAGTAGATATGGTCGAGAGATGGATCAAGCCATGAAGAGTCTTCTTGGGTATTCTATGATGTCAGGCTCTCATGTTCATGAATACAGATTCAATTGCGTGCAAGTCTCTTTAAATAAGGGGTGTGATGTTATTGGGTTGTGAATGATATTTGGATTTCAAACATGTAATGGAGTTAAGTCTAACTATCCTACATTAATTCAAAAAAAATTATGTGTTATGGAACTACCTTGGATGGTATGGATGATTTTGGAAAATCACAACAGAAACTAAAGGAGGAATTGGGTTTCATAGAAATTAAATCTTACAAATGAAGACCCTATGAGTATTTTTATAGAACAAATAAGACCCTATTGGAAATAATGATTTTTGAACTCGTCTATACACATTCAACAATATGTATAGAGTTTAATTGGATTCTCCAAACTTCTGGGAATATGCCTCCACGCCCCTTCTCTGGATCTCTATTGGGCTACTATCTCACCCCATCGGGAAAATGCTTTTGCTACCTTCACTGACCCCCATGAATCATACAGAGCCTTAACATGATCTTTTCAACCCTAATCAAAGTCATTTTCTCTCATGGAATATTTAAATACAGTGTACATTTTGATTAAAATTGTATTGAAAACATTTCAGCATGTTATGAAATTAAAATGGAAACAGACCCAAATAGTGTGATGATGTAGGAATAACAGAAAAACAACAATTGGATAAGAAGAAAAAAGAACAAAAGGTAACTCCATGATTTATGTGCTTTAGTCACATTTGGACCTACTTCCTTGCAAGAACACCACCCATAAATTAAATTTTTTTAGATATTCAATAAATGGATTATAGTGTATATATGAATAGATGACAACCAACTAAATGCACATATGGATTATAAAGAAACTACACACTAGAAGAACAAACAAAAAAAGGAATAAGGTTTAAAAATGTACAACCATATACATATGTTTCTTGCATCTAGATCACATATTAATCTATGAACACTTATCATCTACCCTCTTCATATATTTCTATATATATATATCACACTAGGTCAATGGATTTGAGCAAAGGACACACACCTTCAACTATGATGAATTGTGATATGATCAACAATGAACAGAACTCTAGCGGTGTGTAGGGGGATTATTGGGACACCAGATGAATTCAAGGATGATGATAATAGAATGAAAACTAGGATATTTTAATCGATGAAGATGATTTTTAATAGTGGGTATGTTAAAGAGTTGAGTAAACAAAAAAACAGGAAGTAAACTAACGACCAACAGAAAGAGGGAGTTTATTTAAATAATATAGACATATTATTTCTAGATGAACTCGAACAATAAAAAATATGTTTTATAGATCTGTTTCTTATATCAAATATATGAAAAACATGGGAGATGAAACAACCATCTAGAACCTTATCCAGCAAACTGTACTGCCAAGGTGAGGCTAAAACGAAGAGAACATCGAACTACCCACAATGGGAACATGTACCGACTCAAATAAATGGATGGACATGATAGACATTTTAAATCATCCATAGATAGACAAAAAAAGTGATCATAGATAAATAATAGAAAGAATTGTTAGTATTCCATATCGAGGATTCAAAACAATAAATGGGGCGTATAAATAAACTCAGGTGGTAAAATGAAACAAAATTCTATTAGATTTTAAAATCATAAAATATTTTTAATTTAATTTCATGTTTTTAAAAATAAATTAATTTGAATGAAATTTTTAATTTTTAATTTCAATTTTCATTTAGAAAATAAAGAATACCCAAATTAAATGAATGTTATTAAATTAGTTAGGCATGCTCTGTGACTGAAGCTTCTAGATTGAAAAATATTTATGATGGAAAAAAATCATTACTATTTCTATTATTGTCATCAATAATTCTTCCACATTCATGTTCCTTATACAATTCCATTAATACATGGAATGAAAAATTTAGTCGAACATTCAGACTATCATCAATTTGATTGCCATCAAATTATCAAAAATCCGTAGATTTGTTAAACATACCTCTTCATTAATTATTTATCCATCTAAAAAATAATTATTGGTTTTATGTTCATTAAAAAAGTGTGTCAATTTCAAAAAGATAAAATAATAATAATATTTTTATATAAAATGAATATTACATATAGAACACAATTGATAAAATGATAAACAAACCATTATCATAGAGAAAAGGAATATTATAAAATTCTTAAACATAAAATAAGTCAATGATGTAATACTTTTAAATATTATTATGTTATTTCCTCTAAAATACAAACGGATAACCAATGGTCAATTTATTATTTAACATAAATACACAAGGGAATAAAAAATCTCTAGCTTCAATGCATCGACCATCACTACATGAGAATGAATCAATTTCACTAATCTCAAGTCACAATTATAGTGTGGAAACTATGATATCTCATGTATTTAATTTTTTAATGGTGTTAATAAAAAAACCCTAATAGAATGATGGATATTATTTTACATTACCATAAAATAAGTATCATGAGGAAATGATATCAAACGGATAGAATCATCTTGAATAGTAAAAGATCCTACCTCTGATCACCTCAAAATGATCATGGGAATTTCGGATTCATTCCTATAGAATGGGGGATTCAATGAATATCACAAGAGGCACTGGATTCACAGTGTTCAAGTGGATGGTGTGGGAAAAAACTAGTTCATTGGGCCTCTAGGTTATTTATATAGAAACTTATATTTAAAGGACTACGACACAACAAATAAAATCACAATGTAGAGCACCTAGACGACTGTAGAGTGAGATGATTCCATATAACATCCCCAATTTAAACCCTTTGATGGGATCCACTCCAATATTAACGACGAATATTGTATTTATCCATGGGAGGGACTATATTCGAGCATTTAACCAACATTACAACAACACCTATTTTGCCAGTAGCCTCATAATAAACAGTGGCTTAGCCTCTTGTTTTGATGCCTCATTGCTGGACACCTGCGAAGAACCTATGCTCTAGGCAACCACCATGGTACTACCCATCCTTAAATGGGTGTAACCCATTATTTCTACCATTGAGCCTTCCCAAAAATATATTTTAGATTCCACACCATATAATCCATGTTTATGACATAGCACATTGAACCACATAGCATCATGTCCTCAATTAAAAGTCGCACCCACTATATTTCTTAATTTATCCTCCAAATTCCTTAAAACCTCATCCTAGTGCGTCAAAATACCCAAAACATACTACTGGATGAGGAACTAAGGTTCAATAGATTACACTCTTTATGTGAAGAAAATAGTATGAATAACCCAAAAATAAATAATAAATGAATTTTTACAATATCATAACAGAAAATACATTTAAAATTTTTGTAGTACATATTTTTAAATAATATTTTTTTATACAGATCACTCTACTAGAATAATTCCGGATATCTAGCCTCAATAATTGATAACATTGACTCAAATATGAATGAATATTTATCAACATATTATAACGTCATCTAATGAATCCCCATATCACCTTATAGTCATCAAAATTTTGATGATCTTGTTAAAAAATCAATTAATTAATTGAAAAAAAATAGAAACATTTACTATTGTCACCATATATAATGATTTCCCCATTTACATTGGAATTTGTTTTCCTAAATATTTTATTAATTCATATCATTTCCTTATATTCATTTATCCAATTATCATAGTGACCAATTTATTATATATATACACTACTATAAATTTTATTCTGAGTATCCATGCTAATAATATTTACTTCAATAAATTTCATAAAAACACTATTATTTTGTGAATCAAGAATTACTTATTTGGACTATAAAACATCTAATCTGAATAATAATAAATAAGTAATTAAATATAGTGTCTAAAACTTGAGGAAAATTGTTTTTATGTCTTATAATGTTAGATATGTTTCTTATATTATATTATTACAACTATACTATATCAACGAAGAGGTAAAAAATCATAATAGTTAATATATTTTTAAACTCCTCTAATAAATGAGGTTGTTGACATGGTAAATTTAGTAGACATCATTTCCAATAGAGAATCGACACATTTCTAGGGATAATATGTTTTCGAATCTAGCATACATGAAAAAATTATTAAACATAACATTAGGATGAAAAGATAGATCATATTAAGTTGTTATCATATTGTGATAGATAATCAAACTGGGAAAATAATATTGAGATTTATGGACTATAGAAGAAGATACTCATTATTTTTTCAGTTCAATTCAATGGGATATATTATTTCTATTATGATTAATCATACCTGGGAATCTGAATGGGAAATTATACTAAGGTTCATTAAAAATTCGAGGAGATTCTCAGAATAATTTCTGTACGAATGTGTTAAATTGTTTTGAAAGATCATATTTGTGAATGTTAATCAGGAAGAACCATATTATCTTTTAACTATTATTGTGTTACATAATTTCATACTACATTAATAACATGATCTATTGTATGAAAATTGTTCCAAATGAGTGTTAGGGAATATCCAACTCAATATATTCGACACAAAAGCATTGTTTTCTAGTGGGTTGTGGGGGATATGATTATTTAAAAATTATACCAAGGACTATGTACATGTGTTTGGTAATTAAACACATATATTATGATATTAATCCAATTATGTAATTGATTAGTTTTCACTATAGAAAAAAATAAATAACATACAATGATGAATATTTCATAATAAATGATAATTAAAAGTAAAAGTTATCACTAATACACACCCTTAATATATTTTTGATAATTAAATTAATTTCGATTAATCTCAATAGGTTCGAATGACTAAAAACTATGAAATCATAAATAACAAGCTATTAAATTATTTTTACATGCTCTTTAATTTAAGATTCAAGTTTCAACAAATATATGGAATAACAAAACTCATTATGCAATCCATTTTTTATTATAAACAAGAATTATTGCTTCATGTTCTTTATCAAATTCCATTAACATAAGGAATAAAACATTCACATAAAAATTATTAATTTCACCAATATGATTACCATCAAATTATTATAGACACCTAATTTGTTAAACATGAATCCTAATGAATTATTAACCAAACCAACAAAACATTACCAGAATTATTTTGATTATCCCATGTCATCATATTCAACATGATAAATCAAACATAAAAAAATGTTATGAATGAAATAGTATATATAGCACAATATCTAGAAAAATAATAAAAAAACCATTATCACTGTGGAAAGAAACAACATGAAATCGCTAAACATGATCCGATTCCATTAATTAAACCATTTATAATTTATTAGGTTAATTCTGCTTCCTTCCAATGGGTTAATCCATCCTCAACATATAATTTCATGTACATAATTAGGATAATTAATGAATCCCCTACCTCAAAGCCTAAACATTATCTACAGGAACATAAATCAATGTCTATGATATATGATCACATCTACCAATATAAAAAAATTATTCTAAATGATTTTGTATATTGAATGCATTGTTAAATGACTAAGAAAACCCCAGTAGAAGGATGGAGACCATACAATATAATATGAAAATATATATTAGGAGAAAACTAGATCAGAATGAAGAAATCCTCATGAATGGTGGAAGATACAAAATAGGATCACCACAGATAGAACATGGTATGTCTGCATTGGTCCCCATTGAAAGAGGGATTCAAAATCATCAAAAAAAACCATTGGGTGCCAATGTATCATGTGGAATGAGTGGGAGAAAACCTAGTCTAGGGGCCTCATCAATATTTACAGGTATTCGTATTTTTGAGTACCACAACACATCCCCTATGACAATGTAGTAGACCATCTAGACCACTATTCATTCGAATGAGACCAAATCACAACACCCAGTTAAACCTATGTCTCAGATACACTTCATGATACATGCAGAAGATCAGGTTTAGCTAGGGTGAGGGACTATGACACAACATTCAACCCACAGTGCAGCCACCCTTGATTCAGTAGTAGCTTCACAACTACTACTGTGAATCCACAATTCTCTATGCCATTGGGATCGAAACAAATGATGGGCCTATATCATAAAAAACCACCATGGCGCCGTCAGCCCTAGAAAGATTGTATTCCCAATTTTCATTATTTGATCCTCCCTATACCATAGTTGGGAGACAATACCATAAAAGCATGTTATTCAAAACAAACCATGGCTCCATGTCTCAAATAGGCCTCAAATGGAAGTGGCACCTGTCTTTTATCCTCATTTACCCACCAAATTTGTTGGATCATTTTCACGGTGCCTCATACAGCCAAAACAAATGACGTAAAAAGTCAATTGGGATAGATCTCTAACAATATATATGTAAAAAATATTGACAATTAGAAAAATATGTTTTGATTTTTAATAATTTCAAAACACTTAATATATTTAAATAGTTTAATATTATACATTTAAAAAAATTATTTTATTGAGATAGTTATTCCAAACTAATTCATGATAACATGATTTAATAATTGATAACATAGTTTTAAATATATATGAAAAATTATTACTCTATTATAAAATCATATAATCACTCACAATATCTAATTATAGAGATCCCAATTTCAAAAAACAAGTTAAATAAATTGCAATTGATTCATCCAAAAATTTATTGAAACATGATATTTTTTCCTTTATATACAATGAAATCCCAATTTAAATTTTAACTCAATTTCAAAATATTTTAATTTATTCTTAAATTTTTTTCATTATATTTTCAATCCAATTGTTATAGTGGCTTATTTATGATATAGTTACAAAGGTATAAAATTACTTCAAAATATCAATGATAATAATATATATTTCAATAAGATTCACAATAACACAATTATCTATTGAATCAATGTTTATTGTTGCAGAACATTTTACATACTAACTATGAAATGATAAATTATTCATTTAATATAGTATCTACTATTTAAAAATAATGTTTTTTTGTTTTATAATGTTGAATATTTTTTATTTATGATTGTATAATATCAAATCAAGGTCACTCAACAGATAAAAAACATTTTATATAATGTTTTTTAATTCCCTCTTTTATGTCAATATGATGAAATGTAGATATTATAAAATTATTTAATTGAAATATATGAATAGATGGATAAACTCAATCTATATATGGTATCATGTATTCCAGATGTAGCTAAATTATACATTTTGGGATTGAAAAATAATTATATCTCATTTTAAATTATTCAATTCAATGTAATTGAATATAAATATGAAATTACTCAATTAAGGATCCCGATAATCTAAATCCTAGTTTTTTTAATCATCGCCCAAAATTGATGAATGAAAATATGGTGAAAGAGAGGGAAATAAAAAAAATTGTATTCTATGGGTGAAAATCTATGATGATAAAATATAGTATTTCTTTTAGTTAATCATGATTACAAATTTAATATAGGGTTTACCGAAAAAAGTGTAGTCTGATTGAGGGATCATGTATGATGTAAGAGCGGGTAGCGATATTTGTTGGATTGACCAAAATCCATTGAAAATTTAATGTGGGATATGTGAGGTGTTGCAGGTGGAATTGGATATGGGATTAAATGTTTCAGTGGTGGCCCCAGTTGTGGGAATGGGTAGAAGAAGTCAGGTGTGGGTGTACAGTAGGTGTATGGAGGAAACACGCAGAGTGGGGTGATAGGTGTATTTTTTTTCAAATTCTCCCACTGCCAACAATGGTCGATAGTGTCAAGAGAACCAAAATTTCAACTCTATAATATTTAAATATGTTGGGGAAGTTCACATTATTGGTAATAACATTATTGATAAATAGAAAATTCACATTTATAATATTTTCTATGATTTATTTTACTAACAACAAAACCAAATGATGAGATCATTGCTCCCGGGATTAGGGTGTCGAATTAACGTTGGTGAATTGATTTTATTTAGGTGTGATGTTTGTCCTCATAGAGGGTAAAATAAATTACATGTACATGTGAATTTTTTATGTTTTATTTAAATTAATTTATTTTACAATAAAAATATGCCCATTGAAATCATTAGTCAGTGCTTTTAGTTTTTTAAATTTGCTACGAATTACATACAAGGAAGATTATAAATATAGCTAAACTTCTAAAATATAAAAAATTTAGAATATTTAAATTTTATATATGATAAAGAATGTAATTCAATGATGAGTTTAGATATAAAAATATATGGTTAGCCTTAGGGTGAGCCACATGAACCATGTGGGAAGGGAAACAATAATCATGGAGGAAATATGCAACCTTCTTTCTCTCTATCATTTTCAATGAAACCCTAGAAGCATTGGGAGGATCCATACATCACCCATAAATTTAACCTGTGATGACATAATTGTATTAATATTTTCTTTAGTGAATCTGGATTGTCCTAACTTTATATGTTGATTTGATTATATCATGTGAGCATCCTCTTTCCAGCGATTCCTAGTGTATTGGCCACGTTTGCTTCATTGTTTTGATTTTTGTATCCAAGAAAAAATTTCATTGTACATTATGATAATATAATTTCATAGTTTTGAATATGGATAATCATAAAATAACATAATGATAGTTCTTCTAGATGAAATAGTATTCAAAAATATCATGAGGGAACATGTCTCAATGATAGGCCATAATAGTTTTCCACAATGATGATAACCTAGATGTGTCATAATATTAATCTTAAAATATATGATCTATATCCATATGATATCATTTTAGGTATATAAATGACATATTCTATCATGGGTGGATACTAATAAGATTTTTTGGAACCTTCTCTTGGTGTACACCACTGGTAATATCCAATATAGTATATTCTAATAATAATATATTCAGGTAGGAAATCCACATTTATATGTTTCATTGGATTTTCCTATCACCAGATGTGTGTATTGATCCTTATACTTTAATATCACTATAAATTAAAATTATAAGTCACAAACATGGATCTATTTGTGAATATATTTATTAAATATGATCAAGTTGAGATATGATGCATTGATTGTGTCACGGGTAATATTGCATTAATAAATAATGTGAGAAATAATTAGTCTCATAAGTTATTTTACAGAAGTTGGTATATTTGACCACTTCATAAAAATGATATATCCAAAATAAATCCACTTCCATGATGTTCTATTGTCATGTTCTACTTTTTGATTTTACTATAATTATAAATTGAGAAAATAGGTTGAGGACGCCATTAGTCAACCAACATGATAAGAGATAACATTATAAAAGGTTTATATTATACAATGATCAAATGTTTGAATTATTTTATTATTGATTCATTATCTAAATTATCAATTACTTTCGAGCCATTATTCCTGATTCTAATCATTTACATTAGGCTACTTATCCTATGGCCACTAATAAGGTGGCATAATGGATCACACACTAAATGTTTCCAAGATCATAGTTAAATATTATTAATTTTTTTATTAGTTAAATAATTGAATAAATATTATTCTCATAAGTGGAATAATAATTATTCTTATTTTCATTATCCCATATATTTTATAACATCTAAATCTATAGAATATTATTTTAGAACAATATTTAATAATAATTTATTTTCCATCTTGTGTATATAATATTTATTTATTTATTGATTGGATAATGAAGTGATATTTATTCAATTAAACAAATTATAATTATTCAAGGCATGATACATGTTGTGAAGGAATAGTTAATCAAGTCTTTAGATCCTCTGAAAAATAATAAATATTAAATATCATTTGACTAAATTTAATTTAATTTTAATTCATCTGTTTATCACATGTAAGTAAATAATAATATTATTAATATTATTAGTAACATTGTTTTCTATATGAATTAAATAAATAATATAGGGTATTTGTGAAACTATATATTACTTACCATATAGTCATATAAACTACATGATATTTTTATCAAGTGAGTCAATTTCAGTTGTGTTGTGTGGAATGATAATTAGGGAGAATCAACTCATTCCCTAGAGAGCCCCCACTCTGAGAACGATCCCATTAATGGTGTATGATATTACTCCACAATCTACTCACAAATCGATATAGGACATGGAGAATCCATTAGAGGAGACTATTGGGGATAACAAAAGTGAATGACATAAGCATTATGATCTTACACGATAAAACTCGTAGATGCATATGTGAATATTTAGAGATTTTTGGAACATGTGTTGGCCACCACATTTAGTATCCCTGACTTGGAATCCACTAACTGTTGGTTTGGGATAGGTCACCACCTAACCTAAAGAGTACATCCCCATACTCATAGATGATGTCCACTAGTAGAAAAAGTCTAACAGTTCAAATGGGGAGACTATACCAACATTAACTATATTTCCCATAAATAATTTCAAATGAAATAAGGAATACAATAGACAATAATCTAGAACATGAATTTTTTACAATTTCCCTAGAATGGTACAACCAAATCCAAATGATAAATATTCCATGTCATGATAATAGTTCCAAAAATGATGGAAACCCAAAATATAGACAAATTCAAACATCCCACAAAAACAGGTCCTGAGCCCATGTCTGAATCATCATCCATGTATAACCCTAGCCCAACTCAACTATATAGAAGATGAGTTTTCCCCCTATGAAATCCTTCAATAATGACATGTTCTCGGATACCCAATGGTGTCATCAGTATGGTGCGAGTACAACAATTTATTCTACCACTGATGGTGTTGACAAAATATCATGTCTAATTTTATAGTGCAAGTATATACTATATAAATAGAAAGATAAACATAAATAACATGGGATCCATTAGTTTGAAATATTCACTTCAGAAACATTGATCATTTATTCCATTCTATCAAATAAATCCTTTCCTGTACATAATCCATAGTGAATAAATTTACATAATTTACACAGTAGCCTAAGATAATCAATTATCAGACCAAAGGAAATAATTCATGTTCCCCATCTCACTATTGATAATAACACTCTACAAAATACATTGCATGGACCTTGGTGACTCGTTATAGGTAGTATCATAAAATGAAAACATTGGGGGCGTAGATCCATATTCAATCTCCCTAACATTTCCATTGTAGGGGTGGGGATTAGACCCTCAATCAGACTTGACCTGTGAGAGGTGAATCATTCCAATACCAAACATACCATTAAAACATGTGAACATGTTTACTCATCCAATAACAACATATAAAAATTCCTAGACTACGAAAAATAAATCTAGAAAATAGAAAGAATTCACTATACATTTGATGAATAATTCATCATTGGGCCTTATCCCAATAACACATTTAGTACACACAATAAATATCCCATTTATCCAAATTTTACATTTTCGGTCGCATTTTTTGAAGATAAATCCGTAGTTATATTTACTTATAAATTCATTCGAATCAATAATGTTTTATAAATTATAAATTGGTGTCAAAAAAGATTCCAATCCCAAAAATTGTTAAAAAAAATTTATCGACATCAAAATTTGTTATAAATAATTTGGCCACATAAATAAATAAAAACTATTCAAAAATATATTTTTATACACCTTATTGTAGATACATTTATTTACATAAATAGAGAAGATCAATTTACTCACACTAATGAATCTTTTCTACTCCAAAATTTATTCTTCTGTTATTTATTAACATAATTCATTAAATAATATATGAAAAAATTTAATTATTATTTTAGTTTTTAAATCGATTCATCATAATATATATAAATATAATTGATTACTTATTATTTTAGTTTTAATGATTTTTTTTATTTCAAATTAATATGTTATCAAATAGGATTGATTCTCATTATAATGAAAAGTTTTCAATAAAACATTAAGAGTTCAAAAATAACTATAAATTAATTCTTCAACTAATTCATGATAATCATATCAGATAAGGACTAATAATTAGAGCTGTAAAAATTCAAGGTTTTTTAACAATAACTGTCTTGCTTATATATGGGATAGTCTACCAGTGTCCCTCATCGTTTCACATTTTCTTTTCTCCTAACTATTACAAATCCATTAAGTTCCCTTTCATGTGTTTTGAAATTTTTTTGTTTTCTTTTTAAATTCTAATAACAATGTCAACATTAAAATAAATTTAATAGATAGAAGTTTACAGATAATTAATCGTCATGAATTTAGTTTTAAATTCATGATTCTATTATTAAATGTATCATTAATTTTAAACTGTTGGAGAATGTTTGTGTATGAAAATCAGATAAGTTTTTGATTTAAATTCTCATAATATTTTAATGAAATTATATTCTAAAATTAGATATATAATTATAATAAGAGGAAGAGTAGTTAGAAGAAGAAAAAGAAGTGAGATAAGAGGAATAAAAAATTATCAGAGGAATTAGAATATGAATAGGAAGAATATAATGATAATGGAGAATAAATAGAGAATGATGAAAAGAAAAAATGAAATAAACAAATAAGACTCATCATCATCACAAACATTAAAACCTACTAATAAGATAAAGATATATAATAGGATTAAAGAGGGTATGAAAAATCACCATCTATAGAAGAAGAAAATTCCTCATCAAATGCTAGGGAAGAAGATAAACAATAACAAAAAAAGATTTTATAATATTTAATTGGAATTGGATGTGGACATTAATATTGTATCAGAAGAGGAAAATGTTTCATTAAATGTCATTGAATGAGTTGGAAATGAATAAAACTAATATGTGGAATCCTATATACCAAAATGCCCCTAATGAATTATTAGGCACATGAATATCTGAAGGGATAGTTTTTTAAGAATGCTTTTTACAACATTTTACAACCCTGGAAAATGTTATGTGATTCCATTAAGATTCTTCCAAACATATAATAATGGTGTGAATTCTTTCAAAATAGTCCAAATGGAAAATAAAAAACACTAAAAATATTGGTTGAATCATTGTGTCGAAATACGGAATACATGAAATCATTCAATTAAATGAAAACAGATTAAAATAGATCATACAATTAGATTTTTAATTGTTCAAAAAATAGGATATTGATCACTAGGATCAATGTGATCCATTAGTAGATGTAAAATAATATTCTTTAGAAATATAAAAAATAATGGATAATATATCAGTGGATGTTTACTATAGAGAAAAAATTATGAAAGAGTTCATAGATAAAACTAATGATCATAATTAGGATGTAATTGATTTGAATTAAATGGATCACATATTAGAGTTTGAAAATAGAAGACATCATTGGTGTGACTATGATATTTTCATTTTGATGGTGTAAATTAAGAAAATATCATAGGATGTTGAAATAATTATATCATAAATTCAAATGAAAATAGTTTTTGAAGACCTGATCATAAATTATAAATCATATATTGTAGAGGCATAAATTGATCGTGATGCATTTAATAAATTAATAAAATTTGTGAAATTTTTTCTAAATAATGAATTAATTTTTTTATTTTATCTCTTGATGTATAATTTGAAATATTATCAGAATAAATATTATATCTGAATAATTTTTTTATCCAAAAATTTAAATTCTTGAATGTATTCTAATTAAATTTTTATGTATTTTCATTATTTTATTTTTTGGATGATTGGTAATTTCACATAAAATTATTGGTTAAGATATCTCTATATACCATTTTTGGAGATATACCTTCCTTATTATTTTTTGTAAATAAATATGGGGGAGATATTTATAAAGTGGGATAAATTTAAAAAATGGGAGAAGTTTATAATGGGACAAGAAATTGATATATTATCCAAATATGATATATTATCCTGATATATGGAAACTGAATTAATACATTAATCAGATTATAATGTTGATAAAAACATTGGGGGAGCTAATATATGTTGTTTATTATTAGTGACATTAAATTTATAAAGGGATATATTTTTTAAAAATATAATAATTTTCCACTTTATGGGTTGTGTTTTTTTCTTTCTAAAATGGGGGAATAATTAATTCATATGTCTAACATAATACATATAATTATCATACTTTTTATTCCTCATAACACCCTTAATTCAATAATTTACTAACATTATATTTCACATTTTCTATAGTATGTTTTTGTAGACATCATTACTTTATACTGAAGGTAGATATAATTCCAATGTAAACAAATTTAAACTTATTATATTTTATCATATAAATCAGAATGAATGTTTTCATGATACATTGAACCTAATAGTTTATTGATCAGTGGTGATAGTTATGACACGCTAGATGAATCCATGACTGTTAGACTAAACCTTGTACTGATTTATCAGACATCACAACATTCTGTATATCTGATTAAAAATCTATAAATAAATTTATTGGATGAATCAAATGTTTATAATTGATTTTATTAGAATTAAATGAATCATAAGGAGTAAAAAATTACATTTTAATTGTGCTAAAAAAATGTAATCTAACTATTATATTAAAAATCTTCCGTAGAGTGGAAGTTAATGATCCTTATCATTATTTGGTGTCATGCGAATAATATCTTTGGACATGGAAACTAACTCTGAAATATGACCATTAGATAATATCCTATAAATAGTAGGTCATGTGAATTGATGGGTGGTGATTCAAATAAAAACTCAAGTAATCTACATATTTCTCTCTAGTAAATCCTCATTCCTAGTATTTTTAATGCTTTATATAGTTTATGTTATAAGGATTCCTTGTGAGAATTTTATTTCCATAATAAATACTATATTTTCTAATCGCATGACAACCCATGGAACAGATTGGGGAAATCTAGGTGTAAAACGACAGTGAATCAGTACCATCAGATCAAGGGATTTTGAGAATATGAAAACTGATGTCAATCATCATATTTAAGGATTTATTGGTCATGATAAATATTGATGAATTTGATAGATGTATTGAGGGATTCCAGGGAATTGGACAACTATGATGATTCTAATACAACACATCGATAAATTTCTTGTTAGTGCATTTCATTCCTTATGTTAGTTATTAAATATTGTGGAGATATTTAGTATTTATTTGTGACTACCACAACTCTTATGGTTACTAAGTAAATTCTTTTATATGATTTGACATCATTATAATTATCATTATAATATTTTTTATATCTCTTTTATACAGGATTTATAATATTTTTTTCATTTGTATAAAAATGTAATTATTTATAATTATCATTCCAGAAAATATAATTTATTTTAGTGTCTGTGATAATGATAAACAAGATTTTAATCGAATAGTATAAAGATATTATTTTATTACTCTAAGAATTTGATGATATGTGAGCTTATTTATTTTTACTTAAGAATATTTAGAATTTTTTTTATTTTAGTTTTTAAACAACAATTCTCCCACCTGTTTTATCTATTGAATACAATTCTGAATAAAAAAATATTTGTAATTTAGGGATTTTTGAATCATTATAGTGGTTATATACAAAATAATGTTTTGGATGTTGAATAAGGGAATGATATTGATCTTTATCATTGAATTTGATAATTTATAAATAAAATTAAACAATGATAAATATTACATGAATATATCCTTAAGAATATTTAAATTTATCACATTTAATTTGTGTGCATCTATATTTTAATTCAATTGTTTATTTACATTCATAAAAAATAATTGACAATGATTTTTCCATTTTGTTAATTGTCAAAAAATTAATATTAATAAGTGGTTAGAATAGTGAATAACTAATCAACACACACTCCTTGCGAAATGATCTTGTTCGTCCATATACATCATACCAATTTTTTTAAATAATATTGATTAAATTTGGTATGCAACAAACACGTGGTCACCCGTATTTTGTGATTTTCCACATAGTTCTAAATGAAAATGAAAACTCAATTTTTGAACAAATTGAGTAATTTGGGTATCTAATAAAATATTTTAACGATTCATATTGATTTTAAATTTCCATAATATCACACTCTTGATATTTCATTTCAATCAATGGTTATTTGGTCAATTTATTCTAGAAAAACATGATTTTCTATTATTATATAAAGTTTTAATAATGTAAAACCATACCTTAAGCCATATAAAACAATCTGAGCATAATATTGATTTATGGATGATTTAAAAAGATCATAAATTAATTATGTAATGTTATCAAATTCTTTCCTGTCAATCTAAAACCTTTTTATCTTTTTCACCCCTCGATTTGTGTCTTTTTAATAAATAAATAAAATGTTACCAATTATTTTCTATAATACTGAGCAACACAAGAATTCTATGGATTTGTCATTGATTAATATAGATAAAAAAATTGGGTGATCATTATAAAATGGTTTCATTTCAATCCAAGTGTGTTCTCTTGAAATGTTTTCATTTTTATGTGATTTGTCACATAACACCATATTCATTGGGAAAAATCCAAATTCGATCTTACTAATCCTTTCAAATATTTGATTGATGTGAAAATGAATCTTATAAATTTTAAATTAAATATTGATAATTTTTAATGGATATCTGTTTAATCAGAACTCATTTGGTTTGTTTTGACCCCTACTGATATGATTTTTCCAATATTACAAAAATAATTAGACTGTCATGTATACATTAAGATATACTAACAATTTTGGGAATCAAAATGATTCATTCATAATTCCTTATGATGAAAAACGAATCATGTAATATTCTACATTATTTTCACATCAACACAATGACATTTTTTTTTGTTTTTACACTCCCCTTACCCAATAGTAGAATTTTCTTTTTAATAAAACTATGAAATGTTACAGACTATTTTACTCCATATATATAGACAAAATGATCATATGGATGTAGAATTAATTCCTATGGATCAATAATGTCTCATTGATCATTCACCCATAATTTCAGGTCAATCCATGTGTGTTTATTTGGTCTTAAACACTTTGTGATTTGTCACATAACTCAAAATCCGGGAGATAAACATGAATTTCAATAATAATATCAAATTAGCATATCTTATCAACATGAAAATGATTCCAATAGATTATAAATGATAGAAATATCACTTTATTATGTTAATATGTCAATCGAATTCTATTTGGTTTGATTTAACCCCTAGACCCCAACATGATGCCATATTGATCAATATGGGTATCAAATTGATATGTTATTTCTTCCAATATATCAAAAATTATTAGAGGAATGTTCTCCATGATATTCACATAAATACAATTTCTCTTTTTCATTTCTAACCCCCACTTATAAAAGATGTGTGATTTTTAAAAAACTATACAATGATACCATTTTCATTCTGTCAAACAAAGCGACATGAGCATTCGATATGTGTGTTGATGAGTCTTACAGATCCAAAACTACTAAGTGATTTCTATAACTACATTCCATGTCAATGAATGTTTTTTTCATTGTATAAACAACCCTTATTTAATTTTTCACCAAAATCCAAATTTGCAGAAATAATTCCGCTATTGATCATACATACCAATATGGATATCTGATCAACATGTTGATGTTTCCTAAGAATAATAAATGACATAAAAGACATTGTACTATGATTTGAAGTAACAAAAAATCATATTATAAATATGATTTCACATTAATCCATATCCTTTTCACATTTTCTCTCTAAAATTATTAATAACTCAATTTAAGAGACTAATAATTTTAAAAATGTACAAAAAATTTCACAAACTATTTTTAGTATACAATCGAAATGTTATTAAATGATAAAGATAAAAAATAACTTAGATGTTATGCTACTATGTTTTTGAATCAATATAAATGTATTTAGGTTTTTTTTTGAATCACCATTTGGTAGAATGACAATGTATTGAAAATATAAAGATTATGTGTGACTTTTCTAAAAATATAAAATAAAATTATACATTAAATTTAAATGAGAATCCTCAAATTTAAAATGATACACACATCCTCGATATGATTTTTCATGTTTGAACACATATTTTTCATCTTTCTCTTATAGTAGGGGCATTAAAAAGTAATACTAAATAAAATTATAATGAAATTAATATCAATAAAAATATATATTATGCAATTACATCTTATGATCCACTGCATCATTAACTTATTTATATATCCCCACAGTGATCTGTCCTTAGCTCGTAGTAGTGTATTTACATTCTCAATAGCATAAATATAGCCTTTAAATTGGTAACACATTGTTTCAAACCAAAAATACTAGGATTCAAAATCATACAAAATTAAAATATAGAACTAGGAATATCTCTTCCATATGTCAATTTATACTCATGTCCATCATGATCAATGATGCGATGAAATATATCAGCACATTACATGGAATGTTATCAATGGTCATATAGCATCTATGTTAAAACAGTAACATATAGACCATGTATAGTATATAAAGTTAACTATATATTTATATATAGGTATTTGTATGTATTTATAATTAATACAAGAACAATCTATAATATTAGTACCCTCGCGATAATTTGTATCACGAGTTATCATTCTAACTAATAATCTTTTAGTCGGTGTACCTTCATCCTATAACTATAAACCAAAAATATAAAACTATATATCATAAAACTACAACAAAATATTAAATATAAAAAATAAATAAATAATAAATCATGTTTATTCTATGACATTTGATGTGTCCTATGCCAATGAAGTAGTCCCTACATCAGATGATTCTAAAAATTATGCACTACCACCACCTACAATAAATTAATTAAAATTTTAAACATTTAAATGGTAAAAAATTATTGAAATATATAAAAAATAAGATGGATCACTATTGAATCCTTAGTAAACTATAATGTAACCATGTCACACCAATTATATGGGAGAACACCTCTTAGGACTCTATCTAGAATGTCTAGGGCTCACACATTTGGTAACAGTGCTCCCAATGCATTCTACCTTTATAATATTTCCACATTTTAAAAAAAACTTCCATACAAAAAACATGATAATCATTGATGATAACTCTTAGATTATTCAAATTGGCTAAAATTACAAAAAAAATTGGTTTTTATGAAATGGAAATAAACATAAATGATTCTATTAAAATAACAATCCTCCATAGTCGATCTAATGTGTCTTGGGGTAATATTGTCTAGTCATGTGTATTCAATAGAAATTTATGTGGGTCATTCTTGATATTCCCAAACTAGAGAATAATTCCAGGGGGACCCTCTCCCATGGGATGGAATGCCACATAAAATGTTATATTAAGGATATTATAATTATGTAATCCCACAACAAGGGACTCTCCAATGAGAGGAACAATAGATTTTGTTGAATCATATTTAAAACAATTTCATAATTAACATTAATTATGTTGATATATATGATAAAATCATAATTTAAAATTTAAACAGATTTATATTCATAAATTCCTCAACTCATATAAATTGATACTTATTTATAATAATGTGGATATGATTCTAATTCATCTAAATTGAGTGTAATCATAGAAATGATAAATAATTGGACACACATAGACTATATATGAGTGGAAGATATAGTAAATAGACAAAAATACATTTCAACACTTAATAAATATTTAAACAGATAAAAATAGGTTAAAAATTTGAGAGTGTAAAACATCACACCATTCATTAGACAATAAAATAAATCATTTTTCAGTAAAATGTCATTCTATACTATTCAAAATCTTCTTCCTATTGAGCAATAGTGTATGGATCCTTCTACTGTGAAAATAAGGTAATAGTCTCAGGGTTAACCCATTTAGTTAAAGAAAAACTTATGCTTTAACATTTAAATAAAATATATCAATTTGGATTAGATAGAACGATAACGAAGAAAAAATGTTCTACATTAATTGTTGAATGCAATAATATTTTTCTTACTCGTTTATCTCTAAATAGAAACCTGTTAATGTTTACCAATTTTAACATTAAATTGATCAACTTTAGTTCTAGGGACTGGATCATACCAATTAATCATTGAAAATATATATTTAATCTTATGTGCTTATACAACATTAATGAGGTCTTTAAAATGACCATAATAATAACCAATATTGACATAGTGATAACCAATGTCACTATTTTCTATTACTAATTGTTAATCAATATATTCAATTTGAATTTGAAAGGGATTGTCATTTATAAATATATAACTATGTGTCATTATAGGTGGAGCATTTTCTAGTTGTTTAAATTTTTTATAATTTTTAGGGTAAACTAATTCCTATATGTTATGTTCTTTAGTATTTCATGGAATTAAAAAAATAGTTGCATAGAATAAAACTAGAATTTTACTTAAATCATAAATAAATGAATTTTAAAAATAAAAATCCTTGAATAAATCATGAAGTCATGCATAATGGTATTTTTGAATCTGATAATCAGTAGCACATGTCATATCGTGTTTTATCTCATCAATGTATTTCCTCTAATTTTTAATTTCATATTTAAATGATTAACATATATATGAAAACAAAATACATAAAAGATTAATACTATATGTGATAAGGCACTACAAATAACATGGTTCCAATAATGGGGTATTGAAGAAGCTATATCGATGATATTGTAGCACATTGTTGATTTCCATATGTAATATTGTTCATTCTCAAACTATCCTATCAATAATTTGAGAGGTATTATCTAATTTTGTTTTAACATCCATAATATAATCTTCAAAAATTTATTACACCCATCAATCAAATAGGATTTTCATATTGATACCACTTGTTGATGTCAATTACATATAATAATTTTAATTCACTCAAATACCACTCAATAGGATACATCCACATGACTTGTACAATAACAACATCAATTACATCAATAGTTAAGTATACCATCAAATAAACAATAACATCAAAAAATTATGGTTGAAATAATCTATGCAGGTGAAAAATATTATGAAAAATATGACCATATAAAAATTTTAAATTGCAAATTCATTTATTTTAGAATAATGATGTAAAATAAACTACTCGTTTTAATAAACTATTGAAGAACATTGTGTGTTAAAAAACAAAATTCTGATTGAAATCATCTGCTAATGTAGTATGTGATTATCAGAAATTTTCAATTCTGGCAATATGAGTAGCCATCATGCATCATGAACATCTTCAAAATAGAATGAAATTTCATTTTTACTCTTCATATACTAAGAAGTAGACATGTATTCACTATTATCTTCACCCACCTATAAATGCAATTGTTTCCTTAACCACATTTCATCTAAATCACATCATAAAAAGATATTGTCCTTTTATTTTCCAATAACACCCAAAATAGACCCCAATATATTTTCACAAAAAAAATTAAAATGTTCATGGTATGCAGATTATGCATTCATATATTAAATTCATAGTAAGGGAGATTAAATAATTTAATTTATAGTTCTAATTGGGTATTTGTTTCCCGCACTACAAATTGATTGTAATGAAATAGCCAAATAATCCTAATATTCATCTACCATTGGAATGAATTATTTCTCAATTTCTGATAATATTTCAACACATATCATGATCATTTTTGTGGGGTTTAATTCTCATTAACTATAAAATTTCAATTAGATCTTTGTAGACATCTTTTGAGAGTAAAAATACATATGTTTCTCGTGTATGTACATTTTTTACAATGTTCTTCCATATATATTTATTAAATTTATTACATCAAGGGAAATAAATTTCACCATTCATACTCCATCCTATTGAGTTTTAATATGTATTTATGTCATTGATTATCTATTATAAATATCTTATTGTTTTAACATTTTATTCATTTCAAAATCATATGTTATTACACCATCACCATAAAATTCATTCAACTCATAAATTAGTGGTTATATGTAATGATCAATATGATCCCCTGTACATAAAGGTTCATAAATAATTATTTCATGTAATGGAATTATTTTTTCATTCAAAGACATAAGATGATTATACAAAAGGAACACCATCATTCATGAGTGATGAGTTGAACCAACCAAACACCAGAATGAATTAAAATCATCTTCTACCAACCCAAATAAAAAAATATGGTAATCTTAATCAATGTTATGGTTCCTGAAGCAATGCTACTTCCATACAAGAGAGTCGGCCAATGGATTATAATATCACTATAAAATATCATTCCACGACTCATCTCATTAAAACAGATACATTAGATGACATTAATAATATTTAGATCACAAGATTAAGCATAATGTGATGTGTTTTCTTTACAGAAATCTATTTCCCCTCTTTCATAAAATATCATTGATAACTAGTATATCCCCATTATATTTCAATATGGAAGATCCATGACTAAAAATTATCAAAATGGGATGTTTATTTTCAATACAAGATGCATTTTTCTACACATGAAAATATCATCTCATATGTGAACCCTAATTTCTATATCAACTTACGTGAATGGTAATATGACTCAAAATCCTTAGCATCGATAGGATGAAATTTTTTTAATAACACAAATATGATGTTGAATGATGGTTCCTTCCACTAATTAAAATATTTAATGTGAAATAACTCAATGATAAAATAATATTTAATATTTATAGTACACTAAAAATATATTTCATTTTGTGAATCACCATGTAATTCCTAAAAACTCAATGAATCCTGATATAAATAGAGTTTAGATCGATGTCACATGTAACAAAAAAATTATGTTACTTCCCTGAGGATCCAACCCACACATAATTTCATTAATCATTTCATCACACTTGATCAATCATTCATATATCAACATCAATCTGAAGAGTTTCTCTTTAATGTAAATGAATATATTATTCCCCATAACATGTCAAACTCTTAAAATATTTTTCAATACCATTAATGAATAGGTTCTCCCTCAAGGTATCTCATTCAAATTGATATCTATTTGAACATTTTCTACATGGACAAAAAATATGGCCACATTTAAATCACCTAGTAAATTCAAGTAACCACATAGTTCCCTCCAAATATTCTTAAAAATCCAATGTGAAGGATCAATCTATAAATTTTCAGTATAAGAAATTAATGACCCCCTATAACTCAAAGAGTATTCCTCATAGGCATGTAATTGGATAATAATGATAGTGACCACCCAATTACTACCTCTAGTTGGCCCATGGAAGGAAATTAGCACAATGGATATTTCATACATATAAATGAGAGGCAATAACCTCTATATAAAACATGCAGAAGATATATATAAGACATCAACACCAACCAACTCATTCTCGTAATGAAAAATTAAACTACACTATATATATGTAATATCATTCAAAACTAATACAATTGGGAATGAAACTAAAATTACCCAAAAGGTAAACACAACAGAAACCATAAAGCCCAAATATTTCATGAAAAACCACAGTCATGTAATATCTAGAAATTTCTCCAACATTATCCTACTGACCTAAATATTATAAATATACTTGGAGTGATCATAATAGAACTCACAGAAGGATCCTCCCAACAACCTCCCATGCAAAAGATAAAGAAATCATAAAAATTCCCCTGGGATATAACTAATACTTACTCATCATCTAAATAGGTATAATATGTATCCATCCTCACCATGGATATCTCTCATGATGTTGATGATATAATAGAGAACATATAATATAATAAAATATAAACAAGGGAACCACGCTTCTGCTTCCACGCTGGTTTGCTACTACGACCTAACGTTGCATGTCAGGATCCATCATCCTTCAAAAGAATGTATCATGAAGACACTTGGGATAATAATCACGACATGAAGCTCATTCGTAAATTCATTTCATTATCTCATCGAACATCTACATTTAGTATCAATGTAGTTATCAAGATCCATTACAACATGTATTAAATGTATTATACATTAGGTATTTTAACCCAAATACATCAATCTCATACAGTGATTATTGCACCTCCATCCACCACACCCCATACATGTCATATCTATAAAAATCTATTGGATACTATATCCATAGATACGAGTGTGTCAAACAATTGCAATCAAAAAAATTCATATCCACTCATATATGGGGAGACTAAAAAGCATTCCTATAATCACATAATACTAATATGAGAATATAACATGACCATAGGGGGTAGTCAATCATCTATCACTCTCAAAACATGATGTAGGGGAAAACCCCATCCCAATATATACCTGGTGTCATTTTCCCTACTAACATGGGTGGGTCAGAATAATAAATCACAAAACATAAATGATATTTTATAGCCCAGGATGACACTATAGACATTAACCTAGTCATAGTCTCAATATCATCTATCATCTCTCAAACACTCGATTACTACTTCTAAGGAAATTGAATCATATAGGCACACATGTAATTAAAGGGGTTATATTAATTTAATTATTATAATTTAAAATTTATAGTCACGGTAATTAATTTATTATCTACTAATTAACATTATTTTGATTATATTTCATTAACCATTCATGTGAAGTCTACGCAGTCAATGAATAATCCAACAGAGTCCATGTTTTCATGGGATTAATACTAACATTATTATTTCAACAAGAACTAAAAAAATGGGTTAAAATTTTATTTTAAATTATAACAATTCCATAATTTTGGGTACTCCAGAAAAACATCCTAACTTACTATTATGAGATGTATCCAAATACATCCATCTACCAAAAGAATTGGGGAAATGAATTTAGATAAACCATCTTACCAAATCATCTATCTATTAAAAGAATTCATTAACTAGGAAGTATGATATAATTCATTAAAACAGTGAATAAGTCAAACCTCATCCCATTCCATCAACTCTTGTGACATCTATAACACCCTCACACATATCACTATGCATTTTTTCGTCCTAGGCATGCAATGCTACCACACACTCGAGAGTCCTAGCCAAAATTTCATTAGCCATCCCAGTCTTATATATCAATGCATGAAAAGGTTCAGATGAAGGTCACACAATAAGAAAAAGGTAAAAAAGGCAGTAACTAATCACGACCCTAAAAACAAGGCATCGATCCTTCTCATGATAACATGCTCTTTTAGCCCCAAGATAAGACATTTTGATTTCCCATGAAAATGGGACATCGTGGCCACAAAATATTATCATTACCAAAAAAACCAGTTTGTATTATATATTTAATTATGTACATCTATTTTCATAGTTTTCAACTCTGATAATCCTATAGAATCTTTTATAACAAGTGTTATGTGGTAATGGAAGAATACACCCCCCTCCAAATAATTCCATGATCTACAGTATAAACAATATAGTTTAATTATATATATATAGTATAAAATAATAATAATAATGAAAATACACCAAAATATAGTGTGTATATCAAAATAGTGAAAAAAATTGAACAACATGAATTGAGAATAGAAAAAAAAGGAAAATCCATAATTTATATGATTTTGTCACTTTGGGACAAACTACACATAATGAAATCAACCCACACACTCTTTTATTATATACTAAAAAACATATAAATGATTATAGAGGAAAATAAGATAGGCTACTAAAATGTTTTAAACATTCAAATAGAATAAATGAACTAGATGAAGCAACACAGAAGGAATCATGTTTAAGAAACAAATCTAACCAGGATAAATTTCTCTTCGTCCATACCACATAATGATACTTGAAAATCAATACCACTTCTTCACTATATCTCACTATAGGTTGATCATTCCCGGTCATTGGATTAATGTAATGGTCACAAATCTTATATCGGGAAGAACCCTGAGAGGCCCCACCATGTTCTGTGCACTACTGGTGTGTCAGAGGTTATCATACCACAAGATGAATCTAATGATGAGGATGATATCACCATGACCAGTGAAATTGATGATGTGGAAGAATATTTTGAACATTGGTAAATAGAAAATGAAGACTGAACCATCAACAGGAAGAAAAAAACCACCAGCGATGATAGGATGTCAATTTGGGTAATCTAGATCACTGATTACCAGATTAAATCGAGTGCCTCATAATATCATATTCATATTTTTTTACATAGAAAATGAAGAGGCCACATGGTTTATGAAACCCCATTCAAGAACATTAAATGGATTAGAACGAATCATTGTTGAGGCTTCCATGAAGTGCACCCCAAAATGAACACCTAGTTCTTCAGTGAATTGATAAAATCAAAGGATGGATAGGATAATTTAGGTAGCTACATCCATTGGCATCCCTAAATGAAGTGAATAAGTATAAAAAAACATTAATGTTTGTATCCCAAATCAACGAGGCCAAACTTTGGAGTAGACCATGTTAATCATGAAATAAGGAAATATAAAACTGAAATCTAACAGATATTTATATGAGAAAATATTTAAAAATAAATTTCATGAATTTAAAACTATTTAAATGTAAGAAACTTTTAATTGGGATGATTTAAATTGTCAATATAAAATTAAATAACAACTAAATTAACAAAAAAAATTAAATATAATTTCTTTGATTTTATTACACCAAAATTTTAATAATGTTGAGAAAACATCAAGATATCTAATAAATTATTAAACTTGTATAATGTTTTATCCTTAGTCAAACTATCAGATGGTTTTTCATATATGGGTATCATAGTGATAGAGACTTCACCACTATCGATATCTTCCCTAATAATATTAAGCAGAATATATATTTTTTTATAACATCAATGTAATAATATATTTTTAGAAAAATAATAGGATGATTGAGAATATAACTGTTGAGTACTAATTTAATTACTTATAAAAATTTAAGAAATAAAACCCTTAATCAATATAATATCTCTGACGACTTCTATTACTGCTATGTACTCGGCAGTAGTGGTCAATAAGGTAACAAAATATTACTTATTTCACTTCAATGATATAATCTCTCCACATGCATTAAATACATAATTAGTTAGTAATTTCCTAGTGTCAACATTTCTAGGGATTATATTGATTTTGAAACAACTTAACTTTCATGATTTCTGATTGGTACATCCACTATATTCATGGAATTTTTTTTATATATAGGGAAAGGGTTGTAGTGGAAAAGGCGTTAATGGAATCAAAATTATAAATGTAATGCCCTTACCCTAAAATCATGAAGATGTTGTCTTATTTATTATTATTTTTATAGATACATTCTAAAAATACCAAGTGGAAAAACATTTTTGTAGTTTTTGAAAACCATATTGCATACATGATACCCATATAACCCTGGGAAAAGAAAATATATCATAATGAAAATAAAATTTCAGCATACTTGAAACTCATTTAAAGCATTCCTCTTCATAACCAGGGTAAAGTAAACAAAAATAAAAGTGATCTCAAATACTCATTAAGTGTAACTAAAGTGGAATCAATAATAAATCAATGAGTATAATCATCATGGAAAGGTAAATAACTAAGCACACATGCCATATAAATATATTGGTAAGGAATTACCAATATGGAATGGTATATAGATAAAACAGATTTTATTTAATCAATAAACTCATATGGAAATTCATCTATAGATGTTTCAAATAAAAAATATCGTGGATAATAATAATAAATAGATTCCCAATAAAGGCAATGCTAAATTATTAGACATCATGTTTCCCAGGAACATGATACCTTCACCATTAATATTTATTCTCAAGACAATTTAGGCTTTTCTAATTTTTCCGTTTGAATCATCCCATGAGACTATCAATGCATCCAGGGGCTTGCATTAATCATTTCACAACCCGTATAGTGCATGCCCAAAGTATTACTCATATGTCAAATAATTTATTTAAAAAGATATTTTTAAATAAAATTATCCCATAAAACAATGAAACAATTGAATACCATAGAGATAAAATGATTAATGACATAATATATCATAATTTTAGTTATTAACACCTCAAAAAAGAATTAAGTGGTGAATATAACATTTATCTCATAGATATAAAAAGTGATACGAAAATTCATTACCTCACTCTTTCTTTTTAGATGAATGCAATTTAAACTACTTTAAAAGTGTTGAAATCATATTATTAATTTATATAAATCTCATTAATATTAATGACATCATATATGATATAATTATATTATTTTATCATTATTGTTTTATATTAATTCATCATTTTCACTATTTTGGGTGTTATTTTCCTAGTTTCTCTAGTATGTTTTGACTTGTTATTTGTTGTTTCAATTACATAGATCATGATTACATCTTATAAAGAATTTAATCCATGATTTAAATGTCATATATATTCATTATATATATATATATAATCCATAAAATTTGTTTATAGGAAATGAAATTCATTGTTCATGGTGACGGTAGGTCGTACATGTACATGAACACTACATTTATTTTTTTTGTATTGAAAGAATTGAAATTATATGATATATACATATATTATAATTAAACTATCATATATATGTCATATATATAACATATTTTTATTAAAACCATCCTTTAAACATTCCATGTATAGTTTGAACGAATCACGTCGCTTTGACGAGAAGGTAGTCTACACTTCCACAAATGATGTCATCATATTTACACAAAATGGAAGGCATGAAGGTATGTGTCATATAACAATTAAATAAGTATTAATATAATGTATATATAATATATAAATATTTTTTCCATTATAATGACCAACCATGAGAGGTGTTATAGGAAAACTGAACAACATAATTTTTTTATGCGGTAGTTCACCATACACGAACGATAAATTTGTTACCCATTTGATGGAAGTGTATGTTGTTTTAAGTATAAAAAATAATATAAAAAATTTTCATTATATTTAACATAATTTTTTTATTATGTAATAATTTAATAATAATAAATTAATGATTGGTTAATGAAATAATACTAAAATGATCGTTGAAGAATATTACCTCTTATTTGGGTAACTCGATTTGGTTTATACTAAAATCCTTCCTTGGTTTGAATTCTAAATAAATTAAAACATATAAGAAGACGAGAGGAAAGTTGGGATCGTATTAGGATAGGTTTTGGATGATATATAAGGCTCAATTTGGTTTTAGGAAGTGATGTAAGAGGTTCCTTTTAACAATTGAGGTAAGGGACACTTTTGGAAAACTCTCAAATTATTAAGTTAATATAAATTAATTTTCAATTCCAAATAGTTAAAAAGTGAGTTATTTAAAGGATAATATTATTATGGGTATAAATAATCTTATAGAATAATGTTTTATACATTTTAGGTCACATTATTACCCTTTTCGTTTGACATTAACCCTTAGTTAAACTCTTTAACTCTTACCATGATAACTTGGATTTTTTACTCTTTAAGGGTTTATATAGTTACTATAAAACGATGAAAACCCTATAAATGAATAATGAATGATATTATAAATTTTATATCAATAATGTTTCGGAATTTTATTCTTTTTATTAATTTTATATCATTGAATAAAATTTTATATATTTTAAAATATCATTAAAGTCAATTTTTACAATATTCATTTCTTGACTTTTTAAAAAATATCAATAAAAAAGATAAATTAAAACCAAAACCTTTAATGTATCCCAAATTTTTATATTTAATCTATGTAATTATTTTAATGAAATTAATTATATTAAATTATATTTATTTAAATTTTTTTCATAATATTTATTTGATATGTCCATTATTTGATCAATTATTGTATCATCATTGTGCAAGAATTTAGTTTAATAATTTCTTCCCTAAAAATTAAAATTAAATTATATTGATTTAGATAAAGGAATTTATCTTTTTAATTACTATTTATATTTAAATATAACTTCTTAACAAACATATATAAAAAATGTAACAATTATTAGAAATATGAGTGTGACTTATTGGACTTTAATTACAATAAAATACTAAAAAATGATTAAATTCATAAAATTGGATACAAGAGGCCATAATACCACATAAAGAATGATTTTTTATAAAACCAACTCAAAAAAATTATGATAGTTATTATTGTAGTTTTATAATATGAAAAATATTATTTTTACCCTTAATTACTTGATTTACCCATAACCGTGGTAATTAAAAAAACACTTAAGTTATTATTCACATTGTCCAAAACTAAAAGAGACCTATTTATCAAATATATATATTATTTTTACAAATATAGAATTAATATTTCATAATTAGATGCAAGGAATTATCAAAAATTAATTTAAAATTAATCCCATTAATGGAATGAGAAAATGGGTTTTTAAACTGAAAACGTTCCAATGATTGAAATGTTTTTATATATAATTTTTTTTGTGAAATTGATTCCAATTACCTAAATTAGATTAAATAATATAATAATATAATAATTAAACTTTAAAAACAATTAAAAATATAATTTAACAATATAATTTATTTAGATTAAAAAGTTGTTTTCAGTTAAAATGTAATATTTTATCAATAATCATCAAAATATAAAACTTATCAGAAAAATTCCAAAACATCAACCAAAGTAAATTTTTATATTAATATTTAAAATTAGAAGTTTAGTTTTTGAAAATATTTTTTGTAAATGTGTCAAAAACTAGATTTCAAACAATTGCGCTGTCAAAACGTGGTAAAACTGCTTTTTATAAAAAAATTGTTTTTCTGTAATATTGGGTTTGTTCTTATCTTATTCCTATCACATATATTGGATGAATTTCAAAGTATTTGGTTGGATATATAATATAATTTTTCTATATAAATTATCTAAAAGTGTTAGAATATAATTTATCATACAAAATGTGACTAAATAGTGTTTTTTTCAAACCAATTGTTGTGTTCATTGTATGATATCAACAAAATTAAATTTATTCTAAAAGTAAATTATGGTGAAGTATTGGGTGGATACATTCTTCCCTCATAAAAAAATAAATCCTTAAAATTTTTCTGATCTTACATTCTAAAAATATGTGGGTAGTTCTCTTTCATAGTATCCTCTGGTTCTCATTTTACTTCTTCCATTTTGTGATTTCTCTAGAGTACGTTTACTAGGCATGCCGTAAGATTCCTCAATAATTACTCTTTGGTATCTAGAATATGGATTGTTTCTTCAAAGTATGAAATCTCAGGTTCCAACTGTATTTCATTATAGGTCATAACATATTTTGGGTCAGGCATATAATTCCTTATCAAATATATATGAAATACATCATGAACTTTTGAGAGATCTGGGGAATTACCAAATGATAAGCCACAACACCAACCTTTTCAAGAATCTCAAAGGATCTGATGTCCCAAGGACTCAATTTACTTTTATTACCAGACCTTATAACAACATTCCTTAGATATAATTTCAAAAAATCATGATTTCCCACTTGGAACTCTAAATATTTCCTCAGTTTATTAACATAACACTTTTTCCTACTATGAGATACATTAATATAATCCTCAATATACATTAAAACTTTTATCGTCTCTTCCACAAGTTCTGGGCCTACAATTTTCTTTTTACCAAATTTATCCCAACCAATTGAAGTATGACACCTTTTTCTATATAATGATTCATATAGCACAATTTGAATACTTCAATGTAAACTATTATTATAAGAAAAATCTCACAAAGGTAGGTACTAATACTATATACCTTGAAAGTCAAGTGTGAATGAACTCAACATGTCTTCCATTGTTTGAATTATTCTCTCAAACTATCCATCACTTTGAGGATGGTAGGTTGTGCTCAAATGAATCTCAGTATCAAGGACCTTCTGAAGACTCTTTGATATTTTTTAGGGTAAGGTGGGGATCTCAATCATAAATAATTGATAGAGGTTCTCCACGAGGTATTATAACATCATTAAAATAGATCCTTGTGAGGTTCTCGAGAGGCATGTCTTGTCTTATTGCAAAGAAATGTGCAGTTTTGGTTAGGAAATCAATGATAACCCATATTTAATAATTCTTTCTAGGAGTCCTTAGTAGTCTCATGACAAATTCCAAATAAATTTTATCCCATTTCCACATAGTAATAGAAATATGTTGTCAGGCACCTTTAGGATACTAACTCACAACTTTCTCTAGTTGAAAATACAATCATCTAGGCACATAATCAGGAATTTCCTACATCATGTTATCCCACCAAAAATGTTCCTTCAAGTCCCAATAAATCTTTTTGACACTAGGTTGTATAGTTAAATTTTATCTGTGATCATCATCCAAAAATTCCCATTTTAGTCTAGGTATATATGGAACACATAACCTATTTCAAAATTTTAGAACACCATTTTCACAAAGTCTTCTAATTTTCAATCATTCACACCATTAATATTATTCTAAATTGTTTCATCATCAGATTGAGAATTCCTTGTATTCCTTAATAGATCTGATGTTTTAATCCATTGAAAAATTATTAATGTCTCACATTCTTTATAAATTCTTATATCTATCATTACTAAATCTATGAACATTGGATCCTTCTCAATCCTCATTTAGGTTAGAAATCCATGATACGTCATACTCAATGCATATTCTACCTTATTTTCATTCCCCGTATGGTAGTGTATTGAGAAATCAAAATCCTTGAGTAGCTTGACCCATCATCTTTGTCTCATGTTGAGCTATTTTTTTGAGAAGATGTATTTTATACTTTTATGATCTATGTATATCTCATATCCTTATCCGTAGAGATAATGTCTCCATATTTTCAAAGTGAATATTATATCATCTTGATCAAGATCATGGGTTGGATAGTTGTGTTCAGGAGTCTTCAATATCCTTGATGCATATATGATAACTTTATCATTTTTTATTAGTACAAAACCAGGTCCCTTATTCGAATCATTACTATATATAACCAACCCATCACTTCCATATGGTAGAGTAAAAATCATAGCTTAACTAATATTATCTTTAGTTTATCAAAAAAATCCACACATTCCCTTGTCCAAAAAAACATAATCCCTTTATGTTTAAGCTTGGTTAAAAGGTAATACCATCATGAAGAATTCAGATTGAATTACTGATAGTATCCTTTTAAACCAATGAAACTATGTACCTTGGTTATGTCTATTTACGTAAGCCATTATCTAACTACCTATATCTTTGTATGATCAACAAATATTTCATCCGTGGAGATATTATGGCCAAGAAAAGGCACTTCAAGAATCTAGAAATCGCACTTACTAAATTTACCATAGAACTCTTCCCCTCTAGATTCTTAAGAATAATCTATATGTGATTATTATAATCCTTATAGCTTTTATAATACACCATAATATCATCAACAACTACCACAAAAAAAATATTCAAGATATTATTTGAATTCTCTATTCATTAAGTTAATAAAAATCAAGGGTGTGTTCGTCAATCCAAATGGAATTACTGTAAACTCATAATGTTCATACCTTGTCCAAAAACATATCTTCAGAATATCTTCCCTCTTCACCCACAATTGGAGATACCTAGAATGAAGATCCATCATTTAAATCTATTGGGATCTAGAAATTTTATTGAAGAAGTCATAAATGTGAGGTATAGGATACTTTTTCTTTATTATAATGGCATTGATTTCCCTATAATCAATAAAAAACCTCATGGATCAATCTTTCTTCTTAATAAAGAGAATAGGGGCTCCCTTTAATGAAACACTAGGGAGAATAAATCCCATATTACCCAAATCATCTATTTTTTCAACTCCACTAATTTTATAGTGGTTATTCTATAGGGATTATTTGATATTGTCCGTGCATTGGGGATTAAATCAATGTAAAATTAAACTCCAATCTATGGGGAATGTCCAGGTAATTCCTTAAGAAATGAATCAATGTATTTCTAAACAATATTTACATCATCAATTTGAATATTACAATCTTCATTACATGATGTTGTTTTCAATTATTTTCTAAGAATTTCATTTAGTGTAGTTGGGGTTTGTCTTAGTGCTAAGAACCCCTTAATTCTACATGAAAAATGGGGGTTCAAAACCCATTGGGAACAGGTACTGTAGCAGTACTGTAACATACTGTAGTAGTGGCGACACTGTAGAAACGGCGGGCTCTGTAGCAGCGGCAGGCCACTATAGAAGCAGTTTGGTACTGCTGCAGTAGCAGGTACTGTATAGTACTGTTGCAGCGTGGGTACTATAGCAGTACTATTCACAAAATGGGATTGGGGCCTAAAAATAGACTACGGGTCATGTAATGGGCTAAATGCCCACTGGGTATTCGGGCTATATAATAGGTCTCCCTCTACCCAGTTAAAGAGGTCTTAGATTTTCTTTAATTATAAATGAGGCTTCGACCCCAAACTTTTAAAAAAATCAGTATAGATACTGAAAGTGGATCTAGAAAAGAATCAGGTGAGAAATATTATTCTCTAAAGATAATGAATTCTTCTTCTCCCTCACAAATCATATTTTCCTTCCTCTTGTAATAAGTTTTGCATTAAATTTTTAGATCTAGTCTATATCATGTATTACAAATAAGTCAACCATATGTATGATAACAAGGTTATCTAGTAAAGAACCTTTATGTGTCATAATTAGTGCTTCCCAACAAATATTTTTTACAATGACACTACCCTTTAGAGTTTTGATTGAAAATTATCTTATTAAATCAAAAGTCAAATATCTAATTTTATTAACAATATAGGTAGATATAAAAGAGTGTAATGATCTAGAATCAAATAAGATATTAACTAAATTTGAAGATAGGATTAATGCACCTACCAACACAACATTTGGTACTTCTACCACCATTATAGTGATTGCATAAGATTATTCATATCCACTTAGCCTCTTGTGTGGTAGATTCCCTTGATGCTTGGGGTATTAATGTTTATAGTGATCCATATCCCAATAGTTGAAACATTGGATAATAGTGTATTTCTTTTTCCCCTTGTATTATTTAATATTATATCCCTTTTATCTACACTTATATCAAACTCACAGAACCTTCAAGCATTTCCCAGAGTAATTTTTTCCACAGTTCTTACAATGTCGGAATTACTTTATTCCATTCTTCTTCTTTGACACATTCTCTTTTTCATGGTGTTCATAATACCTCTTCTTCTCTTGGTTTCCATTGAATAAGTATAATCACAATAATTTATTCTATCGTTGGATGGAATATAAAACAATCTCTTATTTTCATAAAACATTATGATAAAGTAGTGTCTTTTAGATATTTGGCTTAAGATCATTAAATAAGTGGTCAATCTTGCACTCTATGTTGCGTATATAATTTGTATCAAACCTGGATAACATTAAAAAGGAATCTTTATAATTTTCAACTCTCTCTTCTTCTATTTTCATTAAGCCAATGAATTTTTTCTTCATTTCAATTTTTTTATCAGAAGGTAAGTATTTTTCGAATAATTTCTCCACAAAATTTATTTATTCCATCAGTTCTATTTATTATTCCTATATTGTATTTTGAATCAAGGACCACCATTGATCAGCATCACCTTTGAAACAATACACCCCAATTGTAACCATTTATATTTTACTGCATCCCAAGTCCATAAATATATTATACATAGATCCATTTATCAGATACAATAGGATTAGTAGTCCCACTAAAAAATGGATGATTTTATCACATAAAGTTATCCAATATATGATATTATGACTATGGAACATGTTTCCCCATTTGGAAAAGGTTATTTTTCATAATATAATTAAGTTTCTCTTATATCGTAATAATTTTCTCTATTCCAATACCAGATGTATAGTTTTCTATTTAGGTAAATTTATACATTTTTCATGATTATATATTCCATTTATACTTCCAAATTCCATATCTAAATATTGGAATATGCTAGATTAGCTCATAAAATCATTAATTTCAAATATGGTTTAAAACTCAACATACATTAAAAAAAATTTGCATCATAAATCATAAAATTTGGTTACTTTTGTGAAATAATTAATTCTATGTCCTTTATAATGGTAGGTAAATAGAATGTGAATTGTCCTAAGAATAACCCCTAGGAGTGTCAATCTAGGTGCATAGCAAGGCCTATTGTCATGTACCAGGTTATGATAGAGTCGAGCTCAATGTGCCTTGTCATATTATTATACCTACATGCATCTATTCCAGAACCATGTCCACTTATAGTATCTATACAGAGTTATATTACTAGTAATACCCACATAATATAAACCACGCCAAAATTCTAGGATGTTCCTCAATTCTTATCTTCAAATTCTAACATAGAGTTATGTTCCCTAATATATGTTTCTTAAATCTAGTTTCCAAGTTTACTACTAATCTTACTATGATACCAACTATAACACCCCAACCCCAAAAGCTCGGAGTTATTACCTTACGTTATTATTATTTTATAGATACAAGAATTAAATACCAAGGGACCAAAGAGTTTAAGTGTTTTTGAAAACTAGATTACATATATGATAGCCATATTATATTGGAAAAATAAAATAAAGTATAATGAAAACAAAACATCAATATCCTTGAAACTAATTAAAAATATTCATCTTAAAAAACTAGTAAAAGGGAAAAAAAATAACGGTGATCTTAAATGATCAGTAAGGGTTGGTATAATGGAAGAAATAATGAATCAATGAGTATAAACATCATGGAATGTTAAATAATTGAGCACACATGGCATATAAATATATTGATAAGGAATAACCAATATGGCACGGTCGGCAACTAAAATGCATGACATTTAGTCAATAAAATGAGATTAAAATGCATCCATAGATATATCAAAGCATAAAAATCATCGATAATAATAACTGAATTTTCAATAAATGGAATGGTTAATTATTGGATGCCATGTTTCCAAGGAAGATGATAACTTTTCCATAAAGAGTTATTCTCAAAAAAAATTAAACTATTTTTCTTTGGCCAACTGAATCATTTCTTTATACAACTGATGCATTGAGTGGATTTCATTGACCAATCTGCAACCTATATACTATGTGTCAAAATCATTCTTCATATATCGAATAATCAATTTAAAAAATATATTTTTAAAGCAATGTGTCTCATACCAATTTTAAAATTATTAATAACATGAAGATAAAAGGATTCATTATATAATATTTCAAAATAGGCATTAGATACACCATAAAAAAGAAATAAGTATGGAATATAATATTTATCTCATAGATGTAAAAAGCGAGATGAAAATACCTTACCTCACACTTCCTTTTTAGTTGTATATACTTTAAACTCATGTATAAGGGTTTAAATAATGATATTAATTTATATTATAACATTATTCATATTTATTATATCATATATGATCTTATTATATTATTTTATTTCCTTTTTGTAAATAATATTTCATTATTTTTACTATTTTGGGTGTTAATTTCCTATTTTCTCATGTATGTTTTGAATTTTTATTAGTTGTTCCAATTACATAGATCATGATATAATAATATCTATAATTTAAACCATGATTTAAATATAATATATATTTATTATATATAATTATAATAATCCATAACATATGGATATAAAAAATAAAATGCATTATTCACGGAGACGGTAGGTCATACGTACACAAGAACACAACTTTCATTTATTTTTCATATTAAAAGAAATAAAATTAAATGATATATATGTATATTATAAATAAGTATCATATATATTTCATAAATATCACATATTTTTATTAAACCCATCTTTTATACATTCTATATATAGTTTGATCAAATCAGATTGCATTAATGATACGGTAGTCCACACTTCCATAAACTATGTTATCATATTTACACAAAATGGAAATCATGAAGGTATGTGTTATATAAAAATTATTGAAGTATGAATACAACATAAATAACATATATATTATATAAAAGTAGTGTTTCTATAATAATTACAAACCATAGGAGGTGGTAAAGTAAAAAACAAATGACATCATTTCGTGAGGCAGTAGTTCACCGTACAAGAATGGTAAATTCCTTACTCATTTGATGGAATTGTGTATATTTGTAGGTTAAAGACATAATATAAAAACATATAAGTATATTAAGGATTATATTTCAATTATATAAAAATGTAATAATTATAAATTAAGGAGTGTGAAAAGAAATAAAACTAATGTGATCATTGAAGAATGTTACCTATTATTTGGGTAACTCTTTTTTGGTTTATACAAAAATCCTTCCTTGGTATGATTTATTCCCAAAGATAGAATTACATAATGGGGTTAGGGAATTATATATATTATATATTCATGGTTTTTATGAGATATAATGCTCAAAGTGGTTTGAAGATGTTAGGAAGTAGGTTCACTTTTATAATTGAGGTAAGGGAAACTTTTAGAAACTCTCAAAATATTAAATTAATATAAATTAATTTTCATTTCCAAATGGATCCAATGTGAGTTGTTTAAAGTATAATATCATTATTGGGAAAAATAATTTCATAAAATAATTTTTTATAAATGTTTAGGTCACATTATTATCTTTATATTTTGGCATTAATCATTAGTTAAACCCTTTAACTCTTACCATTACAACATAGATTTTTACTATTTAAGAGTTAATATAATTACTATAAAGTTCTAAAAAACATAAATGAGTCATGGATGATATTTTCAAATTTATTCCAATAATTTGGCCTTGTTTTATATTTTAATAAATTTTATATCATTTAATAAAATATTATTTATTTTAAAATATTATTAATATTAATTTTGACACTACTCATTTCTTAACATTTTAAAAAATATAAAAGCACAATATAACTTCAAAAAAACCTCTAATACTTCTATAATATGTCTATGGAATCTATAAAATTATTTTATTACATTAATTATATAAAATTATATTTATTTTAATATTTTTAGTAACATTTATTTTATATTTCCATTAATTAGACAATTACTACATCATCATTGTACAAGCATTCAATTTAATTATTTCTACCATAAACTTTAAAAATAAATTATCATGATTAATATAAAAATGTTATATTTATAATAGATATTTGTAGTCTAAGATATATTATTAATAATCATATATAAAAAATTTAATACTTATTAAAAACATGAGTGTGACACATTTGACCTCCTTTAGAATAAAATACTAAAAATGATTAAAGTCGTCCATGTGGCTCCAAGAGTCTATAAAATCGGACCAAGGATGTTTTAGTTCCACAATTACTTATCCAATAAAACTATAATAAGTGTTATCATAGTTTTATAATACTTATAATATTTTTTTACCCTTAATTACTCGATTTATCCTTAACTGTGCTAATTAAAAAATTACTAAAGTTACATTCCAAACTGTCCAAAAATAAAAGGGATATATTTACTAAATTTTGAAATTATGATTATAAATATGTTATATATTTTTTAAAATTAAAAAACACATAATTAGATAAAATTAATTTAAAATTAATCTTGTTAACGGAATGAGAAAATAATTTTTTAAAGTGAAAACATTCAAAATAATGAAATGTTTTTATATTTAAATTAGACATTAAATTGATTCCAATGACCTAATTTAGATTAAATGATAAAAAATGTATCTATTAGTAATTTAAAACAAATTAAAAATATAAATTATCACTATAAATTATTTATATTAAAATGTTGTTTTTAATTAAAATGCAATATTTTATTATTATTCATCAAAATATGAAACTTATCAAAAACATATCAAAAATAAAACCAAAGTAAATTTTTATATTTATATTTAAAATAATAATTTTATTTATATATATATAATCTATTAAAGTGTCAAAAATTATAATTAAAACAAGTGTGTCATCAAAAGGCTGTAAAACTACTTTCATGAAAATATAAGTTTTTATGTGTAATATTGAGTTTGTTCTTATCTTATTCTTATAAAGCATATTAAATTAATTTAAAAATATTTGATTTGATATATAACATAAAAATTTACGATATAAATTATATAAAAGTGATATAATTTAATTAGTTGTGAAAAATGTGACTAAATAGTGTTTTATTCAAACCTGTTATTGTGTACATTTTAAGCTATCACCAAAATTAAATTTATTCTAAAAGGAAAATATAGTAAATTAGCGGGTGATACAATAACATGAGGAAACTAGAGTTTTGAAATCAATATTAGGTAACATTTTCTTTGTTAAAATTAACACCTTAGGGAACCAACTAAAAATAATTACATATCATTCCTTTGAAATTGGACTAAAATTGGAAATTGTGATTCCATATAAAGTTATATGATTATCCGGCACTGGGTGTGTGAGTAAAAAAATAAATATGTAAATTCAATCAGATATTTCCACAAACATGTCTAGTTGAAATTCAATATGTTTCTAATTTTAATAAATGAATGGATTTAGCTGATGGGATTTTTAAACAAAGATGAATAAGGGGTAATTGAATTATAAAAAATATCATTTGAGTGGTACCATAAAAGTGGGAAAATAGATATGTGGTAAAAATAACATATTAAAGAATGATAAATGATAGTTTCACTTGTTAAATTCATAATTACAATAAATTTTAATCTAATTTCACTCTGGGAACAAGAACATCTACATAAAATAAAATAAAGAAGTTGAATAGATTTATAGAAGAGGTATGAAATTTTTAATAATTAATGGATATCTGATTTTATTCTATTATGAATTATATATTTATAATTAGGTATGACAAATACTTTATTTGAGTTTATTTTATTCCCTGAAAGTGAAATATTGTAAGTTTGGGGGAGTGATAAGATCCATCATTTCCACATTTTGATGAGTTTCTCAATGGAAATTAACCACATAATTAATATAAATCAAAGTCATTCTTCTTATTTTTATTTTTTAAAATATTTTATTCCAGTTAAAAATTAATTAATTTATGTTTTTTAGTGTTATAATTAGTTTTAAATTAAATGGGAAACCATAAATTGATTTTTTAGATGCTTTACATAATATATTAATGGATTTTAATTTCACTTTCATGGTTTTAAATCAATTCTAAAATAAATTGGACAATGAAAGAACTAATATTTTTTCATGGTTTTATGTATGAAAATGAAAATGGGGTGTTTCCCATCCAACAACCCGAAGACCATTAATTTTTTTTATTTTAGATAAACCCCCTTTTAATGGAGTAAGGGGGGAACCCAGACATCAAGACATAGGATAGACCACAACCTGAAGGACAAAGAGATAAATTCCAGACAAACAACATGGAGCACCCCACCCCAACAAATGATCGTGATGAAACTCATTACATTTTCATGGAAATTCACCAAGCATGTGTCCTGTGTCAAAGCACAGGCCTGATTCAATGGCTGACGCCATACCCTCTCAAACAATCCAAATCTAAAAAGCTCTGAAAAGGGAAACTGCCAGCTCTGTATCTTCCTTAAAGGTTGTCCCATTTAGTCATGTCCATCGCAACACCAGCCTAGATACTCGGAGATCAGAAAGAGGTCGGTTAGGAGTAGACAGTCCCCACACCTTGGACACTCTAACACTCCTGAAAAAATGACATCCACTATCTTCAAAAAAAGTGAACCATCCACTGGCTTCAATTCAAATGCATACCATCAACTGACAATGATTCCACCTGAAAAATAGTAGCCTTTCGTTCCATAATCAGAACCATCACAGGTTCAAACCAGTAAGCCATCAACAGTATAGAGCCCAAATGCCAGAGCAAAATCCAGCAGCACCCAACCAGAACCGCGATCATCATCTAGCCACTTCTTCAGAAACCCAAATAAGAAGATGGTCTAGGGAGAAAAAAGTCTCGTCTTCGTCACCTAGGACTGGAAGAACTGATAGCACCTCGAGGGAATGTCTTCATTGAGGGGATCTGAGCATATCAGAGCCTACAACGCATCTCTGGGCTGGAGTTGGACAAATCGAATACCTAATTTATTTTCATAGAGAATTTAAGACTTTATCCCATACTATATAACAATAAATCAACCTCAAATGAAATTTTTTCACAACCACATATGAATTTAGAGTTTTCCATTTTTCAGACATGTCATAATTTTTAATCATTTATGACTTTCCAACCAACTTTATAAGAATTTTTTGATATTATATACATATTTAAAATTGATTTAATATTTAATTAAGGTTGTGTAAATATTTCATACTATACACATATAAATTCTACTATTCATATGAATTTTAAAAATTTCCATTTTTTGAGACTTTGGAAGTAAAATTTGAAATTTTTAATATTAATGGGTTTCAACCTAAAATCAAATTTCATTAATTATAGTCTTACCAAATCCATAATAATGCTTCATGTTATTATTGATATCATTACCAATGAATCTAAATAAATGGTAAGATCTTGAGAATGGGCTTTAGGCCTTCGAATGTTCAAGAGATTACTGACTAATGGAATCTTAACCCTCTTCATGTACACATGGAAACAATCAAAGAAATTAGAGTATGGTACTGAAATATAGGAGTATTTTAAAGAAAATGGAATCAATAAAATATAAATGAATGTTTTGATACTAATATAGGCATGATTCTACTAAATTGTTCAATAATCTTGATTATTCTATAAATAGGATGATTATTCAATGAAACGGGTGGTTCACAGATCAGTTGATTGAGCTGCTACGACTGGTGTATTTTTCATAATTTCCATTATTATAATCTATCTTGTTATCGAACATTGGACCCTTATTTGTTGATAAATGGAGAAATATCCTGACCCCTAATTAATTAATTATGTTCTTCATTACTAATTTCTCTCTTGGTTTGACATCTCATGAAGTGTTTAATTGCTTATGCAATATGATGTATGCTTATCCGTATAATTTGAATAAATCTTATTTAATTCTTTGTTTTTAAACATAGTCCACATAAACCCCATTCATAACCCAAGAAGATAATGTAATTAATTATTATTTAATGAATTTTTAATGATTTTGGATCACTAAATCTAATAAAGAGTGAGTAATTCACTGATTATTACACTAATCTATTAAAGAAGAAATCAACATTGGAGGGTAATCAGTTTATGTTTTATCAGATTAGAGAGAAATGGAGGAATATTTGATTCAAATTGTTACATAAAAAGTGAGGGTATTATATTAGAGAGAAATGGAGGAACATCGGAGGCTGCAGGTTGATGCAAATGAGGAGCAATAAGGGTTGATTGACAATCAGGACCGAATCATTGCCCGGGGTTTCAACCAATGCATAATCACCATGGAAGAATTCATCCAGACAATGGACAGAATGGTTTCTCACTTTTAAATCCTTATCAAGGAGGATCCAGACACTCAGGTTAGTACTCTGCACTGAGATATATATAGAGTGTCTAATTCGAATCATCTTAGTCTGCTGTTTAATAATTTTGTGAGCTCCTTCAGCACTTAGTGATCTATGGTTTGTGAACAATGGTTTCCCACTTTTCCTTAAAGTGGCCTTTTAATAAAAATTCAAATTTGGATGGATGGATATTAGGTTATACTTATACCTTTAAAACTAAATTTAAAAATAATTAAATTTCATTCTCAAACACACACACACAACCTATACAAACAACACGGAAATCAAATCCATAACACCCTTCTCTCTAGAGAAAACATGAGTCCCACTTTCATTATAATTTCATGGGTTCCAAAATAATTTATAAGACAATTGTGGTATTATCTTCATCAAATAGAATGATGGTGTTGTGGTAACATTTAGAAAAGGCAACTCTTTAAAAAATATAGGAATTGGTATAGTTGAGATTAAAGATCTAAAACGTAAATATAGAGATATTTTGTTCATTAATGGGATTAAACACAAATAATTGAGTGTAAGAAAACTTTTTGATGATAATAATGAAGTTATTTTTAAGAAAAACTCTCATATAATCAATTTCTAAAAATATTTAAGAATTTATACTAAGGGGGAAAGAAAATGTGGGAACTTCTTACAAATTAGAAATATGAGTAACTCATGTTATCTAAGTGATGAAGATAAAAATAAAATGTGGCACAAATAAATTTCCCATATATTTCAAAAAAAAATTTAGCAAAATAGAACAATAATATGTGGTGAGAGACCTACCCCAACTGAAGAGATAAATTTATCTTGAGGTGAACCAATTATAACAAACATAAATATTTCATCATTTTAGATGGTTATTAAATACATTTCACCATAATAAACACATGTGGACGGTAAATGTTTATTTTATTTAGATAAAAGATACATTATCAACTTATTTTATAAAAAATATTCAATATATCCCACATAATTCTTCTCTCATAGTACCCTTCATAGAAATTTCTTTCTGAATACATTTCTACAAAACTTGGGGAAAATGAAATCATAAGAAAGGTTGAGCTCAGATTCACAATAAAGGAAAATATTGAAGTTATCAATAAATTATCATAACTGAACATAAGAATAAGGGAATGAGAACATTATTATAACTTGAGAAATACATACCCTATCAGTTGAATATTTTTTATCATGAATTAGTTTATAATGTTTTTCCATAAAATAAATAAAACATAAGAGTTTTGAATAATCAATAATCAATCATGATCCATGAGAATATATCATAAGCATAAAGAAACAAGTTTTTACCATTCACATATGTTCAAAAATCCATTTCCTTATTCAATTGTCACTAAATAAAATTATAAAGGATTAGGCTTACTCCACATTATAGTCCATATTATCTCACAAGATATCATTATTTAGCCGATTCATTAAAGGATGATAACATACCCTCATATTTTTGGTTTATAATGTAACCACCAATCCTTGTTTTATAATAGTAACAACCATACTTGTTTTATAACATAAAAATGCGTACATGGTTTATAAAATAACTACCTATCACAAAATGAAAACCATACATATGTATTCAACAAGATCAAAAAAATTAATCATATTAGCATAGTATATCCCAAGATAAATAAACAAGTTTCATAACAATATCATATTTATAATTATAATCTATCCATAAATATAAAAAATATCATTCCATTTAATCATATCCCCATTAAATCAAATGCGACATAAATGGATGTTATCATAGATGAAAAAAGCCATTAAAAATCACTAGAATATTTCATGAGGAAAATTCCCTTTTCATTTTAAAAACACTTATTTAAAATATAGATAATTATAAATTATTAAGGAAATAATTTTCTTTTAAAATAAATATGGAAACATATAAAAGAAACTTAAAATTAAAGAGCATTCATGATGGTGGGAAAATCTTCTCACACCATATATGTTAAAAGAGAATATTCTTTTCACACATTTTAAGAAACCAAATTGAATTTTTTGGAAAACATTTCTTTAAAAATATTCATTTTTAACCATTTTAAATGAACTAAATTGTAATGAAGTTTACCTTTTAAAAATTAAAAACATTCATAAATTTTTTTGACCAGCATGGATGTGGATAAAAAAATTACCAGCTAAAGAGAAAGTAAGGCCTTATTTCTTTAAAATGGTACTAATACATAAATATTCTAGGATTATCCTAAGGAGAATAAAATATAAGTAATTTAAGTATTAAAATTTATATAATTACCCTAATAAAAAATTTAACATTGATAATCCAGAAAAGAAAAGGGATTATTACATAAACATATATAAATTCAGTAATCATTGAATCACAATTTCATGAGACAAATTAGATGTATTTTTTAATCCCAATAATTTTCTTTAAAAAAATCATGAAATGCATTCATGGCCATTTTATACACCACACAAAATAAATAATTAGTGAATATGGAATATGTCCCACATAAATAAAAGCGATATTCAAAACTTATACCGTTTAGGGTATATGTGAATCATAACCCTATAAAAGAAATAAATTCAAATGATACATTAAGAAATATTTATATAAATATATTCATGTTACAAAATATCATTGTTTTAGTATATACACCACATAAAATAAATAAATGGAGAAATAAGTGTTAGATGAGAAACGCTTTAAAAGATAGTAACATTCGAGTGAGCACTAATCAATGATGTGGTTATGTTTAAAAAAATGTAAAAACATAAAAAAAAGTGTAAATAAAACATTAAATATTAATAGGATAGTAAACATATAATCTTGGCATAAGTTATACAAAGAAGAAGTAATATAACCAACTAAAAATAAATTGAGTTAAGAAACCCCTTACCTCTAGTCTCGTCTTTATTTTTACGGCTTAAAAATTCATGTATATAAAATATATAAATATAATAAATATATTAAAAATAATATCAATAAATATCATATCATATATTATTTAATTATATCATTTTATCACACATTTATTATAAATTCATTATTAATATTAATATTCATGGTGATTACGGTTTCATTTTTCATGCATTTTTTAGCTCAGCAGTTCCGATCATTGTACTTGGATCATGATTATATATTTTCCAAAATTTTAATAATTTCATTAGTATTTTATTTTATAATTATATACACTTTTATAACTATTCATAAAAATTGGGGATGAAAAATGAATTACATCACTTCATGGAAATAGTAATTGTACGTAAACAGAAGTGAAGTTTCCACTTTTCGATGGATGGAAAAAATAATGCTAAAAAATAATTAAGTTTTATAGAATCATTATTATATCATAAATATTATATAAATTAATTAAATATATCCTTATTAAATACATTTAAATCATATATTAGAAAAAATCTAATCACTTCATGAAGGTGGTAGTCTACACGTAGACACGTGCGATGTTGTCATTTTGAAATAAATGAGAAGGTAAGAAGGTAGATATGATAGTATAGTAATAGGGGAATAATTTTTTTATAAATATCACATATAAATGTTAAATCCATCATAATACCCAATCATAAAATATGGTGATGGAAAATGAATTTTATTACAACGTCGAGGTTGTAGTCCACAGGTATGCACGAGCGATACTTTGATTTCTCATTTGATGTAAAGAAATAAAAAAATGGTTATCCAATAATAATAATATCATATAATTTTATATTTTTTATAGTTTATTGATAATTTTAGTATTAATACAATAGATATATAGAAATTATAATAAGAAATAATCTTTGAATGAGCCTGGTAAGGTGATTACTTCTTCTTTGAAAGACCATCATTGGCTTACAACTTAAACATTCCATGAATGGTCTTAGAGAAATACCAAATGTTCATGGAAGTATATTTGGAATATATTATTGTATTAGGGTATTTATCTTCTGAGATAAAGTGCTTAAACATTGTGAATAAAGGATGAGTGGAGGTTCCCATTCATAGGTGAGGAAAAGGACATATATGGAATTACTTAAAATATTTAAATATAATATCAATTATAATCTTGTTATGGGAAACCAAATTACCATAATTTATAATTAAATAAATTTGAAGGTATTAATATCTTCAAAAAATTAAATTTATGTGTGTTTTAGTTTCATTTGAAACCATAAATTTTGGTTTAACCCTTTTTAACATTAATTGTGGTAACACATATTTTAAAAATTTATGGGTCATAAATTTTTAATATGGTTACAAGGGGGTCACAAATGAAACATGAAATATATTATTCTACATTTAATTTACCAATTTTCCTCTTTCAATAATTTTTTTATTTTTAAATAATTTAATAAAATACTAATTATTAAAAAATATCCTTAAAATCATTTTTGGGACTATTTATTTAATTTGGATTCAATGAAATAAATAATGAAATATAATTTATATATAAAACCATTTAACTTAATTTTTATTTTATAATTTCCTAAAAAATTATTCAAATACCTAAACTCATCCAAATCATATTAATTTTATTATTATTAAAATCATTTATAATTATTTTTTACTCTATGCAAAAGCATTGCATTAGTGTTTTGTAAGCATTGAAGGTAATTATGTCATTTATAAAAATTAAAAATAAATTATTATTATTATAAATATAATTTATTTATCTTTCAAATAAACTTTTTATTCGTTAATAAATTTTTTTATCACTTTCAAATCATATAAGATAAGTTAAAATCAAGAAAGTATTATTTTGTATTTATCCTTCTATTAAAATAATATAAATGTTATAATCAAAGGAAAGTGGCATAAAATTTTCATTTTATAGAACATATGGTGGATTTTATTAAACATTTATATTACAATAGGATAAATTCAATTTTTATGGATATTTTTAGGGCTAATCGTTTAGTTTTAACCCTATTTTACTCCTTTTAACCTTACCGATGTAACAAATATTTACCATGGATATTATTCATTATTGCTAAACCTAAAAGTGACCTACTTTTAGAAAAATTAACCTAGAAATTAAAAAAATTTAATCCATTATTTATCATTCAATTTATATAATTGGAAATATTCAATTTCAAAAATGAAATGAAAAACGGGTTTTAGAAAATAGTGTTTTAAACAAAAAATTAACTTATACAAAATAAAATATCATGTTTATTCCTATGGAATTATTTATATTATGATTAATAAATTGTTTGTTATGTTACTTTGAAATAAAATCCAAAATATAATAGAAATTTTAAATTACATTATTTCAAGAAAATAAAGGACATTTTTTACAAAAAATCAGTATTTTTTACTATTCACTGAAAAAAATCATTTTTGGAAAAAATCCTAAAAAATAACATTAATATAATATATAAAATATTATTTAAAAATTTTTATTCATTTCCTGAAATAAAATTTTTAAATATGGTAGAAATTAATTATAATTTCCATGCACAAAATGCAATAAAACCTATTTTTGAAGAAAACAAATTTTTGAAGCATAAAATGACTTTATAAAAAATTGAGTAAATATTTATGATGAGTTAACAAATACATTTGAATTATATAAAACCATTATATATATTGTTTATAATTTGGTTATTCCTATTTATATCATCAATTTAATTGTTATATTTTAATGGTCACTTTTAAATAATAATATTTTTATCGTATATCATAGTTCTCTTAAAGTTCTGTATTGTGTGTTAAAAAAGCTATCGAATATATTATATTTTTAAACTAAATTTTTTCGTTATTTTATTCTTCCATTATTAAATAAATTACATCTAGTTTTTTTAACATAGTAATAAAATGTTAAATATAATAAAATACCTTTTTTTGAAAACCAATATCCTAGAAAGGGATAATAAACCTTATTTTGAAAAGGTCAAGTGGGAAACCAAAAGGATAGGTGAAATAACACCTGATAGGGTCCCGAGATAAAAATAACATTATTAGGAATTGAAAATATAAATATGGAGAAGAAAAAGGACATTCAAGGAACAATAAAGTGTGTTAAAGAATGTGATAATAAGTTAATTACCAAAAAACCATAAATCAATAAGTGATAAAAAAGATTGTATATTCATCAGAAATAAATGTAAATGGATAAAAATATTATTTCATGATCTGTTTCCTTCAGATGAAGTATTATTTTATGATCAAAATAGATAACATGAGAAAATATACTTACTATATTTATTTTCATTTCATAAGCACAATTTAATCCTTTGGTTGTAATTCAATAAATTTCCACTTCTATATTATATCTTTGTCCAACAAATAAATATTTTAGATAAATGTTTCATGCCCAAAGAACTAAAATTAACTTTCAATGGGTCATAATATCCATAAAAAAATGAAAATTTATTACTTATGTCATTATATATTTATTGAAACCTAAATTGTTTTTAAAATTCATCCACTATGGATAAATCATCATATGATTAAATAAGACATTTATTTATAAAACCTCAGTAATAACACCCAAAATTCTACTCAAACCATTCCATAAATAGTTAGCCTTAATACTCCATAAAAATCAAACTCACCAAATTCAAAAACCAAAAAGTCCAAAATATTTGATCATATATTTTTTCCAATATTAAATTTAACATTTATCCCTAAACAACATAAATTACCTCAAAATTTCAAATACCAAACATGTGAATACCATTATCAAATATTCTCTTAAATCAAGAAAGTATTTTCCCAAAATAACCCAATTCACAATAAAACTAAAATAAAATCATATATTTTTATCTTAATTAACTCAATATTAATTAGTATAGTCATGGTGTTTCCTAAGACATAAACCCTATAATCCTACATCCAAAATACTATGGGTAGAACCCTGGAAAGTATCTTGGAGGATTTATACCATAAGTAGTGATGTTTGCAGGACACTAGTTGGTGGTAACGTGGGCATGATGTAGACAGCAGGTGATGAAGACATGACTTATTTCTAGTGATGGAAGAAAAATGATATAGGCATGACCCATGCACTGGGGCTTCATTCAATGTTCATTGGCTACTTGGCCTTGGGCTTACAGGCTATGTAATCGGCCTCCCTCTACCCAAATTGAAAGAGGTCTTTTATTTTATAATAAAAAGTGGCCTTATCCAAAAAATCTAAAATAAACATAATATTCATTCCATAAATTATGTTTACCGTAATCATATAATATTCCCAATATAGTGTACTTATTCAAAAATATCATTAATCACTTAGTCACAAAATAACTTTTTAATTTTATTTTTATCTATACGATAAAACATATGTTCCCAAAATATGATAACCCTTTTATCCCAATTCACCATATTAACATCAAATATCATATTAAATATAAATTTTATATATACCTTTCAACTTATGTTCACAAAATATAAACTCATTCTTCCTCAAATAATCTCTTCACTAAGACATATACTAAAACAAAGGGGTTTATTTCCCAAAAATGTTTTATAAAATATAATTAATCATTTTAAATTAAATCATATAAAGCCTCAAAAGGGGTTTCCACGCCTTTAAAATTATGACAAAATTTACTTATCAAAATAATCCACTTTAAGTTTATCTCATATTGTTATGGAACATTATAGGTTCCCGTAGGTTTTATCCTCTCATTCAACAAAACGGTTCATGAATAAAATGTGAATCAATCCATTCATATCCCTTAAGAGTGTCTGGTCAGGTGTGCAGTATTACTACAACTCATTATGTGCCACTAATGATCAATTTAATACCCAATACACACCTTTTTGAGTTGTTACCCATAGGTTCATCTGTGTTATAACATCATCCACTTCTTAGTATCCTGATATGGATATATTTTCTATAAAAAACACATAATATATACTTTAAAAAAGCTATATGATATTACCCTATATTTAGATATATCCCTAGAATATATCATAGGGTTATTTTATTTAATATATGTTTTCTTAAATCAATTTCCCAAGGGTCCTAATAAACTGTATTTGATACTAACTATAACACATCGACTCTAGGAATCCAGATCCACTAGTTATATTACTATATGGTAAAAATATAAAAGATATCTCATCACAAAAGATCAAATAGATTATTAGAATTGGGATACTAGATACATACATGAATCTCAAGTTAAATTTTAAAACACAAAATAAATCATAAAATTCTAGTTATAACATTATTACTTCTTCTATTATATCCCATGAATATTATATAGATCCCTTCATGGTATCTTAGGGAATATAAAACATAATTAAGGGTGATATCAGATGATTAGTAAGGATAAAATACGATATATCAATCAATTATCATAATTGAGAGTAGTTATAAGGGTATGAGAACATTATCATAACAAGAGTAAGTCATACCCAATCATTCAAATATATTTAATCATAAATCATAGAAAATGTTTTTTTTGTAAAATACATAAGACATTATAGTGTGGAATTATCAATAATAAATCATGATCCTTGACAACATATCATAATAATAGGATATAATTTTTTGGCATACATATAAGAAACAAAAACAATTTCCTTAGTATAATATCACTTCTAAAACTATAATAGTAAATTAGATTTACTCCCTATTCAAGTATTTATAATCTCCTGATGTAACATTCTTTACCAAATGCATTAGAAGGATATAATGGACCCTATGGTATTTGGTATATAATTTAACAACCAATACTTTTTTATAATGTAACCAACCACCCTTCTTTATAACTTAACCACGCAAGATTATTTTATAACATACCCACCCATCACATAATGAAAACCATACATATGTGTTCCATAATATCATAAAGCATTTATCATATCAACATATCATAACCCATGGAAAATAAATGGGTATTTTAAAACTCCCATAATAATACTCATAAACAATCCATGGAAATAATTAATAATGAATCATTAGATAATATCCCAATTAAATTATAGGTAAAATAAAATTATGTTATCATAAATGAAATGATTCTTTATAACATCATTAGAATATTTTAGGAGGAAAATACACTTTTATTTTGAAATCCCTTATTTAAAATATAAAAATTACCAAAATATTAAGGAGAAATATTTCTCTAAAAAATTGGAACATGGAAACATAGAAATTAATCATCAAATAAAAAAATATATAAGAATGTGGTCAATTCCGTTCACATCATGGATGTTAAAATATAACATTCTTTTTACACTTATGTAAAAAGTAAAAAAGGAATTTTTCATAAAATATTTCTTTAAAAATATTACTTTAAAAACATTTTAAATAAAGTAAAAGCTAATAAAAATAAATTTTAAAAACAAATCAACTATATGTAAATACTTATAAGAAACAATTTCGAATATCTTAGAAGTGGAAGAAAAAGATCATCGACCAAAGATGAAATAAGGTTGACTTTTATTTAAAATCATTTGTCTCAATAATTTTAAGTACCAAAAAGAGTAAAATAGTACGAATTCATAAAAAATAAATTAATAACTAGAGGATGAAAAAATATATGGGTTCTAAAGGATAAGGTATATAAAATGTTCCTTAATGGATATTTAGTTAGAGAATGTCAAAAAGAAATGCGATTGTAACATAAAAATTTACTGCTTCAGTAATCATTGAATCAAAACCATATGAAATGAAGAAAAATATATAGATATTTTAGTTCCCATTTTATTCATGAAAATATTTATAAAATACATTCAGAGGTAGTATATACAACAAATAAAGGAAACAAGTGGTGTATAAGGAATATGCCTCGTAGAAATAAAAGTAAGGTGGGAAAGCAAACTACTTTGGTATTTATTGAATCATAACCCCCATAAAATAAATAATTTCAAACGATAATTTAAATTCCATTAATATAATTATATTCATGATATAAAAATCAAAGGGGAGGTGTATACATCACATGAATAAAACAAGTGGTGAATCTAGCATATCTCTCACAAAAACAAATGTCTGACGATAACCCTTTCAAAGAACATAATATTAATGTGAGAATTAATAAATGAAGTAATTATGTGTAACAAATTAATATATAGATAAAAAATTAAATATAACATTAAATAATCATATTTTATTACACACGTAATCATGGAATAATGTAGACAATAAATAATGATATTAATCCATATAATAACACATATTATTAACTTATAACATCTTATCACCCGTTTAATCATAATACTTTGTTTAAATCATTGTTCTGGGTGATAATTGTTTTGTATTTCATGTGTATCTCGGTTCAGAAATTCCAATCCTTGTACTTTCATCATGGTTTCATCATATTCATAATGTAACAAAAGTCATAATTATTATATTTAATTATTATATATACAATTTTAATGGTTCATATAATGTAGTTATGAAAAATTAATTGCATCACTTCATGGAGACAGTAATCCAAACGTACACACGGTTGATGTTTCCACTTTTTGAACGATGGAGAGAAATAAGAGTAAATAATAATTCAAAATTACCTAATAATTATTATAATATATATATCATAATAAATCACTAAAACTATCTTTATTATCATCCATGTAAATCAGAAATTAATAATGAATCACATTGATTCGTGGAGGATGTGGTCCACACGTATGCATGAGTGAAGTTATCATTTTTTCAAAAGATGAAAAGGTAAGAAGGTATATAAGATATTATAATTCTAGAAACATAATAATTTCATAAAAATAATATATATATATATATTAAATTCTTCATAATAACAAATCATAAAAATTGTGATGGAAAATGATTTGTATATCTATATGGAGGTGGTTGCCCACGCATACACAAGAGCGATACTTTCATTTCACATTTTATGGAAAGTAGGTGAAAAATGGTTGAAACATGATCATAATAACATATAAGTATGATTATGAAGCTATAATTATCATGTTATTATAGATAAAATATATTTATAGGATGTAAAAGAAGATATAAAATTTGAAAGAGTTAGGTAATACGATTATATCTTCATTGTGAGACCTTATTTGGCTTACACTTTAATCCTTATTAAGATGATTGTAGTGGGAATAGCATAAGATATATGAAAGGAATAAGGAATCATTGAAATCATTGTGGCTTAAATTTTCAAATCTATAGTGCTTAAACGTTGTGAGTAAATGAGAAGAGGTGGTTCTCTTTTATAAGTGAGGGAAGGGACATGCTTGGAATTATATAAAATATTTAAATATAATATATACCATAATCATGTAAATTGGAACCAAATAGAAATAAATTAGAATCTTGGACATGAAATTTTAAAAATACTTTCAACTAATAATTTTTTTACATTTTTAAGTTACATTTTAAACCTTATATTTTAGTTTAACCCCGACATTAACCCTTTTTAACAGTTATAGTGGTAACACATTTTTTAGATTTTAAGGGTCATAAATTGAAATCTAAGGTGAAAATTGGATCACAAATGGTTAATATATGAACTTTTTTATCATTACCCATCCCACATTTCTACTTTAAATTTTTTTTATTTCTAAATTATTTAATAAAATATTGATTATCAAAAAATATCTTTAAAATCATTTTTGGGACTATTCATTTAATTTGACTTCAATGGAATCAAGATAGCAATGGAATTAAAATATAAAACAATTTACCAAAATTTATAATTTATAATTTCCTATGAAATTTTTTAATGCCATAATTAATCCATATAATAATAACTTTTTTAAAATCATTTACCTTCATTTTTATGCATCTTTCACAATAATAGTATCTTCATTATGTAAGAATTTAATATAAATATGTCATTAATAAAAATTAAAAATAAATTCCTATCATAAAACTAATTACTTTTTGATCAAAATAATCTTCAATATTCTTTTTTTACTTCTTTTTATCCTTATTAAAACATATAATAGAAATTATAATCTTGAAAGTAACGTTTTGTATTTATCCTTCTTTAAAAATGATGTAAATGTTATAATCAATGTAAAGTGAAAATAAATTTCCATAATTTATTACTAATTATGGATTTTTTAAATCAAAAAACATTAAATATGATAAAATACGGTGTTATGGATATTTCTCGGCCTTATCACATACTGCTAACCAAATTTTACCTATTTTACCCTTACCAAGGTGAAAAATATTTACCACGGTAATTATTCATAATGAATAAAAATAAAATGTGGAAATTTTCAAAAGTTTAAATACAAGATTAAAATTATTTAATTTATTTTTCAAGATGAAATTTATAGAATTGGTAGAAATAAATTTTAATATAAATGCATAAAAACTCAATGAAAAACAGTTCTTAGAAAATTGGGTTTTTGAGCATAAAAATAAACTGATACCAAAATCAAATATAATATAAATTACTATAGAATTATTTAGATTAAATTTATTAAAATATATCTTATGTTACATTATAATCAAATAAAAAACATTATGTTCTTTTAAATCACTTTTCTTAAAGAAAAGGAATGATAATTTTTCAAAAATTAACTTTTTCATTATTCACTAAAAATAAATCTTTTATAAAAATATACCAGAAATAACAGAAGATAATATTGACTTTATGCTTTTAAAAAAATATATTCATTCCCTCAAATATAATTTTTAAATAGGGAATTAATTTAATTATAATTTCCGTACAAAAAATATAACAGAAACAATATTTGAACAAAAAATATATTTGAAGTATAAAATGATTTTACAAAAAATTGAGTATATATTTATTATGATTTAATAAAAGAATTTTCATTTTATAAAAAATTTATAAATATTTTTTAAAATTTGGTAATTTTTATTTATATTTCCAAATTATCAACTAGTTTATAATGGTCACATTTAAATAATAATATTTTTATACCATATCACAGTTATCATAAAGCACATTGTTGTGTGTTAAGCAATAAATTTAGAATAGAATTATTTTAAACTAAATTTTTTAGGTACTGTATTATCTATCTTTAATAAATTTCATCATTTCAATTTTTCTCTCAGTATTCAAAGGTTCAATATTTAAAAAAAATTATTGAAAACCCACACTGCACAAATTCATAACAAAACATACTTTGAAAAAGGGAAGGGGGAAACATAAACATTAGATGAAATAATATATAATAAGGTTCTCAAATAAGAAGAACATTAGTGGTAATTGAAAATATTGTCAAAGAGGAGAAAATTGACATTATAAAAATAATACAGAGTGGTAGAGTATATAATCATGAGAATGTTAATAACCACAAAACCATAAATCGATAATTGATAATAAATATCATCAATTCATAAAAAATAAAGGTAAAATCATAACATTTTTATTTCTTAAGATTTTTTATTTGAGTTGAGATATTATTTTAATATTAAGATAGAGAACATGAGAAAATATACTTTCTTGATTTTATTATATTTCATAACCACAATTTCATCATTTAGTTGTGCTTCGATCAATTTTCATTTACATGTCATTGCTTAATCCATGATATAAATATTCAAGATGAATTTATTGTGTCTAATGAACTAAAATTAACTTTTAACATATCATAAGATCCATAAGAGAATTCCAATTCATTTATTCTGTCTCTAGATATTTACTAAAACCAAAATGGTTATCATAAGTTATCCAATATAGATAAATATTCATATGACAAAATAATACATTAATCTTTAAAACCTCAACAATAACACCTAAAGTTCCACTTAAACCATCCTATAAATAATTAACGTTATGACTTCTCTAAAATATTTATCACCAAATTTAAAACCCACAAATCTGAAATATTTGACCAAGTAATTTTTTAAGATCAACTTTAACATTCATCTCAAAATAATATAAAGTATATCATAATGTGACATAACAAACACAAGGATATCTTGATCATATACGCTCTTAAAACATGGAAATCCTTTCAAAAAATATCCTAAATCACCATAAAACTACAATAAAATTATATATTCATCCATAAATTAACTCAATATTCATTCTTGAATTTATTTTTACCTTAATCATACAATGTTCTCAATATAGTTTACATCTTCAAGAATATCATTAATTACTTAGTCGCAAAATCACTTTATAATATCATGGTTATTTATATTATAAAACATATGTTACCAAAGTATGATAAACCTTTATCCCAATTAACCATGTTAACATCAAAGAACATATTAAATCTCAAGTTTATCAATACCTTTCAACTTATGTCCATAAAATATAAATGTATTTTTCCTTAATTATCATTTTCACAAAAGCACATACTAAACCAAAGGGTTTTATTCCCATTAATGTTTCCCAAAATATCCTTAATCTTCTTAAACTCACATCACATAAAATATCAAAATGGGTATCTCTTCCTTTAAACTTATGATCATCCTTATACTTGTCAGCCCATGATAATTTAGGTTTATCCGAAAACACTATAGCATATCAAAAGTTTTCATAGGCTTTATCCTTTCATTTGTCATAAGAGTTCAAAAATAAAAATTAAATTAACCCAAGAATATCCCCAAAAATTTATAATAGGGTTTTGATTCTTGGGATCCATCATCATACACCAGTGAAGAAAATGTTAATTCCAAATCCATCACATTAATAGTTGTTACCCCTAGCTGCATCTTTGTTGCAATCACATCCACTTTCTAATATCCAGACATGAATATATTTTTAAGAAAAACACACAATCTCTACTTTACCAAAGCATCATGATATTACCCTATGCTTAGAGATATCCCTAGAATCTATCATACAGTTATGTTTATTAATCTGTGTTTTTCTAAATATAGTTCCCAAGGGTCATGCTAAACTTCCATTGATAAAACTTTAATACCCATCTACAAAAACCCAAGGTTGGTCGTTATATTACTATTTCAGAACATAATACAAGATATCACATCCCAAAGGATTGAATAGTTTTACAGTCTTGGGAGAATAGACGCATACATGCTTCTCGTATTATATTTTAATATATTCAACAGAACTAAAAATTTTATGAGAACATTATTATTTCTTTTATTATATCCCTAGAATCATTCATAGATCCCTTCTTAGTATCTTGGAGAAAGGTGAACATATTAAAGGGTGAGATCAGATACTCGGTAAGGGTAAACATTGGAGATATCGATCAATGATCATAAGTATAAGCTTATGAGAACATGATAATAAATTGAGAAATTCATGCCTCATTAGTCAACAATATTTAATCATGAATTATAGAATAATACTTTTTTTTAAAATTCATAAGGCATTAGAGTGTGTAATCATCAATAATCAATCAGCCATTAGAAAATATCATAAGCATTAGATATAAGTTTTTGGTATAAACCTAAGCATTGAAAATAATTTTCTTAGTCAAGTATCACTTCTAAAACAATCTTAGCAGATTTTTTTCACCCCCTATTCCAGTCCTTGCTATCTCATGAGATATCATTCTTTACCCAGTACATTGGAGGGCTATAACTGACCCACCTATCATTGGTTTATAATATAAAAACAAATCCTTGGTTTATAACAGAACCCACCCACCCATAGTTTATAACATAACAACATTCCTTTTTTATAAAAAAAACTCACCCATAATATAATGAAAATCATACATATGTGTGATAGAATATCATAAAACATTCATCATATCATCATAGAATAACACATGGAAAAAATGGGTTTTAGAAAACATCTCATCATCATAATCATAAACCATCCATAGAAAATAATAAAGATAGTATCACTAGACCATATCCCTAGTAAATAATAAGTAACATAAAAGAATAAAATCAAATGTAAAATTGACATTAAAATATCACCGAAATATTTTTTGAATAAAATACATTTTTAATTTTAAAGTCACTTATTTAAAATCTAATTTTTTTTGAAATATTAAATAAATAGTTTTATTTGAAAAGAACCATTGAAACCTATAAAGAATGCTTCAATTAAATAAGAAACAAGATGGTGTTAAAAATCTATTCACATTATATATGTTAAAAGATAACATTCTTTTAACACTATTGTAAAAAGTTAAAAAACTTGTTCATAAAATATTTCTTTAAAAATATTTCATTTAAGCCATTATTAATTGTAAGATTTATACTTTTGAGTGAGTTATTTATTCTTTAAATTACTATTTAATCCCCTCATTTCATCTATTTAGAAGTACATAATAGTTAGATTAAGGGTTTGGGTGCATCTGGGGTTTGTTTGGAGCCTGAAGATCTTGATTTTAGAGAAGGATAGAGTGGTGTGTGGTTGGAACATGGTTAGTAGTAACTATGTGGTTCCCATGTATCCCTATTAGAGGATATTTAAAATTAACTAATTAGTCATGGTAGGTCGCATGGCTGTGAAAAATGGCATCGACATGTGGAAAATGTGTAATCTATGGTTATTGCACAGTTTGTCTAACCATGTGCCTAACCATATGAGGGGATAGAAAAATTGGATAGTTTTCAAACACTATATGTGCACTGTTTTTCTAACCACTAATGTTATCATGTGAAGGGGGTGGTACCCTGGACAATACTAGCACATGTTTGGTTCATGGTTATTCCAACCATGTAGAAAAATACATGTTCCCTCTAAAAGAGTCTGAAATTTCCTTTTTCACCTTGTATTTATTTAATCATAACCACTCTTTTTTCCACCCAAAAATAACACATCACATCTCCACCTCAGTTTTAGATCTCCATCTCCTCAAAGATATAATTTCAACTAAAACCACAATCTTTTATCTATTTCACTCATTTTTTGTTATTTGGGATCTGTATAGGTAAGCTCTTTGATCCAATTTCTTCCTTCTCTTTGTTATTTTTGTAATACCTCGACCCCTCTAGGCTGGAGACAATACATTACATGTAATATTGTCCAGGTTAGAAGGAATAAAAATCCAGAAGGAACAATTAGTTTCATAGGCTTGAAAAAACATGATACATAGATGTTCTCAAATTACATTGGAAAAGATACAAAATACAATACATAACGAAAATAAAAACTACACTCACAAGTAATGAATAAATGATCTCTTCTTTGTCACCTATTAAAAGTAAACAATGAAATGGGTGAGCTCAAATTCTCAGTAAGGGTTAAAAATAGAGGAAGCATGAGTATAAAAATAAGTGAATCACAATCAATCTCACATAATCAATATGGCATAGTAAATAAATGAATAAATAATGCCATTAATAAACTAAGAATGAAACTTCATCCATATATTTTTTTCATAGTGAAAACCTCATGGATAATAATAATAACTGATAATGAATAAAGATAATGCTTATTAATTGGATGTCATGTATCTGGCACATGAAACCATAATACTGTTAAAACGGTTTAGTTCTATGGGTAGAAACTCGTCTGATTTTTTGGAAACAAATTCAATGGTTTTGTCACCAAATGATTTGTCTCATTAGACCTACCGATGCATCGAGGGGCTATAGATGGCCCCACCCACAACAACATTTCCAAATAATTATTTATACATTGATTCAATACAATATCAATATGCCTTTTCAATATCCGTATAGAGTAGAGTATACGGATTCCTCAATATTTCAATAGATAAATAACATTCTAGATAAACACCATATGTAAAGTGCTATACGGTTTAGACCAAAAACATAAACATGATATGAGATTATGGATATTTAATATGAATATAATTTCAAATGGAATGTGATCTCAAATGGGAAATAGGTACAACATATAAGGATTATTAAGTGCACATGACAATGTTAGTCACAACAAAATAGTAGTTGATACAAAGGCCCTTACCACAATGTAATCGTTCGAATAAAATGACCATAACTTAATTAACATAAAATGAATCATTGTATAACATGAATATAAATATAATAATGTTATTATATATCAAATGAAAGAAAACATATACCACATGCAAGAAATAAGTGGCGAACAATGAAAATCTCACAGAAATGAAAGTGAGATGAGAAACCCCTTACAAACATAACAGCATGGTAATGAGTGTTATTATGATGGATTAATGAGAGGTAATGGGGTATTTTATTATTTATATGTCACAATGGAAGTATGGGGGATGTGAAAAATCATAACCCATCATTAAAAATTAAAAATAAAAGTGCACAACATAAGGGAGATTCTTGAACAAAAGTGAGAGGGAGGATCCCTTACCTTATGCTCGAAGGTGTTCTTGATTATTCTTAATGACCCGAATAATCAAATTTAGATTCATTAATTAATAATTAAAGAACCTAGTAAACATGTAATTGATATATTATAACCTTATTAAGTTCCTTAATGGCATTTTTTATGGGTTTAATAGATTCAATTGTTTTGTTTTGGAAGTATTTTCTATCTTGGTTTCAGGATTTGTTTACTTGAATTCATGAATGGATGTTGGTTTGAAATTTGGTTAAATATCCAGAATAATTAATATAAATTATTAGTGAGATTAAATAGATAAAAATTATCTTATAATTATTCTGGTTATATACCATGAGGATGACTCATTCGATGAGTTAAAAATAAATGCATGAATTTGGCTTGGCAGTTTTGTGCTCAATAAACTAATTTTGTATTATTATTCCATATTATGTGCATGTAAAGATTCTAGAATATTAATAAAGATAAAATCCATATATTATGACCTGGTTCAACAATAAATATTGTTTCATGATCAGTAATAAAGGAACAACTAAAGAACAAATTTTCATCATCCACGAAGGTTATAAATTGGAACCTCATGAACATTGATTTCATTTATAAAAATAAAAGGAAGGGATTAAGTATATTGATTATGGTTCTTCCATTTACATGATATAAATCCAGTATATAGATGATACTAGAGTTATCATGATCATTTGTACTGAGGAGTTCTGTAGAGGATAACAAATGAAGATAAATTTAAATGAAACAAAATGAAAAAGAATGGTGTTGTACCTCTTGAAATAACCTCTTCGAGAACCTCCTTAAGGAAATGAATTTTGGTCTATTGGAAAGACCAAGAGCATCATGGTTTAGGGGAGTGACTAGGGAAGGATATTTGGGTAGATCTTTGAGGAGATTCAAGGCTTAGAGGAGTGAAGAGAAGGAGTGGTGAGGGGTTTTTATAGTGGAGAGGGGTAAATTTGGAATATTTAATTCATTATTTTATTATTTCTCTCAAGACAACCAATAGTGTTGTTTCATGTGAATTATAATAGTAATAATTGCATGTGAGTTCGAACCAAGTGGCCTTGAATCATTTTTGATGTCATAAATAGTGTATTTAACTGATAATTTGCATATACGGTATTTTATCATATTTCACTATTTATCAAAAATTCTTGAATTTCAGAAAAATCCCAAAAATTTACCCAAACCATTTTTTGATGTGTATAATTCAAAAATTAACTCCATTTTTCAAAATTAATTTTATAAATATTATTAATTTAATTTTTAAATAAAGTTATAGTTAATTCAAAAAATAACAATCTTAAAGTGCAATTAGTTTTATTTATCATTAAAAAACTATTTAAGATCTCATTATCTTATTACCTTATAAATTATATTATTATTTACTATTCATAAGGGTCATATTACTATTCATATTACTATTCATAAGGTTATGTTACTATTCAACAAAAATCACGTTTGTTCTATCAGAGTCCAAATGACTTACTGATCACAACTCTAGATGACCATTTTTCAAAATTCAAAACATAGAAGTGGACAATTTATATTTAATGGCTAGGTTTTGACTATCTCCTAAGTATCCTAGTGTTGTTTCAAAGGAACACAGTGATGCATAGAATGAATTAAAGATAAACATAACATAAAATGTTTGGGGTGCTACATTATTACCTCCTTCGGAAATATTATCCTTGAAATTTTATGTATAAATCCTACCAAAAAGATGTAGGTGATTCTTTTTCATAACATCCCCAGGATCCCATGTTGCTTCATCCATATTCTGGTTTCTCCAAAGAACCTTTACTAGATGAGTTGTACGATTTCTTAATACCTTCTCCATTATGTCAAGAATCCTGATAGGCTTTTCACAGTATAAAAAATCAGGTTCCAGTTCTATATCTTCATATGTTAGTACATGAGTTGGGTCTTCCATGTAATTATTTAACAATGATACGTGGAACACATCATGAACTCTGGAGAGATTTGGCGGCATCACTAAATGGTAAGCTACAGCTCTGATTCTTTCAAGATTTCAAATGTTTCTATGTACCTGGGGCTTAGTTTCCCTTTCTTACCAAACCTTAAGACACCCATCCATGGAGACACATTCAGAAAAACATGATCTGCCACATGAAATTCCAAGTCCTCTCTCTGGTTGTCAGCATAAATCTACTTCCTACTTTGGACTGCTTTAATATGGGCTTGTATTTTCTTCACCTTTGTCATGGTCTCTTCAATATGTTCTAGGCCTATAAGTTTCCATTCACCAACTTCATCCCAACAAGTTGGAGTTCGAAATCTCTTTCCATATAATGCATCATATGGATCCATTTGAATACTATAATGGAAACTGTTGTTATAGGAAAATTCCACTAAAGGCATGTATTGATCCCATGTACCTTGGAAGCCAAGAGAGCATGATCTCATCATGTCTTCCATAGTTTGAATAGTCCTTTCAGACTGTCCATCAGTTTGAGGGTGATATGCAATACTCATACGAAGCTCAGTATTCAAAGCCTTCTAGAGACTTTTCTAGAATTTTGATGTAGACCAGGGATCTCAATTAGAGACAATCGATATAGGTGCACCATGAGGTCTCACAACTTCATTAATATAAAGTATTGTTAGGTTCTCAAGAGGTAAATCCTCTATTATTGGAAGGAAATGTGCTGATTTAGTGAGACAATCAACATTTACCCATATTGCATCATTCCTTCTAGGTGTCCTCGGTAGTCTGGTGACAAAATCCATTGTAATGTTATCCCACTTCCACATAGGAATAGGTAGAGGTTGCAGCACTCCTTTGGGATTTTGACTCTATGCCTTCACTTGTTGACAAACTAGACACCTTGACACATAGTAATCAATTTCTCACTTCATATTATCCCACCAAAAAATTTCCTTCAGATATCTATACATTTTGGTGCTACCCAGGTGTATAGAAAAATTTAAGCTATCATCATCGTCAAATAGTTCCTTTTTATCTCATGTACTGATGGAACGCATAACGTTTTCCCAAACTTCCGAACTCTTTCTTCATACATGAAGTCAGCCAGTCTCCCATCCTTAACTGCATTAATTTTCTTGTGCAGATTCTCATCATAAAATTGAGGAATTTTTATCTTCTCTAGTAAATATTATTTAGCAATCATTTTAAACAGGAGTGATGTTTCCCCTTCATTAACAATTCCCATATCCATCTTTAGTAGATCCATGAACTAAAGATCTCTCTCAATCCTCATTTGAGTCAGAAGGCCATGATCTTTCATACTTAATGCATCCACCACCTTATTCACCTTTTCTGGGTGGTAGTGTATTAAACAATCATAATATTTGAGTAACTCGAGCCATCTTCTCTACCTCATGTTGAGTTCTTTTTATGTGAAAATATATTTCAAACTCTTGTGGTCTGTATAAATCTCACATCTCTCTCCGTAGAGATAATGCCTTCATATTTGCAGATCAAAGATTATAGATGCTAACTCAAGATCATGAGTTTGATAATTTTTCTCATGAGTCTTCAACTGTCTTTATGAATAATCAATAACTTTATCATTTTTCATAAGGACGCAACCCAGTCCATTCATTGATGCATCGTTGTAAATTACAAATCCATCACCTCCCGATGGAAGAGTTAAAATTGGAGCATTGACCAATATTCTTTTCAATTCATCAAATCATTTTGTACATTATATTTACCACAAAAACATAACTCCTTTACGTATGATCTTTTTTAGTAGGTTAGCCATTCAGGAAAAATTATGAACGGAATGTCAATAATTACCTGCTTAGCCAGTAAAACTACGTACCTAAGTTATGTTTGTTGTCCTGGGCCAATCTTTTATTGCCTTTGTCTTCACAGGATCAACTAGGATTCCATCCTTAGAGACAATATAGCCTAGAAAAGAAACTGATTGAAGCCAGAAATCACACTTGCTAAACTTCCCATATAATTTATTTCTTCTCAGAGTTATCAGAATAACCCGCAAGTGATTCTCATGGTCTTCATAGATTTTTGAGTATATAGGGATATCATCAATGAATACCACAACAAAGTCATCACGATATTCCATGAAAACACTATTCATTAAATCCATGAAAATAGAGGGTGCATTTTTCAGTCCAAAAGGCATCACTGTAAACTCGTAATGTCCATATCTAGTCCAAAATGTTGTCTTAGGAATATCTTCCTTCCTCACATGGAACTGATGATATCCGGATCGAAGGTCGATCGTTTAAAATTATTGAGATCTATGAAGTTTTTCAAATATATCATCAACCTGGGGTAGAGGATACTTATTATTTATTGTAATAGCATTGATTTCCCTGTAATCAATGAAAAGCCTCATGGATCCATCTTTCTTCTTGAAAAAGAGGATAGGGGCTCCCCATAGAGAAACAATAGGTCGAATAAATCCTATTTCACTAAAATCCTCTAGCTGTTTCATTAGCTCTACTAATTCCACAGTGGTCATTCTATAGGGATTCTTTGATATAGGTCTTACATTAGGAATTAAATCAATAGAGAACTCAACTTCCTTCTCTAGAGGATGTCCAGGTAAATCCTCTGGAAATACATCAATGTACTCTTTCACAATGTGCACATCTTCAATTTGAATATTTCATTCCTCACCCATAGATATTGGTTTATCTTCCTTTTTAATTATTGTATTTAGTAGAGCTACTGGGGGTGGATCTAGATAAGAATCAGGTGGTAAAGTTTCTACCCTAAAGAAAAGGGATTCTACACCATTTTCAAAAATTGTAACTTCCTTCTTCCTAAAATAAATCTTCACATAATAATTTGACAGCCAATCCATACCGAGAATTATATCAAATTCAGTCATTGGTAGGATGATAAAGTTTGAAACTAGAGCACATTATGGTGTCTGGAGGGGGACTACTTGACTTTCCATAGTTGAAAAGATGGATCCCCTATTAGTTTTGACTAACAACACCTTTATTAAATCAAATTGGATATATCTAATTTCCTTGGAAAACTTGTAAGATATAAATGATTGCGATGATCCAGAATCAAATAAAGTGTTGGATATGTTTGAGGAAACAATTAAAGTACCTTCCACCACATCATTAGGAACTTCAACCTCTGTGGTTGTAATCGCAAAGGCTCTCCCTTGTTCTCTTGGGCATTTCTGAGTCATGTTTCCTTGATGCTTAGGACACTAATTTGCATAGTGTGACATCTCTCTACAATTGTAGCATTGAATATCATTTAATTGTTTCTTCCCCTTTCATTAATCAGATCGATGGACCTTTTCTCCACAGTTATAGCAGACTCACATGCCTTTCAAGAATTTATAGAGATGATTATTTCCATAGATCTCACATAATGGGAATAGATTTGTTCCCTTTCTCTTATTTAGTGCTTATCCTTTTCCTTTGTTATAACAGTATCGCTTCATATCTTGGTTTCTTTTGAAAGTATTTGATCTTGAAAATTCCCTCTCTGTTTTGATGGCACATGATACAATTTTTCATATGATGAAAATTATTGAAATGCCAGTTCCCTTCGAAGACATGGATTAAGAGCTTCAATGAAATGATCAATCTTGTCTTCTGAGTCAAGTACGTAATCTATGGCATACCTGGCCAGCCTTGTGAAGGTAACCTCATACTCTACAACACTTTCTTCGTCCCTTTGTTTTAATCCAAGGAACATCCTCTTTATTTCAGTTTGTTTCTCATGATGGAAATATTTTTCAAATAATATTTCTTTAAAATTACTCAATTCTATATCTTCTATTTCTTCTTCCTCTGTGGTATTTTGAATCCGAGACCACCACTGATCTGCGTCTCACATGAGACAATATACTACCAGTACTACTTTTTCATTTTCATTGCATCATAAAGCCATGAATATCTTTTCATGGGAGTTGATCCATTACTCAGCTACCACTAGATTAGTAGTCCTGCTGAAAGATGGGGGCTTCTGCTACATGAAACGATCCAACACGGGTGTGGAATGGTTATTCGTTATAACTTGAGTAACTTTCACCAATATGGTCATGATCTGATATGCTCCAACATTGACTATGCTGACTTTCTCAGTATAGAGATCCCTACCTTGCCCACGAGTATTGATTCCCCTTCTTCCATTAGACTCCATTTCTAAATAATTGGATACACTAGGTTAGTTTATGAATCTCTAATAGAAAATCACTCAACATAGACTGAAATTCTATACATAGATAATCTTATAAACATTGTTTCTCTAAGGAAAAATTTACATTAAACTCCTTTATAATGGATTGTAAAGAAAATATGATTTATCCTAAGCACATCCCCTAGGAGTTTCATAACCAAGAGTGCAGCAAGGCCCATTGTCATGCACTAGTTCCCATTCGAGTCTAGCTTAAAGCGGTATTTTAGGGTTTTTCCCATAGATACATTTGTGCCAGAGCCGCCTCTACCTGTTCGTATCCAGACAGGGATGTATTTCTTGAAAGATCCACATAATCAATTCCTTGTAAAAATACCAAGGTATTCTGGTATTTTTATCCACAAATACTACCTTAGGGCTTTGTTCCCTACAATAAAGTCCTACTCTAGTTTCTAATTTTTCTATTAAACTTACATTGATACCAATTGTAATATCCCGACACCTCTAGGCTGGAGCCAATGTATTACTTGTGATATTGGCATGGTTAGAAGGAATGAAAAATTAGAAGGAATGATCAGTTTACTAGTCTTGAAGAAACTATATATATAGATGTTCTCAAATTACATTAGAAAATTTCCATGATACAATACATAACGAAACTAAAAACTGCATCCACAAGTACTCAATAAATGATCTCCTCTTTGTCACCTGTTGAAAGTAGACAATGAAAGGGGTGATCTCAAACGCTCAGTAAGGGTTACAAATAGCAAAGAATGAGTACAAAAATAAGTGAATCACAATCAATCTGATATAATCAATATGGCATAGTGAGTAAATGAATAACTAATGCCATTAATAAACTATGAATGAAACTTCATCCATAGATTTTGTCACAGTGAAAACTGCATGGATAATAATAATAACTGATAATGAATAAAGAGAATGATTATTAATTAGACATCATGTATCTGGCACATGAAACCAAAATACCGTTAAAATGGTTTAGTTCTATGGGTAGAAACCCGCCTGATTTTTTGGAAACAAACTCCAAGGGTTTGTCGCCCACTGATTTGTCTCATGAGACCTACCAATGCATCGAGGGGATATAATGGGCCCCACCCTCCACTTCAGGTCAAAGCATTCTTTATACATTTATTCAATACAATATCAATATTCCTTTTTAATATCCATATAGATTAGAGTATACGGATTCATCAATATCTCTATAGTTAAAATAACTTTCCAAATAAATACCGTATATAAAATGGTATATAGTTTAGACCAAAAACATATACATGATATGAGATTATGGATATTTAATATGAATATAATTTCAAATGGAATGTGATCTCAAATGTTCATTAGGTACACCACATAAGGATTATAAGGTGCACACTACAATGTTAGTCACAATAAAATAGTAGTTGAGACAAAGGACCTTACCAAAATGTAATCGGTCGAATAATGTGACCCGAAATTAATAACAATCAAATGAATAATTGAATTACATGAATATAAAAAAGAATCATTTTATTATATATCAAATGGAAGAACATATATACCACATACAAGAAATAAGTGACGAACAATAAAAACCTCACAGAAATGAAAGTGAGATGAGAAACCCCTTACAAACATTTCAGCACGGTAACAAGTGTTATTGTGAGGTATTAATGAGAGGTAAAGGGTATTACATTATATATATGTCACAAGGGCAGTATGGGAGAGGTGAGAAAACAAACCCGATCATTAGGAATTAAAAATAAAAGGGAACAACATAGGAGAGATTCTTGAACAAAAGTGAGAGAGGGGATCCCTTACCTTATACTCGAAGGTGTTCTTGATTGTTCTTAACAACCTGAATAATCAAATTTATATTCATTGATTAATAATTCCTCAACCTAGAAAACATTTAATTTATATGTTATAACCATATTATGTTCATTAATTCCCTTTTTGATGGGTTTAAGAGATTCTATTTTATTGTTTTGGAAGTATTTTCTTACTTGGTTTCATGATTTGTTTACTTGTATTCGTGAATGGAAGTTGGTTTGAAATATGGTTAAACATCCAGAATTTTTTATATACATTATTGGTGAGATTATAGAGATATAATTTACCTTATAATTATTCTGGTTATATACCATGAGGATGACTTGTTCGATGAGTTAAAAATAAACGCTTGAATTTGGCTTGGCGGTTTTGTGCTCAATAAACTTGTTTTGCATTAGTTTTCCATATTATGTATGTGTACTAATTCCAGTACATTAATAAAGAAAAAATACATATAGTATGATCTGGTTCAACCATAAATATGGTTTCATGACCAGTAATGAAAAAATGGTTGAAGAACAAAACTTCATCGCGCACGATGGTTATAAATTGGAACCTCATGAACGTTAATTTCGATTATAAAAATAAAAGGGAGGGAGTAAGTATATTGATGATGGTTATTCCTTTCACATGATATAAAATCATTATATAGATGATACTGGATTTATCATGATCATTTGGACATAAGAGGTGAGGTTATGATAACAAATAAAGATAAATTCAAATGAAACTAAAAGAAAAAGAATGGGGTTTTACCTCTTGAAATAACTTCCTCGAGAACCTCTTTAAGGAAAGGAATTTTGGTCTTTTGGAAATACCAAGAGCTTCCTGGTCGTGGGGAGTGACAAGGAAAGGATATTTGGGAAAAGCTTTGAGGATCTTCTTATCTTAGAGGAGTGAATAGAAGAGGGAGTGGTGAGGGGTTTTATAGTGTAGGAAAGGGGAAAATTTTGAATATTTAATTCATTATTTTATTATTTCCCTCAAGACAACCAATAGTGTTGTTTCATGTAACCCCTAATAGTAATAACTGCATGTGAGTTCGATACAAGTGGCCTGGAATCACTTATGATGTCCTAAATAGTGTATTTAATTGATAATTTTCATATACGATATTTTATCGTATTTCACTATTTATAAAAAATTCTACAGTTTCAGAAAAATCCCAAAAAATTACTCAAACCATTTTTCGATGTGTAGAATTCAAAAATAAACATTATTTTTCAAAATTAATTTTCTAAACATCATTAATTTAATTTTTAATGAAAGTCACAATTAATTCGAAAAATAACAATCTTAAAGTGCAATTAGTTTTATTTCTCATTGAAAAACTATTTAAGATCTCATTATCGTATTGCCTTAAGAAAATAAAATAATATTATTATTTAATATTCCTAAGGGTCATATTACTATTCATAAGGGTATGTAACTATTCACCTAAAATCAAGTTTGTTCTATCAGATTCCAAATGACTTACTGATCACAACTCTAGATGACCATTTTCTAAATTCAAAACATAGAAGTGGAAAATTTATATTTAATGGCTAGGTTTTGACTATCTTATAAATAACCTATTGTTGTTTCAAAGGAACATAGTGATGAATAGAATGTATTTAAGAGAAACATGCCATAAAATGTTTGGGGTGCTACAATTTCACCGTATGTATTTCTAAATATGTGTGAGCTCATATTCCCTATTTTAGTGTATTCATCCATTTCTTTGGTTTCTTCCATTCTAGCACAATTTATAGGCTTGTAATGGATAAGGAGTAAATTACCCATATAAGGTAGGTGGTTTATACCTTTTCCCTTAAATTATTGATTTTTATATCTTGGTTCATAGTGTCACATGCCAATCCTCCCTCGAATTTTTTCTAAAATGAGTAATTATAGATTAAATGTTGTTAAGCATGTTTTTATGTTCAATTTAACCTTTTATAAGGTTAGAGGTCACTTACCTCAACCCAAACCACCACTTGAGGTGGGTTCATTTGACTACCTATGATTATGCCATCCCATTGGGTGTGTTGAGATTTCCACCCATGAGTGGAAGAAGTATAATAATTTAATTAGGATATTAAAGTTTGAATACCTATTAGATCATGTTGATTTATAAGTGAATCGAAATAAATAAAAAATTTAAATGATATGTATGATCACTTAGATTATGAATATTAATGTAAATTGTTGTTATGGAAGAATGCAAACTAAAATTTCACATCTTTGTATCACTTGGAGGTGAACTAATTTATGAAATGAATGTGATGAATTAAATTTATAAAAGGTCATGTACAGTAACATGGACCCTATACCTATTATATGAATATCCAATGATGGATACCTTGGTATGGTGATGATAACATCATATGGCAGGGATGATTTACTTACATTGGTTTCCTTTTTTTATTACTTTGGATCTGGCATGATTTATAAACCTCATACTTTTTTCCTTGGGCCCAACCCAAGTCTTTTCCAAGTATTGTTAGATATACTCCTCAAACTCAAAGAGAGTTCCTCGATCATGGGCCCTGGGTTCCTAACCTTTTTAATTGTATATTATATCGATTTTTCTATGGATGAGATTCATGAAATAAAAGATAATTCATTTTTCAATGACCTCAGGTCCTAGCCCTTGTAATTTTGATAATTGATACACCCATCATATGTTCTAGTTGATGCTTTGTACTTATGTAATGTTCTCAACAATTTATAAATAGATAGACACAACATATACATATAAATTGGGTTGTTTTACATTATCATTTATAGATTTATTACTATTATTCCTAAACACTATTATAGCTTATATACACATTTTGAGTTTGTTATATACATCATTGGTGATGGTATAATAATTATATCTCACATCCTATCCGGGCCACTATTTAGTACCTTAACAGAATTCTTGAATTCAGGTCGATATAAAGGGACACACCCAGCTATGGATGCTTGATCTTTTTTATACTAGGATAGAGTATGGTTTAGAGGACTGAGGTTATTCTCATGGTGATATTATATATATATTTTTGGAATTTTTCCCATTTTTGGGTAAAATGTTGAATACACTTCTATGTTCCCCTTGACCTCTTCATTTATAGAATGACATGATCATCATTTTTGTATATGACACTGGATGTGGTTCTTCTATGGATTTTTCCAATATATTTATTTTATATGGATAACTTTATTTTCTTCTCTTGATTAATATTATTTATTTCTGAAATTCAACAATTTATTTTACCAATGTATTCCACTCTCATCATGAGAGTATAGTCTCCCCACCCTACCATCATATACCCTCACTGCTAGTCGACATCCTCTAACATATAGCTATGCATGAAGAAGGCCATGTGGCCAATTGAGTTTGGTTACTTATGGTTGAACTGGGCCTAGGATGTCACAAAGTGGTATCAATGTGCCATTTCCTTTTATCTAACAATTTTGGGTTGGTAGAATTGAAACTAGGAATGTGTTGCAAGTTGGTAATGAGCCAGTGCATGGTAGTATCTTACACATATACAGGGAAAATCTAAATTACCTAAGATGGGACTTGTAGTTCTAGATTTTTCCTCTTACAATTTTATTGATTTCACAATTGGGTGATGTACAAGATTTATTACGGTTTTTATCATTATGAGTTTCTTTTACCACTGGCCTAATAAGGCAAGGAGCTATTATATCATGCATCAATATAGATATATGAATATTCATATTCCATGAATATTCCATGTCAAGTTTATATTTGTGTGTGCATTTTTAATGCATATTTTTGCTGCCTCAACTGTAATATATGGAAATATTCTAACATTTCTTATAGGGATGAAATAATTGGATTAATTAAAGTGATTGCATTAGCCTAAATAGATTTTTACCATATTCCATGATGGTGACACCTTAATTAACTAATTATATCTTGTTTGATCCATGTTATATTGGTCACTTGGGCTAAAATCATAAGGGTAAAAATTAAATATATTCCAACTAAAATTTATAAAGTGTGTAGGCCTTTATAAATTGGGAATGTTGATTCATATAATTTAACCATTGTGAGAGGATGGTTGTAGTTAAATGGAGTTCATTTTGATACTTATAAAGAATATGGATTTATAACTTTGTAATGGAATAATCATCTAACTTGACCTTGATATATATATATATATATATATATATATATATATATCTGTTTGTGTGTGTGTTTACCTATGAATTATCGAAATATAATTCTAAAATAAAATTGTTGCCATTAAATAGGGATGTCAATTGCAACTTAATGGGTGTTTTCCATTATAAATTGTAATTTTCACCCCATATAATGGATCCTTTCCATACCCGGACTTAGTAGAAGGTAGTCGGGTGTATATCTTGTGGTTTTTCATGATCTTTTACATCACCTAGACTAAGATTTTGGAGCAGGTGATGGGATGTGACTCATGGGTAGGAAGGAATTGTACATATCCTATTTCTTTAACTGTGCTATATTATATTATTGAATATCATTATGATGTTTTTTCATGGAATATATAGTGAAAATATACCAAGATGGACTTAATTCATACACTAGGAGGGTGGTGGTGACCAAGCTCCAAATGTGGTGGCCCATAAGCCAGTAATATTATGTCCTGTATCGAAACATGTGGATCCTCCTATTATATCTAACTAGAGCATCAATGACTATTTTTAGAGGGTTTTTATAACTAGTTTAGTCTATATAGGGATCTCCACAACCATCCCCTTCTATGGTAGAGATGACTAGGGAATTCCATTAGTAGCACCCTTTTACTTTTTAGGGGAAGGTGGTCCCCATAATGTTGATTAATGGATAGAGGTCATGTTATCTATCTTTAACCATCTAGATATTCCTTTAGAGAGTATGATCAAACTTTTAGAAAACAATCTTATAGTTACAGTCATGAGACAATGGTATTTTATGATCTAGGATGATCGTTATCAATTTACGGCCTATAAGAATTTCTAGGACTCTTTTTACTATTACTTCTTTCCTAATACAATAAGAGATAACTGAGATAATGATATTATGTACTTATAGCAGGACACTCTATTTATTATGGATTATAAATATTTTTTATGAAACTTCATCATTTCATTCCTACACTTCTCAGTGAAAATCAATCCTATGAATGGTGTGTTGAGGATGGTCCTGTATAGACAATTTGATCTCAGGTGAATGTGTTTTGTTTTACTACCATCACTAAGATAGTGAACCGGGCCCTTATCACTGAGTGAAACCACACAAAAACTAAAGGTGTGGACCAGGCTATTTTAGAACCACTTCATAAAAGTAGTTCATCTAGAAGTAGATAGCATCATTTTGAGCTTTCCAGAGGAAGTGTTAGTAACTAAAGTGTGAACCTGAATTGCCATGTGATATGTCATCAGTGTGGTAAGAAGTGTCGTATGGGGCCCCACTATGATAGTTCCCCAGTTGAGTATAGATCTTATAGTTATATATTTCATATTATTGGTTTTTTCAGACCCTTCAACCTATTTCTAGTGGAATAGGATCCACACAAGATCCACTTTCAGGAGTGGGATTAGTAGCTCCTTATCAGTCTGGAAGTAGTAGAACTACAGGTCATTCAGACGAAGGAGGTGGATGTGGTTGAGGGAGATAAGAACTAGATTTATATCACTAGTAGAGTAGGACTACCCAGGGTAGTCAAGTTGTATCTCAAGTCCATGTATCAGGCCATATATATATAATGTAGTCCATACCTAAGGATTACAATGTTGGTACATCTATGGTGTGAGGTATTAATTTAGTGGACTCTACTATAGTGTGTGTCATATTTGACATAGATTCTTCCTACTATTTTATATCTATGGGGACTATGTAGAGTCTTGGCCTTTATGTGGAGTACTTTTTGTGGGGTTATAAACTCGATACTCCATTGGTAATTTAATCAATAAGTATACACTGATGTAAGTAATTACCCCCTTGAGATAGGCAGTTATCATTTTATATAGGACATATTCATCCTCAAGATGATAGGTTTTTAAATCATTCTCATGATGGAGTGGTTGGTCCCATACCATGCACATAATGATTTTAATTAGCAGAGGTTATTATTCACATCACTCAATGGTGGTACTTATATTCACAAGGGTGAATGAAGTGTCTAAGAGAGTTGAGCTAGACCCAAACATCATGGGATGGGAATAGTGATAGCTTAAATTATTATCCTTTATTTGGATGATCAAGTAATTCAATGTAAATATTTATATTCTATAGTGGATCATTTCAAGGATGTCTCCCCTGATGATTTTTTTGGGCTACCTTCAAAGAGAAATGTGGATTTTATTATTGAGTTGGTTCTAGGATTAGCACTATTATTTTTTCTTCCTTATAGGATTGATAATATGAAGTTATTGGATCTCAAGAGGTAGCTAGAGGACTTGGAAGCTATTTTTTTATATGACCTAGTACTTCACCCTTGGGTTCACCTATAATTTTTCGCCATGAATGAGGGTGGGACCCTTAGGGTTTTTGTTGATTTTTGTAAATTTAATCATATTACCATGAGGAATTGGTATTGTTTACCTTATATAGAAAAACTATTCGACCTGGTCCAAGGAGAGGGGAATTCTCCATGTTTTATTTGAGATCAATCTATCACTGGTATGTGTTTGACCATCATATATACCATGTAAAACATTTCATAGTAAATATTTTTTCTATAAGTATTTGGTTATGCAATTTGGTCTCACGAAAATGCCATTAGTTATTATAGCTTTTGATGAATTGGGCTTTCCACCTATATATAGATTCATTTATGGTGGCCTCTATGGATAATATATTGGTGTATTCTCATGCACAAAATGACCATTCTAAATACCTTGAGATCATACAAAATTTGTTGAGAGAGAACCTTCTATATACTAACCTTACAAAATGACACTTTTGGATTGATAAAGTCTACATATTGGGTCACAATATCATAGATATAAGAGAATATGTTTACTAATAGATAGTGAGAGCCATAGTTTTCTAGAATAATCCCAATAATTTATTTCACATACATTTTTTATTGGAGATGGTTGGTTATTATAGGGACTTTTTCATGATTTATCATATCTTGCAGCACCACTCACAGTCTTGATAAAGAAAGGCTTCAAGTTTAAATGGTCTAAAGCATGTGAGGAAGACTTTTAGAAGTTGAAAGAAAAGCATACTTCAGTCCTAATCATGATTCTTCCAAAACTAGGAAAAATCTATACAATTTATTTTGATGCATAAGGAATCAGAATGGGATATATTATGATGTACAAAGATCAAGTTGTGAAATACAGGTCTCATCAATTGAGGCCTCGCATGTGGAATTACCCAATTCATGAACTCGAGTTAGCATTGGTGGTTCATGCCTTACATTGTTGAGGAATTACTTGTTGGGAGAGTGGTTTATTTTATATAGGGATCAGAACAGCCTAAAATATTTATTTACTCAGCATTATTTTAATCTCATACATTATAGGTGGGTTGAAAACCTGTAGTCCTTCAACTTTTGTCATACTTATATGTCTATAATGGGAAATTTAGTTTCTGATTCTCTAAGGTGGAGACTAAGTGGAAAGAAGTTTAGGAGGACAGTAATGACTGGAAATTAATGGATTTATTTTATGATATGACATTCAAAAACACCATGGGTAGGATATTATTACATATTTGATAGTATCCTCTTTACTTATGGATAGACTGAACACAAGGAAACTTTCTGATCTCTGGTGCTCGATCATTAGGGATCTTTAGGTGAGGACCTGTTGCCCGGTTGGGTCATTGATGGGGATGATATCATATGCATTCATCGATGTTTTTGGGTTATTGTAGACATACTAGAGGAATTTATATGAGAATGACATGCCTCTACTTGGGCAGTACATCCTAGTATCATGAAGAAGTATTACGGCCTACATCTCCAACATTGGTGGTTGGGTATGATATGGGATATAGCTAGTTTTTTTACTCAGAGTTCCACATTCTAGTTGGTGGAGGTATAGCACTAGTGAACTATGAGGATTTTACATCCATTTCCCATTTCAATGTGGAAATGGGATGATGCCACTATAGATTTTTTTATAGTTTTACCTTATTCACATCAAGGCAGTGATGTAGTATGGGTTATCATTGACTAGCAAAAAAAGGTCTCATAATTTCAACATATCAGAGAGACCTTTTCAGTAGACTAACTTGGTAGACTCTACATCCATGAGATTATCGAACATCATCGTATCCCTCATACTATTGTTGTGGATAGGGATTCCACTTTACATTTCGGTTTTGGTAGGGTTAAAAAAGATTCCGGTTCATAGGTACAACTCAGTACAGTATATCACCATTAGATTGATGGTCAGTTCGACCATATAATTTACGTGTTAGAGGAAATTCTCTAATAATGTGTCCTTGATTTTTGAGGTTATTTTAAAAAACATATAAAACATTCAAAATTTACATACCATTAAAAAATTTCAAGCCACGATATAGATAGCTCTTTAATTCCTTATATGGTAGGTTGTTATATTCACACATGTATCAGTTAGAGGTATGAGAGTAAGCGCTATTAGTACCTCATCTCATTCAAGATAATTTAAATATTTTCCAACTTATCAAGAAGCATATGGTTATATATTAGTTTAGGAATAATTCTTATGTCTATTATTAGCACTGACCATTGGAGTTTGAGATGGGAGATTGGTTTTTCTTATGTGTTTCACCAAGGCTGGGGCATAGATGGATTTTGAGATTGGGTAAGATATTAACTCCTTATTATGGGCCTTTAGAGATCTTAGGGAGAGTCAGTCTAGTATCCTATCATGTAGTTCTTATTCAGAGGTACTGATCCATGCATGATGTTTTCCATGCATCTCATTTATACCAATATTATTTTTGTTTACCTCATTCTTTTGATTCAGATTAAATTGATCCATAAATCAATGCTTCTTCTGAGGAATATCTAATAAATATTTTTGATCATAGCATGAAGGCTCTCCAGGTGATGTTAGTTCCTTGGGTATGGATTCTATGATCATATGGTTGTGTATAGGGAAAGACCTAGGAGCAAGAGGACAACATACATGCTCAATGTTCAAAACTATTCTCATATGCTAATCAACCACCCTTATAAGGGAAACTCGGGGAAGAGTTATTTTAATCAAGGAATTTGTAAGATCCCATATTTTTAAATTGGAAACTATTATTTTAATTAATATTCAAACCCCTAGTTTTATCTATTTATAAGAACCTAAGAGTTTGAGTAAGGGTTTAGGAGTGTAAGAGGCATGTTCAGATCCTAGAGCTTTGATTTTTTTTGGAGAAGTAAGAAGAGGTGTACGTTTGGTGCATGGTTAGTGGTAACCATATGGAATAACTATGAATCCCTATAAGAGAAGGTAAATGGTTAACAAACCATGAATAGTAGGCCTCATGACCATGAAAAATGGTTTAGGTGCACAGTATAGCTAAAACACATTGTTATCGCATGGCTTTTCTAACTACACACCTAACCATGGAAGGGGGTGGTCAACTTGGATAGTAAACACAATCTATAAATGGTTTTCTTAACCTTGTTTATATCCAGGAAAAGGGGGTAGAACCCTGAATTGTGCAGGCACATGTTTTATTTAACCATGTATCCAAACCCTACACCATTTAAAAGATGGTAAAATGTCTTTTTTTCTTGTATTAATTTAATATTGACCACTCATTATTCCTCCCCAAAATTGCATAACACCTCCCCCCTCTATTGGATCTCTCAATTTCCTACAATTTATACATTGAGATAGCACTTCCATCTGTCTTCTATTTTTCTCTCCAATTTTCATATTGGATTCATATCGATAAGCTATATGTTCCTCTTATTTCCTTTCTTTAGATATTTCACTATATGGAATTCTAAATAAATAAAATTATATGTGCCTTATTTTCAAGGTATTCATCTATTTATCTTATTTCTTCAATTATATCCCATGTTATATACTGAAAATGGATTAAAAGTCTACTAATAATCTAAGTTAAGTGGTCTATACCTTTTACCTTAAAGTCTTGATTCTATACCTGACCTGAAAATTACTATTTTATTTTCAATCACTTTTTTTGGAAAGTGAGAACCCAAACAGTAAAGAAATCAAACACCAAGTACCATAGGAGATAGTTAAATCAATAAATTCTAACATAATTCTATTTTACACTCTATCCTTAAATAATTTTCAATCTATACAACTTACTTCAGTGACTAGATCAACCTTGATGATATCTTTGAACCAGTAATTCATATTGTCACATGTTTTGATGTACACCTCCATATTCATTTTCACTTCATTAAAGCCTCTTTCAATAATTAGGTCCTTATTTTTAATCAACTCTATATTATATTTATTATTATCCACCAGAAGAAATATCTAAGTCATAATATTGGAATATTCTATAGAGGCTTTAATCAAAAGTGAATAATCCAACATAACCTCTTCTGAGTGCACAATAAGGTCTCAGGAGTGGTCATTAGGTAGAACCTCATTGGACTCTCGGGTGTTTCTTATAAAATGATTAATACATTAAATTAAAAAAAATAATGTATGTTTTGATTCCCTATTTACCCTTTGATGTGGTTAGAGGTCACCAACCTCAAACCAAACAACACCTTGATGTGGTTTCATTTATCTACATATGACTATGCAACCCCATTGCGTGTGTCGAGCTTTCCACCCATGAGTAGAAGCAACATAATAAATTAATTATGATATTAAATTTTGAATACCTCTTAGATAATTTTGTTTTATAAGTGAAATGAAATAATTAGAAATTGTAAATGTGGTGGACGATCTCTTGGCTAATGACTATTATTGTAAATGGTTGGCAAGGTGGCAGGGCACTAACTTGGCCCCTATTTAATTCACATGGAAGTGAATTGATTTATGAAATGAATGTGGTGATTTAAATAGATAAAATTAATTGACACTAACATCTACCCTAGAGATACTATATAAATTTTCAATGATAGATACCCCTGTATGACACTGACATCATAGTATGGCAGTAAATATTTACTTATATTGGATGCCTTGGATTATTACCTTAGATATGTCTTTCTTGGACTCCCTCATAATTACCCCTTGATCTCTACCCAATTATTTATATATTAAAATTAGATATTCTACTTGAACTCAAATAGGTTACCTTGTCCATCGAACCTAGGTTCCTGGCCTATGTATGTCAACATTATTCCGAGTTTGCTTGGATGTTCTCTATGGACTTGAAGAGGATGCCTTGGTTAACGAACTTGGGTACTGGACCTCGTAGGTATGATACTTGATACACCCAACATATTTCATAGCCATTGTTTTAACTTTTTCACAATTCTTCATCATTTATATACTACATGACATGACATATACTTGTAAGTTAAGATGTTTTAAATTATCATTTACATCATTATTACTGTTACACCAACACGCCATTACAGATTATATGCACTGACTAGGTTTTTCATAAACATCCTTTTGGTGTCCTATTGACTATATCTCTCACCCTATTTAGGCCTCTATCTAGTACCCAGATAGACTTCATGGATGCAGGTTAGGAAAAATGGAAGCACCCTTCTATTGATTCTTGATCTTTTCTATAATAGGATAGAGTATAGGGGGTAGAGTACTGAGCTTATGATTGTGATTCTATTGGAGATAGATTTTGGTTCTTTTATCCATTTTTGTGTAAAATTTTGTACACACCTATTTCCCTATTCCCCTTGACCCCCATTTTGTATATCATGTCGTGATCATCATTTTTTTATATGACAATGGATGTGGTTCTTATACTAATTTTTCAGATCTATTTATTTTATATGGATCATTACTTCTACTACCCTTGATCATTATTATACATTCATATTGTTTATCTATTTATAATACCATTGTGTTAGACTTTGATTATGAGGTTATACTCAACCCACCATACCATAATAGACCCTCAATATTAGTCAAAAGCCTCTTGCGTATGGGGAGGCACACTTGAGGCAATGTGGCCAACTAAGTTTGGTTACATATGAATGAACTAGGTTTGGTACATCAAAAAATAAATTAAATTGTAATTAAAATTAAATTTCTAAAAAAATTGAAATATAGGTAAAAACTTACAACAAATAATTTTGAAGGGAATGAACATGGTAGAAAAGTCTGTCGACCAAGAGGAAATAAGGTGGATTTTTTTAAAAACATGATCTCAATCATTTTAGGTACCAAAGAGATGAAATTTTAATAATAAATAAATATTCCAAGAATAATTATAAGAGAATAAAATATATTGTGTTTAAAAGATAAGATTCATATAATTTCACTTGATGAAAATTTAGCATAGAAAATACCAAAAATAAATGAGATTTTAAAATAAACATTTACAGCATCAGTAATATTGGAATTATAATATCATGAAACAAATAATCATATATGGATGTGTAAATCCACATATTTTTCATGAAAATAATCATAAAATACATTTTTGGGTAGTATATACACTGGAAAAAAGAAAAAAGTGGTGAATATGGAATGTGTCTCACAGAACTAATAGTGAGACGAGAAACCCTTACCACTTTGGTAAATTTTGAATCATAACCTCCATCAAATAAATAACTACAAATGAAACTTTAAATACCATGAATATAAATAGATCAAAATATAACATATCAAAGTGGTGGTAAATGCATCATAAAAAAAGAAAAAATTGGTGAATGTGGCATATATCTCACAGAAATAAATTCGGATGAGAAAACCTTTCATAGATCATAACATTGATGTGACAATTAATCAATGTGTTAATATAGTGTAATTTAAGATCCATTTTTTTATGTTATAAAATTTCAGAAGGAATTTGAATTTTTAAAAACTAGGTGGGTCAAATCTTAATTCGAAATTTAGAATAGACTTCCAAAGGTTGTAATTCCTCAAAATAATAATTTTAGATGTCAAATGAGGATTTGATGATGGATTAAATATTTTGTGAGAATTTTAGTGGTTTGAGGCTCAAATTATGTGTTTTGGGAAAGTGAATAATAGGGTGCGTGGTTGGTGCATAGTCTGTGCTAACAATGCGGCCTAACCGTGTGACCCAATTTTTATAAGCACATAATTGGGGATACCAACTTCCAGGCCAAGGATAACTATGCTGGTGTCTGCAATAAACATTAAACACGTTTTATAATTAGTTCATGGTCTATTAAACCATGTACCATGCCTGTGCATTATGTGTGGTGTTTGAGTAGTTCTAACTACATAGTTAGTGAAAGGTTTGTCCAATCGTATGAATAAATCAAATGATCAACTAAAAAGTATAAAATTTCCCTTTTCCCACCATGATAATTAAGTTGGAATCCCCCTCTTTTCTTCTCCTTTAATCCTTTGAGCGAGTAGGACCTCCTCTCATATCTTTTCATTCTTGAATCCCCCTCAAGGGGGTGCTCTTGGTGTCCTTCCATGGAAACTATACATTATTTCTCCTTTAGTACCTTTTCTTGTTCTTATCCTCCATTTGTTCATGATTTTCATTTCCCTGGATAGGGATTTCAATTCTTGATTCCATCAGATCATGGTGGAATCAAATACCGGTGATAAGGATATTACTCTATATAATAATAAGATGATCTGGGGGAGATATTTTCACTTCAATGTATATCGTTTCCTTGAGGTATTTTGATATCACGAATTTTATAAGCCTTAAAGATTTAAATAAAAAAATTGTTGTTTGTTTTGACACTATTTCTTAGCTATTATTCCTAATTCTAGGTTGAGTATGGGTTGTGAGTTATTGGTGAGCATTTTTTTGTGCTTCCAGTATGACAAGATCGGCCACACCAAGTATATATTGGATGATCTTGGACAGGCCTTGGAAACTTCTATTATCCCTTGTAAAATAAATGGATTGATTACTAAAGGAAGGTGGTCTATCATACTTCCCTTTAGTATTTATCCATGTTTATGGTGGTACGTGGATTCTTGGGCTCTCCCCTTAAGGAAAAAACCCCTATTTAAATTATTCTAATGAACTGTTTAATTAATTAAATGGGTATTTGTGATGGATGAATGACAAGGTTCACTAATAGACCTCGTGTACAAGTTTCATGTCTTAAACCATGAGAGACATTGAGTAGCCTCCAGGCCTCTTAAGAGGTGATACTATGCTTAGTTAGACATGAAAACCTATCTATATTACTAGGTGGCTAAACCTTAAGCATATCGAGATCAGGTTGGATGCCTAAACCATTTCTAATTGGCCTTGTGTACTAAGATGGGTCATGAGCCATCTCATGATCGTTGTTGTTGGGGTGAGACCCCGTATAGCTGGTAAGGATACACCACTCTTCTTGTTATTACATGGGTCATAAATTTCTAGTGCACTCAGTGTTGACCTAAGACAATAACACTAACTTAGAGGATCCTGAGATGAATACCTCTGATTATGTGTAGACCTCAAGGATCCCTAGTAGGATTCAATTCTATTATATTAATCTAGGGGACTGATGTAGCTATATTTTGATACTTTTTTGCCACAAAATTTCTTTAATTTAACTTTGTTTAATTTTCTAAAGTTATGTTTTTAATGAATAATTTACCTTTTTTGTTCATTTTATGTTAAAATAATTAAACTCTTAAAATAATTTTTTATGATTACTTAATTTCTTCCATTATGTTTATAATTATAATTTTGTTTAAATTTGAATTTATTTTTTAATTTTGATGTTTATTTTAAAATATTATTTTATCATCATTGTTTAATTTTATGTTTTTTTAATTCAATATATCTTTTCCATTGATTTTATATTTAATAAATTTATATAGTTTAGTATTAGAATTAATTTCTATAAACAATTTAATAATTAGAAGCATTGTATTATAATTATTTTATTTAATGAATTTTTTTTCATTTTATTTATTAATTAAATTGTAGCATTTAACTTATTGACTTTAAATAATTTAATAGTTTGTGATATTTAATTTTAACTTAAATATTTTATAATTTTAAATATTTATTTATTTTTATTATTAATTTATCAATCAATTTTTTTATTCTTTTCAAATTTATTTTTATTTTTAATAATTTTATTTTATTTTATTTAAAATTATTATTATTTTTAGTTAATAGTTATTTTAAAAATTAAATTTGAGGTAAATTTAATTACTAATTTTTATTTTAAAATTGTTATAATTTTAATTTCAATTTAAAATTATTCATAAATTATGTTTTTTCATTTATTTATTTTTAATTTATTTTAATTTCTTAAAGTAAAAGACATTCACTGAAGATAAATCTTTAATTTAGTCATGTTTAAGATAATTTTGGTTGTTGTGCACATAAGATATTTTGGAAGGGATGTGTGTAAGAGGAATTTTTGTAAAAACAATTTACTCAATTTTCCACCACCATTTGCATAAAAGAATTATCAAATTTAAGAGTAATATAATTTTTGGGGTGGGTAAAAGAATATGAACCCAATTATTTGGTTGGTTTTTTGGAGTAATATATACTTGTTTGTGTGTGAAATAATTATGTTACGTGGAGGTGGATTTAAATAAAAAATGATTCATTGAAGGTTGGTCCCCACTGTGATCTCGCCCAAGCCCAAGGATGGAAACTTGTTGGCTCTACTAAGTTCTTAAACGAATCTACTACCGCTATTATTTTAGGTGAATCTTGATGATGTAGGTCAACTAAGAACGGTGATTTTGATTTTTTGATTCTTTGGTTGTATGAATTTTGCAGAGGATAACGACACTAAAAAACCAATGAACCTGAAAACTGATCGACCAATGCTAATGGTCAGATTAAATGGAACATTTATTTCATGCAATAGAATACTTCTCACTAGTAGAAGATCCAATAATCAAGTAATATAGATAATTTTTGATTTTAGCATGTTCAAATCATGGATTCATTAACATATTTTTGGGAATACTGGTTTATCTGAGATCGATAGAGGATAATATAGAGGGATGATGGATCGAGGTTGGTAATTTGAGTGATTTTGATGATTATGTGTTCACTTGATCATTGATTGTTTATTATACATTGTATTTTTTGGAATTTAATGGATCCTAAATGTTGTGATTGTGAGGATGGGGATGGATATTCCCAAGGATTTCGATACATTGAACAAAATAAGATGTGGTTAATAGATGAATCATCGTAAATTTACATGTCACCAATTTCAAGCTAAGTCAATGTATAGATTACCTATAAGATATAGTTCATGATGATACATCTAATATGGAAGTTGGTGAGAAGATTTGTGATATTTGGTGTATTCTGGGATTCTCAAAAATGATAATATGTGGACTTGAATATTCATTAAGAAATTTCTATTAAACCTTTATCAAGTTGGATCAATAGAGGATCGAGTAAGAAGTTGATAAAGAAAAGGATAAGTGGGGAATTTAAATAGGTCATGTCATGTTGATGGAAAGATAATAGTAACTTCTAAAAATATTTATTCACTGAAGAATTTAATGCAATAGGGATAGTGTTAGAGTATGATAGAGAGGGATTATGTGTGTCTACTTTAGTGATAGGAGTAGTGACTCAAGGGGGTATAATTAATTCTTTCATTTGAATTTCACCAAATTGAGGTAGTGATGTGTGGATGTGACTTGGATAGAAAATGTAGAAGATACGATACATTCTATTTTTTTTTTATTTGAAGGGATATGGAAAATTGATTAGTAGATAGAAGAAATCATTTCTCACTCCATCCAGAGTGGAGTGAGAGAGAGTAGAACCAAGATATATTTTTTGTTCAGATTGAATAATATATGATTCTAATCATGAAGCTAAAAATCAAAGGTTTATCTCATTTCATAGACCTATTTAAATGAATATTCTGGCATCTAATCCTTGTGTTTTCTATTGGTGAATTTATTCTGAGATTTAATATTTTCTTTCGAACTGTAATTTACTTCAGATTTACAACTATAGATTAATCAATTGATGTTTAATAATTTATTTTCTGTAATTTTGTTTCATTTTATCTTCTATTATTTGACAAATACATTTTCAATCTGCGCGTGTTTTTCATTGGATATGGATGATTAGTTCAGTCTAGTTAAGATTTTGTTCATCGATCTCCTTTGTTGAAGTTTCTCAATTCTCGATCAAGACTTTTGAGTATAATAGTTTTATTTTTTCAGGGTGCTTGATGGTAATCGAATACTTGACCAAATCGTGATGAAAGGAGTTTAATGGATGAGATCTCAGTTATTATTTTTGACTTCTCACACGTAGTAAAACACATGGTTTATATATTTCAGACTTTGTGTTGATAGAATTTATGTATTGATTTCCTTCAAATCAATCAATAATGGATGAAATGGTAGAATCATTTGGGAAGCGTGGTGAACTTTTTATGAATTTTCTCTATTTTTTTTCATTGCTACTTATTTTCCACTATTTTAATGCTTTATTAGTATATAAAATTAGGGATTATTTATTTTTATCCTTATAAATATCCATTGGAAATATTATATTTTGTTCATAATAATAATTAATAAAAATAATGACAAAGAAGCTCCTTAACTGCAACCTCATTAGAAGACAAACCTATTTGCTACTATATTGCAGTAGCTATGAGATAAAAATATTGAAAATGATTAAAATGACTAAAAATACATGTTATCACTTTGAATCGTTTCAATGATAGTCTCCAAGTAGTTTTAATTAAATACAAAAAAAATGACAAGAAAACATTAAAAAAATAAAAATAACAACATAACTTGTAAAAAAATGAATATAAAATGGAATCTAACTTTCCCTTGGATTATGATATTATATATTTTTCCTACAAAATCAGGTATATTTTCAAAACATTGAATGAAAATGAGTTTAAAATAATGATATAAGAACTTAATGATGATATGAATCCATATGTTTTGGAAGCATTGGTTAAATAACTTCACAAGTTTATACACTTTTTCCCTGAGTTGCATATAGAAGATCTTAGCTTTCGACTTTTAAATAAGAAATACAAGTTGTTGGGTATATAATTTATAAAAATTCACTTCTCAAATGATTGATTTTACTATGCTCATGAAATATGAACAGTGGATTCCAACCATTTCTCATTGGGGGATTTCAATATTTTTGACCTTTCTTCTTTAGATATTTTTGAATATAATATTTCAACTAAATATCGTTATTGTTACATTGTAGACATGGTACCCTCTTCACAGACCAAGGATGATTTAGATGTGTTTGAAAAAGAAGATTTAATGTATGAAGAATTCATGAAGGATATTTAGATGGAGGAGGACTTTAAGATAGTTTCTACAAAAGAATATTTGAATCGAAAAATCAATGAGGAGGTTATCTAGTTAAGAGAAAATAAAATAATTTTCCATCTTTTATGGATGTCCCAGGATGACCCTTAGGGACTCGGGGAAAACTACTCTCCAAAATAAATAAATAAAGGGACCCCATATTTTATTTTTGTAGCCCTACCGAAACGTTTCACCACAATACAAGGGGGTGGATATTCTATATTTTTTCCAATGCGGTCTCGACATAAAAGTTAAGTTGAATAGATAGGATAAAGTAAGGATGTGGTGGTTATTAGAATATAATCCTAATCCACAAATGTATTGTCTAGGAACATCAATTTGTCCATAAATGGATAGAATAAAAATAAACACCTCTTGGGGGTTTAACTTCATATTTATTTTCCCTATATATCACATTTTCTTTAATTTCAGTTTTAGTTTTTAAATTTCAATAAAAATGTGAATTTTTATCGTCATTGTTGTATGAAATAAACATATTCTATAAACATACCTTTCAAAGTATTTACACCATCTTCTATGTTCATTGATTCACCCTGAGGATTTCAGTAGGGGGTTATCTCCATTATTTTTCAGTCGATACATTGCAATTATCATGATCAATAGAAGCTATAATCAAAAGCAACATGATTCAGCCATTTACATTCTAAATTAGAATTAAATATTACTTGAGATGAAATTTCTTGAATCTAATGTCAATCTATTTACATTTGTTTTTGTATTTTTCAGGCTAAACATAGATACTTTATAAAATTAAATAAGGTAAATCATATTAGTTGATATAAAGGGAAATTAAGCTTCTAATTCATGGAGTTTTCAGTTTAAAATTCAACTATCTTTTGTGTGCATTTTAAATTTATTATTACTTCCAATTTGGTCTTTTATTTTTTTTTAAAAATAATTGTATAAGAATTTTTTAATGTTTAATGTTGTTCTTTAAAATGTTGGTTTCTTCCATTAAATGGATTATTTAGTCTTTTGTATTTTTGTTGAATAATCTTGTTCTTTCCTAGAAATTCTTCTCCACATATCTTTGAACATGAACAAATATACATATTATATTTTTTAGATGAATTTTTGAAGAGGAAACCAATAAGTAAACCTTTTTTCATGTTATGCTTTTTTATTTATTTTTTGTGTTTAAAAACTTCATTGAGCTTTTTTGACACCCATTTATATATGATTTTAATCTATTGTATTAAAAAAAATTTGGAACATTAAAAATTAAATTTACATGTTTTATCCACCTTGGATTCAAAAATGAGAAAATTTTGAGTTTTAGTGTGGGGGAGAGGGTATTTCATCGTGTTAAATAATACCAAAATATGCACCCATTGAATCCCCATAAAATATTTCAAATTTTATTTGTTTTTTGAGTTTTGATAAATCTTTTTCATATATGTTAAATTTTTATATGGTTTGAGTGTTATGTAGCAATATTAAAGAAGTTCATTATATATTACCTCTAATATGTAGTTGATTAAAATAATTTTTTATGCTCTTTAAGAGTATTTGATTTTGGAAAATAAATTCTGAATGTTATATAATTATCATTGCCTTTGATTTTTTTTTGGATTCAAAATCATAAAATATGCATTTAAATGATTTACAAACTGAAAATCATAATCTAGGTTGAACTAATTCTTTTATTCTTTATGTTTATGAATGAGTTATTTATAATCATTTTAATTTATTATGATTTCTCATCCAAATAGAGTGTCTAAATTATTTAATTGCTAATTCATGTGACTCGGTTCCTCTAGAGGTGAAGAGAAGTTTGGACATTCAATTGAATGTAAATTAAAATAATTTTAATTTTTTTCCAGATTTTTAAGGTCAAGAATTTTTTTAAAACAAAAATCAATTTTCAACTAGAAAATACCTAGTTTTTTAAGGTAAAATATTTTCATTTCATAATGAAATCTGAGGGGCGGGGGGGAATCATTTTGATTACCAATTTTTTATGAAAACCCATTATTTCAAACCTAATATTTATATTAATAATTTAAATTTTATTAATTGTTTACTTTAGGAAAATAAAGATATTATTGTGGGAGAATTTATATGGATGTATTTTCATACTTATTTTCCACATAATTTCTTTAATTTATCTTTTTTTTTAATTTTTGTTTTTAATGAATAATTAACTTTGATTATTAATTTGATGTTAAAATAATAAAACTTTTAAAATAATGTTTTTATGATTAATTAATGTTTTTATGTTTTAATTATAATTTTTTTACTTTTAATTTATTAATTAATTTTGAAGATTATTTTAAAATATTATTTTAATGTCATTGTTTAATTTTTTTCTATTAATTCAATTTATCATATCTACTATTTTTATATTTAATTAATTGATTATAGTTTAGAATTAGATTTATTTTTTTTAAACAATTCAATAATTAGAATAATGTTATTATTATTCTTTTCTTTAATAAAAACTATATTTTTCTTGTTCTTGTATTTTACTAATCAATTGAAGTGTATTAACTTATTTATTTTCTTTAAATAATTTAATAGTTCAGGATATTTAAATTTAACTTAAAATATTTATAATTTTTATTATTTAATTATTTTGATAAATAATTTATCAATCATCTATTTAATTTTTTCATATTTATTTAAATTTTTAATAAATACATTTTATTTTATTACAATTTTTATTATTTTAGTTAATATTTATTTAATAAAAAAATTATTTTAATTTAATTACAAATTATTATTTAAAAAATTTAAAAAATTTACTTAAAGTTTAAATTTATTAATAAATTATCTCCTTTTTATTTATGTATTTTTAATTTAATTTATTTGTTTTTAGTGCGGGACATTCATTGAAGATAAATCTTAAGAATCATAATGTGTAAGATAATTTTGACTGTTGTGTGGGTAAGATATTTTGGAAGGGCTGTGCATAAGAGGATTATCCATAAGAAAATTTACCTAAAATTTCAACTACCATTTGCATAAAAGAATTAGAAATTTTAAGAGTAAGATAATTTTTGAAGTATGTAAAAGAATCAACACCCTAATCTTGGTTAGTTTGTCCCTGTTATATAGAATTGTTTTTACAAAAGATAATTATGTTATGCAATGGTGGATTTAAATGAAACTTGATTCAAGGGAGGTTGATCCCCACTATGATCTCTACCAAGCCCAAGGATAGAGACTCGTCAACTCCACTGAGTTTATAACCAAATTGTTTCTCTCCATTTAAGCTCTGTGTTTTGATGGAGATCCAAGCCTGAACGATAACTGGACAAAGGGCTAATAAATATTGTTGTCAATGTTTCATTTCTAAACCAAAATGGAGAACTGATCAGTAAAACCTAAGATTTTGGAATTGTTAATGAGTTATGCTATTGAGAATATCGAATGTCTCATCTTTAAATAGAGATGTTTTAAATCATCATGAAAAACAATGGATGATGTGATGATAGATCTAGATTGATCTAAGTCGGTGATTTATTTTTAGAGTTTGATGACTCTTTAATTCTATATTTGGGAGTTCATAGATCGATGCACATGTGATTTTCCACCATTTTCCTTTGATAGTTTGACAATGGAATAACCCATGATCCTTTATGAAGGTAGGAGCCGAATTAAACTATGGTTTTTTTATGTTTAATTTTTTTATGTTATCTGATTTTGACCTGTAACTATGAAAATTAATGTTTGAAGATGATAAACACCATGCCAGTATTTGTAGGTAATCTATTTCACTTATGGAGAAGATGATAGGGTCCATGAACCGAACCATCCAATTCTGAGCAATTCGTGGTTGAATTGTAGCTCAAGGAAATGAATTGATTTTTAGGGAAATTTTTAGTTGAAGCTTGATGATGAAGGTCAACCAATATTGACTATTTAGATTTTGTGATTCCTTGGTTGTATAATGTTTTTATAGGATATCAACACCGAACTATCGATGAACCTGAACATTGATTGACCGATGTAGAAACAGATATTTAATTGAATTTTTTTTGTGTAGGGAAGACTTATCACTAGTAGAAGATCTTTCGATCAAGTACAAAGGCTAGTTTATAATTTTATCTCATTCTAATACTAGATTCATCAACAGATTTTTGGGTATACTTGTATCATTGATACCTATAAAAGAGAAGATCTGGGTTGATGGATTGAGGGTGTGAATTCAAGTGAAGTTAATGACTATGTGTTTTCTTGATCGTTGCATGATTATTTGATGTTTCATTTTTGTGAATTTGATAGATCCCAAACATTGAAATTTTGAGGATGAGGATGGATTCTCACTAGGTGTCTGACATATATGACAAAAGAAGTCTTGGTTAACATATAAAGCATCAAATATTTAGGTATCACCAGTTTGGAACTTTCACAATGTAGAGGCTACCTCTGAGATACAATTCAAGATGACACATCTGATATGGAATTTAGGATGAGGGTTTGTGATGTTTGGTGTATTTTTGGATTATCAATGAATATAATATGAAGAAATGAATCTTCATTGAGTAAATTTTGGAGATTCTTTTACAATTTGGATCAATAGAGGACTAAGGAAGGTGTTGATAAAGGGAAGGATGCGTGAGGAATTTAAATAGATTGTTTCAAGTTATTGGAAACAAATAATAAATTCTATAAATAATTATTAAATACAGAATTGAATGAAACATGGATAGTGTCAGAGTCTAATGGATAGAGGGAGACTGTGTTTTCTTGAGTGATAGGAGTAGTGACTCAAGGGTAAATAATTAATTTTTTCATGTGACTGTCACCAAATTGATGCAGTGATGTGTGGCTATGACCTGGCTGGTAAATATAAAAGAGAAAATCATATTTTCTTTATTAAGGTAGAGGAGAAATTGTATAGAAGAAATACGAATGCATTTTTTACACCATTTGGAGCAGAGCGATAGAAATCAAAATCGCATTATTTTTTTTGAAAGCTTGATGAAGTTCTGATTCCAATCATGGAGCTAAAGATCAAAGGCCAACCACATTTCCTTGGCATGATTGCCTGAATATTCTTGTGGATGATTCATGTGTTTTATATTGGTGAACTTAGTTAGAGATTTTTAATTTTCATTCAATAAATAATTTTATCCAATTTTACAATTATTAAATAATCTATTGATGTTTGATAATTGTTTTCTATCTTTTGATATTATCTTCTATCACATTCTTTAACCAATACATTATTGATTGACATGTATTTTTCATCAGATATGGACTGTTAGGTCAGTCTGGTTAAGAGTTTATTGATTGATCCATGTTATTGAAGCTTCTCAATTTTTATCAAGAATTGTGGCCGCCTAAGTTCAATTCTATAATGGTATTTGATGATCATCGAATACTATGACCATCTCTTGATAAAAGGAGGGTGATGATTGAAATCTCAGTTTTTGGTTTTGACTAATCAAACTTAATGAAACATGTTATTTTTGGACTATGTGTTTAGAGAATTTATGGAGTGATTTGTTTCAATGAAATAACTAATGGATGAACTTGTAGAATAACTTATGAATGCCACTGACCTTTTTTTGACATTTCATTAGTTTTCTTTCACTTATGCATGTTTTCAATTCTTTTAATGATTTATTAGTTTAGAAAACTACGATAGATTCTTTTATAGCTATATAAATCCCTATTATAAATACTATATTTATTTAATAAAAATAATTTTTTAAAATAATGACAAAGAAGCTCCTTAAATGTTGACTCGTTGGGAGAGAACCTTTGTTGCTTCTATATTATAGTAGTTAATAGAAAAAAGTATTGAATAGGGTTAACCCAATTAAAAACCCTTATCATAAGAGGACCTAGTGGGATTTATGAACCAGGTCAACCATCTATCTAACCTGACACTCAACTCGACCAAAGACAAGGTCCAAGTGGTGTTCCCGTGACTAGCGCCAAGCATCATAGAAACCACAGTGGGAATGATTTATCCCAAAAAACCAAGACCAAATAACTAAAACAGAGCACATTGAACCAACTAAAAACGTAACATAAATAAATAAAAACATATCAGGATACATTATAAACTAATATAAAAGATACTACATAAGAAAATTATAACCAAACCGCAACTGACATGATCTCTACGTGACCTTTTGGTCACAACCATCCACAAAACCACCCCACTCTACATGTAGCCTGAACCATAAAACTGAAAATAGAAAATAGCTCAGGACTATCAATGCTGAGTGGAACAAGTAGGGTGTGAGAAACAATAGCTCAGTAGGTAAGCATAATAGAATACATACACGTCCTTTCCTGAATCAATCTACAAACACTAATGTGAAATACATTCAGAAAATAGGGTTTTGTCATTTTAAAGAACCAAAAACAGCTTTCCAGAAAATTCATTTTTAAAACAACACACACATCATCTCTTTCTAAAATAGTTTTTCATTCAAAAAAATAGTATACAAAACGAAAACCAAAGGAGGAATCAGTACTAGGTGATAAAAAAAGTTATGTTGAAAATAAAGAAAATAGATCAAGCATGCAAAAACTACTAGGGTGGATAATCAAGTACAGCATAATGAAATGGAATATATAGATAATAATCATGGAAATTTCCTAAACATATCTAGAATAAATTCCTAGAAGTACTATGTTCGAACTCACCTAATATAATATGGTGTAGCTTCATATTCAATAACCAACCTGGATACTCTAAACTAGCCTCATCAGGGTCACAGCCCACCTGGACTCTCACACGTCCAAGGGGTACTAACCTGTTTAATCAGGGTCATCAAAAAACCATCACTAGACCCACTGGATAACATTCAAGAATCCCACTATAATATTACATAGATAATGGGGAGGTCATTACATGTGTGGAACAAACCAATAACCCACAGATTCAATTGTGCTTGCCTATCCCAAACTCTGACACCACCCATCTAATGACCCTCTCCTTAGAGGGATTACCATAGAGGTTCCCATCACTAATCAAATCACCCAAGGTGGAAGATGATACTATACATCACATGAGTTTCAAAACCACTTTCCAAATCACCACAAGATACCAACCGAGCCTTTATATTTTCCAAACCAATTCCCAAAACCATGTTGATATGACATTTATGATTAGAAGATTCCAAACGGGCCTTTAAAGTTAAATTTTTAACAACCACACATCAAGGATCTAAATAGACCAAGCTTTATAAAACATATTTGGAAACCAAATTTTAGTCATTTTGAAATGAAAGAACTATTTAGAAATAACACTAGGAATTTGAAGGAACCATTTGAGATGTGAAGGATTGGGGAAAAGAAGAAATGGATGAGGGGCATTTTTGTAATCTAGGTTCAAGTGGGACATTTTCTAAAAGAATCCATTATCATTTGTGATGCTATCTATATGTTCACCATATAAACATGTAGATATGCTCACATTCATTGACACCCTTTTGAAAACCATAAAATACCAAAGGGTTTATCTTTAGAATTACAAAGAGGACATCTTCAAAGCATAAGGATTTACGAACAAGATTTAAACCATTTTAAACACTAAAATCCACACATTGAAATCTTACACCCAGGTCACCATTTATCAAAAATCAACCAAGGCCAATCATTATTCTAAAACACACAAGTACATTTTAAAGAGTGCATTTTCATTTTTATAAACACCTTGCATACACACACATCTAATAATAATTAGAAAAATCCTTTTGTGAACAAATTTTCATCATGTTACCAACATTGAATTTTCAAAAAAAAAATACTAACACTTCCTGATTAAAATATTACATTTATAAATCCACTCAGAAACCTCATGAATTCAATGGTATGATTCGGAAAGAAAATGGATGTAAACAACTACCTCAACACCATGTGAATGCAACAAAACTCCAAGAGAGGGAAAAAATAATCCCAAGATAGCATCTGCATACACTAACATCAATGAGAACAATTCACATTAGACAACCCTCACTCTAGGGTTCAGATAAGAGGGATTGAACTCAATTAAGAATAAGGAATTAATGGAGGATGAAAATAAGAGGATAAATTTGACTAAAAATTGAAGGAAACTTATTAGGGAACTTGTGAGAGATTCAATGAATAATGGAGAGCAAGGGAGGAGAGAATTGGGAGCCCCCATAGTGTTCTTAGGTTGATAAAGGGAGAATAATATTGAATGGGGGTTAAAACATAAGAGGAGGAAGTGGGAAAATTCAACTTTTTAAAGATCTAGGAAACTCATATAATTTGGCCACATAGTTTTCTAAACTATACGCTCCCCACTGGGGAATAGGGACTCTTCACATAGGGTAGTTTCATGGTTTGTAAATCATTTTTTCACTATGAAAAATGGTTCTTCCAAATGATAGATTCTCCTCACATTCTTGTTATGCAGTTTCCTCTAACCATACACAAGTCGTACACCTATGCTCGGACATCAAAACAAGCCGCATGGTTTCTCATAGACCTCACACAATTTTGTCCAAACCATTCCCAAGCCATAAAAGGAAAATCATGAAAAAAATTAACTAAAAACACAGTCAGCCTTAACCTGATGCATGTTTTACCCTCAAACCACAAACACTAACCTTTCACAGGGCCAACGACCACCCAGAACCTCTAAAACGTGGAAATTTTCCCTAAGGACTCGACTAGAACCTCAAATGAAATTTAAAATATTAATAAAAGAATAAAATAAAAGAAAAACCATAGTTAGGGTGTGATAATTCTACCCACCACAATCACTTTCTCCCCTATAATGTCACCCATCCAAATAAAGAAAAAACTCAAGCTCAAAATTGAATGAAGCCATGTGAAACCATGAACTTCGGGGTGACCCATAAAATCCACAAGTCACACCCAACCATCTATATGAAAAACCAAAACAAAGATATCCATGGATAGAAGAAAAAAATAAAGGGTTATTCTCACCATAAGAACCCAACTAACAACATGGAACCAACAAGGGAAACCAAACATGAACTACCTCGGGAACTCCTCAATCAAACCAACCAATATAACAACCAATAATTCCCAACCCAAACCTAAAAACTTCAATATAAGGGGAAACTATATAAGAAAATCATACCAAGAATTAGACTAAAACATGATTCATCACATACATAAGGGATGAGCATCCCCAAAATGAACATGATAAAAAACCCAAACCGATCCACAAGAATGATTACTTTTCAACGAACCAAATCTAGAAGGATAACCTATCTAATCTATATGAAAACAGCACCACCAATCATTTTACAATAAATTTAAACTTATAAAAATCAAGAAAAAAACAATAAAGGAACTTAAACTATTTCTTCTCCAAGGTTTCCCACAACACCGGCGATTCCCGAAAATGGGAAGAGCTTCCCTCCATGGCCTATAGTTGGAGCCCTAGTGTGTTAAAAAATATATTTACTCATTGTTAGAAGATAAAACCCTCCACCTGAGACTTCTTATTATGACAACTCTGCCTACAAAACTTCTCTAGATGAGGAATGTTCCAAATCGACGGTAAACCTTTGGAGAATTATGATAGGACATCTTCAAATTCCCAAACAGAAAACACTAGAGGCACACAAATGAACATCCTAATGAACGAGAAGCTGGAACAAAAAAAAGAGACTTCTCATAAATGGATTCATCTGGTACACATATCTCACCAGTTGGGGAACCTTCATGAGTGCCAGCTACCACTGACTTGCACCCCAAGAACCAACTCGGCTAGAAATTCCTCATCAATGAGCTTCTATAATAGAACGTCCATGGATGAGAGGACTCAGTATTTAATCTCTAGATAAAGACCCCAAACAAAAAGATGATCTTTTAGCTAATCCATTGAATCTATATTTATAGAAAAATAAACCATCTCCGTAAAGTGGTCAATATAATCAATCATTGTCTATTGGTCTTACTGAACACCCAACAACTTCACCACTTTTCTCACCTTCACCTCCTCATGCATTATCCATCAGATAATAGTGGTCTTAAAAACTTCCAATACATATCACCTTGCTACATTGATAGGATGATCTCCTTCCTCTAATCCAATCATGATCCCTCAAATAAACCCAAAACAACACACTCTCTCATGGAATCTTGAGTTCCTAATGACCTGAAGATGATTTTTATTTACTATATCCACTCTATAGCCTCTAACAAACCTTCATCACCATGAAAACTAACAAAAACTCATAAGAACGTGACTATGCCACTCCACTATGAGTTTTGGTATGGCCAACAATTGGAGAAGACTCACTAGAAGCCTTTTGGATTGTTCAGGTCAACATAATTTAAATAGAAAAAGATACAAAACCAGAATCAACACCCAACCAAAACTAAACTGAAAAAGAAAATCTCAAGTCATAACACCACGTTCAAAAAACAAACATCACAAAACAAAACCACAATAATCATTCAAATCCCACAACTTCCATTTCAAATTCCATACTTTTTTACCCCAAAGTTGATTCCAAAATACCTAAATAACTTAAAAAATGACTTAAACAGCCAAACACATTCTAATTAAAACAAACAAACCATGAAATCATTTTTATTTTGAAAACTCTTTTTTAAAAAACTATTTTTTTTATTTTAAAATCAACCCACACCAGCCAAAACCAATCCAAAAAAACTCATACCGAACTCCTATAATAGGGAACTAGTTTCTTGGCAAGACCTGGCCACATGGTTTATGGACCATGCCCTAGAAAAGAACCAACCAACAAAAGTGCCGAAAATCATGTACATAGGCTCCAAATCCGTTACTACTTTACATAGGCCCACCACACACCATTGGTTCACCTATATTATAATTCCTCATCTAAACAACTCAGAACAAAAACTAAAGACTCGAACCCTAGACATTCCATGATAACTCAAGTCTTAGGATGAGTGAGGGTTCATGATGCACTTCCCATACCTACCTCTTGAGTCCTGACAGTCCTAATATCCAATCTACCAGACACCCAAAATATTAATGGGCTCCTAGGATACCAATTTTTTATGAACCAGGTTAGTCTACCATCCAACCCAAAACACAACTCATCTCAAGACAAGGCTTGATAGGAATTTTTGATCCTCCCAAGCTGGAGAATAGTGTCGGGCATCAGAGAACACATAGTGGGAATGATTTAATCCAAACAATTCAGATCAAATAACCAAAATAGAGTATTCTACACCAATTAAAAACTAAAAATAAATAAATACAAACAAATCTACATACAACAAAAATTGGAAAAATAGAATCTATAAAACAAAAAAAACTATAATTTACACGATCACTATGTGACTTATTTTCACCACTATCCACAAAACCAACCCTCTTCATAGGAAACCTAATGAGAAAACTAAACCTACAAAATAGCTCGGGTCTACAGATGCCCAGTAGAATAAGTAGGGTGTGAGTAAAAATAAATTAGTAGGTAAAAACCAATGAGTCCATAAATTTCATTTTCCAAAATAGTCTACAATCACTGGTTTGGAATACATTTAGAAGATAGGGTTTTATCATTTTAATGAACAAAACACATCTTTCTAGAAATTAATTTTTTAAAACAACACATACAACTTCTCTTTGGAAAATGGTTTTCTATTATCAAATACAATATGAAAAAAATAAAATCTACGGAATAATCCATATCAGGTGATAAAAAAGGGTTATGCTTAAATAAAAAAAATCAAGCTGGAAAAGACTAGCAGGGTAGATAATCAAGTTCAGCAGAATCAAATAGAACATACTTATAATAATCATGGGCATTTTCTAAACATATCTACAAGAAAAAAATGTACTTGGTTCAAACTCACATGTCGGTGTATGGTGAAGTTCCACAGTCAATAACAAATCATTCTAATCTAAACTAGTCTCACCAATGGAACAACCCACCTAGACTATCACACATCTAGGGGGTATGAAACCATATAATTGGGGTCAGTATGAAATATTTACTCGACCCTCTAGATGATATCCATGAATCCCATGATAATTGTACATGGATAATGTGTACGTCATCATAAGTGTGGAATAAACCAATCACCCATAGATTCCATCATGCTTTCTTAGACCAGACATTGACACCACCAATGTGATGACCCTCTCTTTAGAGGGATTACCATAGAGGTTCCAATAACATATTAAATCCTCTATGGTGAAAACTAGACCAAGACATCACATGAGTTTCAAAACCACTTTACAAATCACCATAATATAACAATTGGGGATTTACATTTTCCAAACCAATTCCCAAAACCAAGTTGAAATGCCGGTTATGAATAGAATATGACAAACAGTCCTTTCGAGTCAAATTGTGGTCAACCAAACATCAAATATCCAAATGATTTATGATTTATTAAACATATTTGGAAACTACATTTGATTCATTTTGAAAACAAGTAAACATTTATAAAAACACTAGGAATTTGAGGAACCATTTGAGATGAGAAGGATTGGGGAAAATAAGAAATAGATGAAGAGCATTTTTCAAATTTAGGTTCAAGTGGGAAATTTTCTAAAATAATCCATTATCATTTGTTAGACTATCTATATGTGCACACCATGTTCATTTGAATATGTATACAACCAATGGAGTCATTTTTGGAAGCCAAAAAATTCCATATGTTTTAACTTAAGAATATAAAAGAGCATCTCTTTAATGCACATGGATTTACACATAAGCTTTAAAACAATTTAAACAATGAAATACACACACTGATATCTTACCCCCATGTGTCTATTTACCAAAACTCAACCAATTCCAATCATTTTCCTAAACACCCAAGTACATATTCAAGAGTCTATTTTCATTTTAAGAAACACCTTTCATACACACACTTCAATGAATGATTAGTAAAATCACTTTAAAAACCAATTGGAATCTATTTACCAACATTTAATTGCTAAATTTTTTTTACTAACACTTCATAAACAAGAATATTACATTTATAAACCATCTCAAAAAGATCAAGTATTCAATGGTATGCTTAAGAAAGGAAATGGATGGAAACACCTACCTCAATGATGTGTGGATGCAATGAAACTTCTAGATAGGGAAGTATTAATCCCATGAGATGATCTGAAAACCATAACATCAAATAAAACAACCTACATTAGTCAAACCTAACTCTAGGGTTCATCCAAGAGGTATCCAATCCAAGAAAGAAGAAGGAACCAAGGGTGGATGATAATAAGAGGAGAAAATTGACTAAGCCAAAGGAAACTTACCTAGGGACCTTGTGGGAGCTTCAATAGAGGGTGTAGAATAAGGGAGGAGAGATTTGGGAGCCCCCATGGTGCACCTAGATCGAGAAAGGGATAAGTATCCCCAATTGGGGTGAAAACATAAGAGGGGAAAAGTAGGAAATTCAAATATTTAATTATTTTGGAAACATGCAAGGTTTGGCCACACGGTTTGTAAAACTGTGCACCAAATTTGCAAACCCTACTGAAGAATAGAAACACCCAAAAGAGGCTAGCCACACGATTTGAGAAACCATGTGCCAACCATAAAAAATGGTTCTTTCAAATGATAGATCCTCTTCAAACATATTTCATACAGTTTCCTCTAACAATGTGCAAGTCGTGCACCTAAGATCAGACACTAGAACAAGATACACAGTTTCCCTTGCACCTCACACGATATGGTCCAAATTGTGCTCAATTCATGCATGGAAAATTGTACAAGATGAAACTGAACTAGAAACACCCTCATCCTTAACCAGCCTCGTGGTTTACTCCCAAAATATGCACACTAACCATGCACAGGGCCTAAAACCACCCAGAACATCCAAAACACAAAATTTCTCACCACGAACTCAACCCTAACATCGATATAAATATTTAATGTCATTAAATGACTAAAAGAAAAAAAAAATCAGGGCCAGGGTCTGAAAATGGGTTCCCCAGTATTTTGACCAACCTTGAGTGAGTGCCTCATGGTTTTGGGTAGAGATTGTAGTAGGTGTCACCTTAGAACCCATACCAAACATGTAGGACTGAGGAGCTATGAAAGTAGTGATGGTTTCATGCATTCATCCAACCTCAATATTCTATTTATACGTTCACTTAGTTATTTTCTATGTAGATTTAATTCCATACATTCTTCCTAGATCTCATTCCATGGGGCTTGATACGTTTTGATGTTATGATATGGATTTCCTTAGGTACTTCTTGGGATCTGACTTATAAGCATATTGATTGAATTTTCCTTTATTGGGATTCCCATAAATACATAGTAGGATCTAGATTATTCTATTTTGATTAATACATGGATTCATTATAAAAAATACCGTGGATGGGATCATAGGTTAAATAAGATTATATTACACCATGAGAATAATTAGATTCCATATGTGGAATGCCTTAGATGAGCTCATTGGTTAAATGAGATTATATTATTTCTTAAGTGATACTAAGATTACTTATACAGAATTCCTTGGATGGTCTCATATGTTAAATAATATTATTCTACACCTTGAGTGATACCTTAATTCTCTATATTAAATTCCATGGATAGGTACATAGGGTAAATGAAATTATCTTATGCCTTGGGTGATACTTGGATTCTTTATATAGAATTCCTTAGAAGAGATCCTAGGGAAAATGTATTTTTGTTATGCCTTGAGTGATACTTGGTTTCTGAATCATAATTACTTGGACGGGAACATAGAATAAATGGAATTATTTTATTCTTAGTTATCAATATACATGGATTCCTTGGTTACTAACCTCAGGTCTTGGTTTTACTTATATCAAGTAAAATTCTTAGATACATTTCAGTTATTGGATAAACTATGTATGGTCGATCAAATTACTATACCCAAGGATCGAATTAGGTTTTACAATATTTATTTTATTCGGTGGTGTCCCGGCTACACTAATCACATTACATGAGCATGTAATGATTATTGTAGGCCTTGGTATAACATATGTTATTTTTTTTATTTTATAGTTAGTATTATTTAATTATTGTTGTTAGGTTTATGAGTATCTCACATATATATACACTATATTATTGTCTTATATATGGGACCAAATTTGTGGTTCCATATTGAGTTTTGTACTCACACCTAGCTTGGGCCTCAATTACATTGGGGTGCCCAAGTAGATGTTCAATTGGTTTTAGGTACGAATTGGGCTGAGGCCCAAGACTGATCAAGTAGGATGGCTCAGATATTCATATATAGGTTAAGTATGTGGTTCGACTCTAAGTTAGTAGTAGATCCTTATGATTTTAATTCAATTTCTTTTATTTACTCATGTATATGTTATTTTCTCAGTGGTTGATTCGTGTTGTATGCATGGCATGGTCATTCGGGCCTTTACCGCATCCATTTATTATTTCATCTTTTTTATATTTTTTTCTTCCACACATTTTTTATTAACTACTATGTATGATTTTGGTTATTTGTTTTAGTTTATTAATATAATATGAGGGTATAGTCTCCCCATAAACAAACCATAATCCCTCACTACTAGTCAGCAACCTCTAACATATGTGGAGTCATGCTTGAGGCCTTGTCACCTACTAGTTTGGATATTATTCATAGAGTGATCCGGGATGTGATTTTAAAAAGTGGTATCGAAGATCTATTACTATTTTATTACTATTTTGTATATGGTAGACAGGAGTATTAGTAAAAATTCAGATCCTTTGATGGGCATCCGACTAGTTTTTTGATAACACTTATTTTAGTGATAAGCCTAGGTTTCTAGGGATATGGGATTTTTTTTCTTGATATACGATGTTATAGTTTTATATGATTTTTTCTTTTATCATTGTGCATGCCATGTAGAGTTATGATTTATTATGGATTTGTGTCTCTCATCTCATTTGTGAGATGAAATTGATTGATTTTAACTCATGTCTGGAAGACATATGAGGTATTTGTTTATGTGTCGTATTTGGAAAGTAGGATCCACATGTGATAAGCTTCCTAGTGTGTGATTTTACTACTGATGATATAGGTCAATTGTTTAATGTTTCAACAAAAACCTAAATGTTATTTTTCCCATATAGGTTTATGGTGGCATTCTACTCAATTAGGCAACTTGTATATATTTCTTTTTGATGGTTGGCTATGTGGATCTACAGTGAGATGTTTAACATTGAGGATGATAATTTCGTCCTCCTGCATGGGAGGTTCACTATCAATCAATCAAATGATTCCCATGTTTTGGATCCCTTGTGGTATGTTGTTACGTAGGTTCAGTTATACAATGTTCTTATGATAAACTATATGTTGTTTTATATCATAACATCAAATATAATTCGACTTAAGTAAATTGTGGGTCTATTTCGACACATATTTTTTGAGACGATGTTGTGTGTGTACAATTGAACCTTGTGGGTTAGAGTTGGCAGTTGATTCCTTTCTAGTAAACCCTTTTAGGGTGTATTATTATTTTAGGTGTGGTTCTCTAAAGGTTTGTAACAACCTACATTGAGCTTTCCCATATAGCTTGATACGATGTTTTACTTAACTATCTTTTATTTACGGATATCTATTTAGATCATTCTCTGTGATTTTTATAAGTACCTAAAATTTTATTGTAAACTGGAACCTTGAGGGGGTATTACCATTTTTTGGATTCCTATTGAGGATCAGTTCTTTATATATTTTTTACTTGATATCATGAAACTTCAAGGGGTATTCTTTTATGAGGATTCTTGATGAGGATCAGGGATTTTTATATTGCAACCCTTGCATAACATATATAAACACTACATCATTTTTGTGGAATAATAAATACATTACCCAAATAGATCCCCAAAGACCGTATTATTTTAGTGTCTGTAGAAACATGGAAACATAAACAATGGTACATAAGTGAGGTACATTATCTCCCACTAGGTTCTCCATGGCTAGTCCCCTTCTTAGACACATCATACATAGTACATATATTCATAACATGGGGAAAAGAAACATATGGAAGGGTGAGCTCAAATGTTCAGCAAGCGTAAGAAAAGTGAGATATGTAAGAATAATCATGAGAATAATGGTATGAGAATGTGAACATAACATTATAAGATCATACACAACATATCGAATATCATAATCACGATTCATGGCATAAATATTAGTAATTCATAAGACATGATTCATAAGATAATCAAGAGCACTAGCCATGAAATCATAACATAGGAATAAAACATGGAATTGTGGCAGACACTTAATCATATAAAATTATTTCCACTATGTAATTAAACATATGCCCATGGTTTTAAAACCATGGGTATAGTTTTAAAAAATCACATGCCATGAGTATCATTCCCCTGACCACTTGTATATTATTCTTGTACATAACCACTACACCATATTGACTTATAGGTAAATAAATTTATATTTACTTATATATATTTATCTAAACTGTGGATATTGGTAGAAAAATGTGGCAATAGGTGTTACTAAGAAAAAAATTTAACCCATAGAAAACAATTTCCCACCCTAACATGGGAATGCTACACCCACGATTTTGGAGAATCATGAGTATAGGTCTTGAAAAAAAACCATATACCCATGGTTTTAGAAAAATCATGGGTATAGGTTCTAATTTCCAACCTATAACCAACGTTTTCCAAAAATATGGTTATATGTTCCCATCCAATCCCTATACCAACAAGTTTTGAAAAACCATGGGTATAGGGTCATTTTCTAGTAGTGATAACCTTTATTTTTAAAAATGATTTTAAAACAAAATATTTTTTGGAAAAATTTTTATTTGAAAATATATTTGAAAACTTATAAATAAACTTTGAAACCCATAAAACATTTTTAAAATAATTTTTTCATTCTAATGACCTTAAAATATCATTTTTTAGAATTTGAAAACATTTTTGAAAACATAAATTTTGAATAAAACAGATTTTCGAACGAATAGAGAAATAAGGTCATATTTTCATGAAAATAATTTCTTATTTATATTAAGTACCAAAGAGTGAAAAAAGGTACCAATACATGAATATATAATTAAAACCCATATGAGAATAAAATAATTAGAATTATTGAGAGATGGATCATAAGATTTCTTCAATAGAAGCACAATTATAAATAATAATGATAAACGATGAGATTGTAGAAATAAACTCATACCACTTTGGTAGCATTGAATCATAATCCCCATGAGAGAATGAAATTACATAAAGATTAAAATATCATGAAGATAACTAGATTCATGGAATAACATTTCAAATGGTATTATATGTCAAGAACCAACCCAGGTCAACCCTGAACCGGTCAGCCAAGCTGGATCGCGTTATCTTGTGAGGGTCGTTCTCGATCCCCCTAGGATGGAAATATGTTATAGGAATAAAAACATACACTTTGGGAATGATTTCAACCCAAAATAAAAGACACCATGACTCAAAATATAAATGGAACAAACTAAAAATACAGCATTGTTGAACAACTGAATCACAGTAAACAAACAATTGATCTAGATACAAGGCACAACAAAACAAACAAAAACAAACATAACTAAACTGCTACTCATGATCTCTATGTAACCTCTTGGTCACCTCCATACACAAGACCAACCATACTCTACATGATAATCTAAGCTAGGAAACCTGAAAAAAAAATATTAATTTTCACCTAAAATGGTTGGATATGTGTGAGAACCAAAATGATCAATAGGGATGCAAAAATAATCCATAGAATCCATGTGTTTCCATTCCCAAAGCAGACCAATGAAACTAGTTTGAAATACAATTAAAAAGATATAGGTTTCTATATATTATAAAATATCACTAAAAACATTTCATTTCGAAAACCAAAATTTATTTTATAATCAAATTCCAAAGTAAGGAAAACTAGGTCAGTGAAAAAAGGAAAACGGGAAACCATATAGGTATAGAACTAGTACATCAGAAAGTAAACAAGAAATATAAAGAATAACCATGGGTGACCCTAAAAATCAATAGACAACCCCTATGTGCACATGGTTCAGAACCACCTTCCAGCGTATTGTGAAGCCTCATAGTCTATAACCAACTGATCACCCTCGTGACAAAACCAACGGCACTCCCCACATGGCCTCCATATCTACAAGGGGTACCAACCCATATAATCATGGTTGATAATCTAATATCACTTGATCGTCTATAAGATTCCAAGGAACCCATGGTGGTAATATAAATACTGTGTAAGTAGGAGGCCAATGCACATGTAACTCAGCTCATCTGTCACCCATGCACTTTCCTTCCCCAGACATGTACACCAATATAAGATAACCCCTAAAGTATATACCTTCTATAAAGGTTACCCATATAAATATACATACATTTCATATCACACAAATGTGCCAACTAGGCCGCTATACAAAATAAACATTCAAACCATTTCATAAACCATTTTAAGTTGCCAACCAGGCATACACCTTTGAAGAACCATAACCCTTTCCAAAATCTACCACAAAAGTAACCTTTAAATATGATGTTCCAAAAGGACCATTAGTTAAATACACCCCAAAATCCATTCACCAATAACATTTTCAAATCCCCATTTAGGAAAAACTGAAACTAGTAAAACATTCAAAATGGCCCTTTGGGCCACACATTCGCCAAAACACAGACACAAAAATCCAAATGGGAATATGCTCAAGGAATTCACTTTAAATCATTCCATTAAAAACAAACAAGGGAATATCGTCCCTTAGAATCTAAAGATCCATTTTATGAAACCAATTTTTTTTAGGAAACAACATTTAAAGGTGCCATCATCATTTGAGGGCTCATCCACAGGTGCACCTTGTGCACCTGTGGATGTGCCAGCATCCAATGGCACAACAACCAACAATGAAGACATTTAACAACCATTTCCACAAAATACCAATTTCGTTGAAACCAAAACCACCCATTCACATCATTAATAGAGCACAAACGACAACATTGGGGCCATTAAACCCTTTCTTAGGTATTTAAACACAATAATCAAGCAATAACATAACGAAATCAGACACACCAAACCCAATTTATTAATAACCAAATAAAATTGTGACATAATAGAGGCTTTAAATTTCATAAAACCACCAATTTCAATTAAAGGATCAATGGAAATAGAACAAACACTCTAGATTCCATAAACCCTGACATTGCAAAAAAATATCCTTGAAATCAAATTTTTATCAAATCAATCCAACTATAAAATACTATAATAAACTAAACATGGGTTCCATAGAGGTGAGAAAAAAATTTATAAAATTATTTAAAAATTAAATCATCAATTTAAATCCATTAGAAAATAAACATGTGGAAACACCTATTGAAAACATGTACGGATTAGGTAAAACTACATGAAAAGGAAGATCTGAGCCTTGTCGACGATCTGAACACCCTATCCATAAGAAAAATGACCCAAAGGTTAGACAACCCTAACCCTATAATTCGTACAAGAATAAATACCCCAAAGGAAACTAAGGAAAGGAAGGGAAAGATAAATTGGAAGAAAAATGAAACAATAACCCTAAAAAATTCCCTTGGATCCAAAGGGAGATCATCATAAAAGAAGTTAAATCCATGGAAGATGGGTTTGGGGACCATTTGGAGTGCCAAAATGAGAGGGAGGAGAAGAATACTTACCTAGGGAAAAGGGGAGGAGAGATAAAAGATATAAACATCTTTTTAATGACCTGGAGAACCCCCACGGTTTGGCCACAAGGTTTTCCAAACCATGCGGTAATCGTGAGGGCCTCTATGCCTAAGGGTTAAATACCACAAAATTTCATAGAACCAACCACATGGACATGTGTAGGCCATATAGTTGGTTCATCCAGGATAGGTTCGGTTGCATGGTGTTTGCACGGTTTCTACTAACTGTGTAGAAACTGTGCTCCCCTTGAAAAATATTCCCAAAAACTCTAAATACTCAAAATTTTGACCGGGAATAAAACCCAAACCTCAACTCAAATATATAAGACTAATAAAAAAAATAAAAACAAGGATTATCTAGGGTCTGTGTGTGATAATTATCCCAAGAAAAAATAATTTCTTCCCCTAGAAACTCACCAAGACACTGGCTAACTAAAACGTGGGTCCACACCTAGACAAAACGGAGGAAAATTAAGGATACCGAATAGACCTCACTCTCTACATGTCACACCTAAATGATCAAAGAGAAACCCCAACACAAAACAAGGGGAGAACAAGAGACAGTTATCACCACGAAAAAAGTTCCTCTAACATGAGAATTTATAACTCAAACACACCACCTTGGTGGGGTAACATGGGAACTACCAACTAGAATTTACCTAACCTCTAACACAAAAAAACCACTCCACCCCAAGAATCCAAATAGAGAACCTACTATGGAGTGACCTGACATACTATGGTGACATAATGGGGAAACATCCAATAAGTATAAACAACCCTCTATACAAAGGTGAACAACACCACCACCAAAACTCAAAACCGTTCAACACACTGGTCAATTTTCCCAACACTTGGAAAAGCTCACAAGAAAAAACTCAAGATTAAATTAAACAACGGATGGAAGTTACCACTCACGCATTCAAAAAATAGGAAATTTCCCCAAAATATCACTAATGAAACCAAATATAAAACCAAAAAAAACCCATTTATCCATAGGTCAAAATTTTCTATGGAAAATGAACATTTATGAAGGACCAAATTTCAAAAAAACTGTGTTTCTTTCATTACGGTAGAACATGTCCATCCCACCATTACAATAAAATGTTAATACGGAACACTAGAAGAACAAATTTTGGGAACAAATGATAAAGAGAAGGATTTTATTAACCCAAGACACTTCTGACTATGTGTGAGCTTTACCATGAGACCTATGGTTGGGGCTCTGATGGTTGAAGCATATCCTGCCTCACAATCAGGCGAAACATCTTCTGATCAAGATTTCTTTTTGAGATAGTGATTCCTGCATAACTTATCCAAATGACCTAAATGGACACATCAACATAATGTATTAAGAGGAATTTGAAAAGTTGTCCTTGAGTGTCCAAATTGGAAGCACTTGAAACATATAAGTGAACGGTCCGATGAACTGAAAACTAGAGCGGACAAAGGAGGTTTTTTAAAAATAGGATTCTTTGTTACCTCACCAGATGGGGGACCTTCATGAGAACCAACCACCGCAGACTACATTCCAAAAACATGTTCATCCATGAATGCCTCAACCACCAACTTCTCAAATTAGGTTTCACCAGATGAGATAACCCTCTATGAAATTTCAGGATGGAGATCCCAAATAAAAAGTGGGATTTTCAACAGATCCTCTGAAACTACTTCTAATGATAATGGATCTATATCTTTAAGGTGGTCAATTTAAGACTTTACTGACCACTGACCTTGTCGAACACCCTACAAATCTACCATCTTCCTCAACTTCACCACCTTCGTGATGAACTGTTGGATGAAAGTGTCCATAAACACTTTCCACATCATCTCAACTTGCATTGATGAAGTGGCCACCGACTCCCACTGGTCCAAGGTTGGACCCTCAATTAATCTATGAACTACATGAACTCTAATATCTTTAAGAGTTCTCAATGACCTAAAACATGCTTGACTTTCTCAAGCCACTCCACAGCCTCAAGCGGGCCTTGATCACCAAGAAAGACAGGCAACACATAGGAAGGACCAGAAATCGGGCATGACTTATTAGAAGCCTTGGGGGCCTTTCTGGATAGCATTTCTTGAGCAACACGAAAAGTACAAGCCAAATATAACATAAAAATGAGTTACAATTAAATGAACACATCAACCCAAAAAACAACTAGTTCAGAGGCCAGCCAAACAAAAACACCAACAAACATGCCTTTTTAAAAACCACCATTTTCTTTTTTTTAATACAAAATTTCCTTCTTCCAAGACTAATTCCCCAGATACCAGAACCCATTTCACAATAAAAACCAATTTACACAATCATTTTCTTATTAAAACCCATTTTAGAAAATCCATACCAAACATTGAATTCCAAAACCTCACTCATGGAATCCTATGAACCGTTACATGTGTGTCTATCCATTCCCATCCTCTCATGAACACATGCACGTTCCACCCATACCCACACACATGTCAATATATATAACGAATAACAAGGGAAGAATCCCCTTCACATTCTCAACCAAAACACTTTCAATGTTTCAAAACCCACATTACCAATTTAAAACCATTTTATGCGAAACACTTCCAATTTTAAATCTATTTTTATTTCAAAATCTACTCTCATTTTCAGTATACATTTACACCCAGCCAAACCAAAATAGAACATGACCAAAAACAAGATACTGGAATGAGGTACCAGTTTCCAGGACTAACCCAATGATATATAGTGGTGGTCTATACCCTATGTAATGAATAATACTATGAGAGACTTGAACCGGACACATAGACACCACATGGGTCACCACCCATTGTGAGGCCGCAACATTAAATTGGTTCACCTCCATTGTCATCCCTCAATCCAAAACAACTGATTATATAACACTCAAATCTCATACTACCCCTAGTGACTCAAGGTTCAGAATGAGAAAGGATCCATAAAGCCCTTCCCTCACCTACCTCCTGAGTCCAAATAGTCCTAATATCCATCTTGAAGACACCACAAATAACAAGAATCTCCTTGGATATCATTTTTTCATGAACCAACCCAGGTTAACCTTGAACTGGTCACCCGAGATAGCCCGCGGCATGTCTTGAGGGTCCTTCCTAATACCCCTGGGATGGAAATTAGTGTTGTCCATCAAAACATACACTTTGGGAATGATTTAAACACAAAAGAAAAGCTACCAGGACCTGAGATATAAACTGAACAAATTAAAAATGCAGCAATGATGAACAACTGAATCATAATAAACAAAAAAACTAATCCAGATACAACATACAACAAAATAGGCTGAAAACTAAAACAAACTCGACTAAACCAATACCCATGATCTCCATGTAACCTCTTAGTCACCTCTAACCAAAAGACTCACCCTGCTCAACAATGAGCATCTGATCCAGGAAACCTAAACAAAAGCTGAACCTACTACTAAAATGGTAGGATAGGTTTAAAAAACTAAATGATTAGTAGATATGCCAAAATAAACTAAAAAAATCCATATGTTTCTATTCCCAAATAAGACCAATGACACTCGTAATAAATAAAATTACAAAGATAGTTTTTTCCATGTTTTATAAAATGAGCGTCAACATATTTCATTTCCAAAACCAAAATACATTTTATATTCAAATTCCAAAGATAGAAAAACAAAGGCAGTGCAAAAAGGAAACCGAGAAACCTTCCCGGTATAGAACTAGTATAAAAAAAGTAAACAAGTAATATAAATAAGAAACATTTCTGATCCTAAACATTCCTAGACAACCCATGGACATACTTAGTTCAGAACCACCTGTCGCTGTATGGTGAAACCCCATGGTCTATAACCAACTAATCACCCTCACGACAGAACTAGCTAAACTCCCTACATAGACCCTATATATACTAGGGGTACCAACCTATCTAATCAGGGCTGGTAATCTACCATCACTTGATTATCTATAAGATTCCCAAGCACCCATGGTGGTAATATCAATACTGTGTAAGTAGGAGGCCGTCATGCATGTGAATTAGATCATTTGTCTCCATTACACTTGTCTACCATAGACACAGACACCAATACATGATAACCCCCAAGTTATATACCTCATATAAAGTATACCCATATAAATATATATACATTTCATATCACATGAAGGTTCCAACCAGGTCTCTATACTACAAAAACATTCAAACAATTTCATAAACCATTTTATGTTGCTAACTAGGAACACGCCTTTTTAGAACCATAACCCTTTCCAAAAGCTACAAAAAATTTCACCTTCAAATTAGAAGATCAAGACGTGCCTTTAGTTAAACACACCCTAAAAAACATTCACCATGAACATTTCCAAATCCTCATTTAGAGAAACATGCAGCTAGTAAAACATTCTTAACACCCCCTTAGGCCACAAGTTCACTAAAACACACACACAAAAATCCAAACGGGAATAGACTCAAGGAATTCATTTTAAACAATTCATTTAAAAACACACACGAAAAATCCCATCCCATATAATCCACAGAACCATTTTTGAAACCAATATTTATTTTAGGAAACACCATTTAAAAGTTTCATCACCATTTGAGGGAACTTCCAAATGTGAACCTAGTGCACCCATAGATTTTCAATCATGTAAGGGAACGACAACCAACCAAGGAGCATTTAATAAATTTTACAACAAAATACCAATTTATTTGAAAACAAAAAAACCCATTCACATCATTAAAAGAACACAAACCACAACATTGGATCCATTAAACCCTTTCCAAGGTGTTTTAACATAATAATCAAGCCATAACACAACCAAATCATACACACTAAACCCAATTAATTTACAAATAAATACCATTGAGATATAAGAAAGGCTATACATTTCATAAAAATCCACAATTTCATTTAAAAGGATCAATGAAAATATAATGAACACTCTAGGTGCCATAAACCTAGACATTGCACACAAATATCCTTGAAATCCATTTTTTAGCAAATCAATCCAACTCCAAAATACTATAATAAATTAAACATGGGTTCTATAGAGGTGAAAATAAAATTTATAAATTTATTTAAAAATCCATGAATCAAGGTAAATGCCTATGAATATAAACACATTGAAACACCTACCAAAAACATGTGTGGATGAAGAAAAACTCCAAGAAAAGAAAGATTTGAGCCTTACTAACGATCCGCACACACTAAACACAAGAAAAAAGAACGAAAGGTTATCCAACCCTAAACTAGAGGTTCTTAGAAGAAGAAATACCCCAAAGGAAACCAAGGAAATGAAGGGATAAGATAAAGAGGAAGAAAAATGACACAAAACCCCTAAAAATTACCTTAGATTCAAAGGGAAATAACCATGGAAGATGGTAGATCCAAGTAATAGGGGTTTGGGTACCCTATAGTGTGAAAAAATGATAGGTAAGAGAAGGATACCAACCAAGGGAAAAGTGTAGGAGATATAAAAGTGAAAACAAAGTTTTTAATGACTAGGAAAACCCACAAGGTTTGGCCGCACAATTTTCCGAACCGTACATGCCTCTCTACTTAAGGGAGAAATATCGTGCAGTTTCTTTGAACCTACAACATGGTTGTGTGTAGTCTATATGGTTGGTTCTTTCTAGCCATTTACGATTTCATAGTGTCTACATGGTTACTACTAACCGTGTGAAAACTGTGGTCCCCTTGAAAAAGAAATCGCAAAAACTCAAAAAACTAATAATTTTGATGAGGACTCAAACCCAAACCTCAAACCAAATATATAATACTAATAGAAGTATAAAAATGGATTATACAAGGTTGGTTTGTGACTGTATATGCACCTTGAAAAATAATATAGGTGGATAACAAATCATGTGTCTCAAAGAAGGCAAATTGAGGCAAAACTACCATACTGATTTGGTAGTATTTGAATCATAAAACCCCGTGAAATATAGATCATAAAATTGGTATGTAAATAACAATTAATTTAAGGGCAAGTATAATGGAGTAAATTCAGGGGTATTATATACTCCACACAAAATAAACAAGTGGTGAATAAGGCACAAGTCTCACAAAAATAAAAGTGAAACTATAAATTCCATTACCCTATGTCATGACTCCCATCATACTCGTTCAAACCTCTTGTATAATAAATATAAGTTTATTATAAATATTTTATAGAACCATATTCAATTATATCATACAATATATTATTTTATTATGACCTTTTATTACTCTTTTATTAATACCTTCTATGTTAATGTTACGTTTTGGGTAATAACCACTTTATTTTTCACATGTGTTTTAATTTGTTATATTTTTGGTCCTCTACTTATATCATTATTTAATAATATAAAGAATTATAATAATTACATAAATATAATATATTTTTTGTATATATGTATTTATAAAAAACTAAGAAATGCATAAATAGAAAATAAAATACACCGTTCATGGAGATGGTAAGTTTTTCATATGCATTAATGTTGTTTCCATTTTCTTGTCATATTGAAAGAAGTAAACTAAATGATATATATATATAATATCATTAAAATATAATTATTTTATAATATATATCATATACATTAACTAAATTTATCCTAAATATATTCCATGTAATGTGTGAATGAATCACATCACTTTGAGGAGGCGGTAGTCCACACGTCCACAAACAATGTTATCGTATTCCTTATAAATAAAAGGCATGAAGGTATGTGTTATATAATAATTCAAGAAAAATAAATAAATAATATATATCATATATATCATATAAAAACATAAATTTAATCATTATTTACAACCTTTAAAGGTAACAATGGAAGAATGGATGACATTGGTTCACAAAGTAGTAGTATGTCGTACATATGAACGATGATTGTCTATCCCATTTAATGGAAGTGTGTGTGAGTGAAGTTCAAAACCTTAACATAAAAACATATTAATATACTTATTATAATTATATTATTATATAATCTTGATATAATAATAATTGAGTGGGTGTAGAATGAAATAAAATAAAAGTGATTGTGGAAAGATGTTGCCTCTTCTTTGGGTAACCTCTTTTGGTTTGCACCAAAGGGCTTACTTGGTTGGATTTGTACTCAACGTGGGGACTTTAGGATGAAGTTAGGGTTGTTTTATGATCTTTTTTCAGGTTTTTTCCAAGACAAATGTATTGATATTTGTAAATAAGAGAAGGGGTAACTTCCCTTTTTATAGTGGATGAGGAGTGGCATTATTGTAAATATAAAAAGATAAACACTATTGAGAGGTCTCTCTTAAATCATGTGCTCGAATGATTTTATATTTTAGATAAAAGAGTATAATTGGTCAATATATTTCCATCCAAAATATTTTGGAGATTTGTATTGTTTTTTTGGCCCCTTAAATTAAATTTTAACCACTATGTAAACTCATTTTTACCTTAATCACTATAATTAATTTTAATTACTTTCCATACTTTTTTTTCATAAAATAAGTTGAACTTATTAGAAATTAAAAATTATTATGATTCTAAATAAGGAATATGTTTTTCTAAATTATAATCATGTAATTTTCGAAAATCAATTTAAAATTAATCCCACAAATATGTCGCGAAAGTGGGTTTTTAAACAGAAAACGATCAAAAGATTAAAATGTTTTTATAACCAATTTCAATGTGATATTGTTTCCAATGAACTAAATTACATTAATTTATTTATAATTAATCTATATGTTCTTTAAAACCTAACTAAAATATAATTTAACTATATAAATTAATAATATGAAAAATACGTTTTCAATTAAAATTCAGTATTTTTCACTATTCATCCAAAAAATGAAATATTTTAGAAAAATCCCAATTAACCCATTGATAATTTTGAAATTATAAATTCAAAAAATCTGGTTTACTTTATCAAATTAAAATTTTAAAAGTGTCTAAAATTTATTTTACTATTGTTCAAGAAAGAACATTAAAAAGCAATGCTTTTGAGAGAATAGTATTTTTTAAAACATATAGACTTTACCAAAAAATTATATATTTAATTATAAATATGTTTTATTTCTATATAACCATTATAAAAAATATTTAAAAAATATTTATTATTATTCACATTACTATGTTTAACGGCTATGTTATAATAGTCTTGTTTAAATTGTTATAATAATAATGTTTTTTTGTTGAAACTTAGTGTTGTGTGTAATGCAAGTTATGATGATGTTACATGTAGTGAATGATTTATTTAGTGTAGCATATAATGATAGTTTAACATGGTGTATCATGCAACATAAAACATAATAGAAAATTTATTTATTCAAAAAAAGGGCCATAAAAATCAGGGCGTTACATTCTACCACCATGAAAATGATTATCTCTCTCAAAATTTTCCATTCTAATACAAATAAATAAAGATAAATCTGCCACATAATATCATCAATTTCTCTTGTAACTTCCTCTAACTGGTGATTTATCTAAGAAAATTTGACAAGGTGAGTGGCCTTATTTGACATATCTTTCTCTGTGTGATCCAGAATTTCAACCGGTTGTTCCTCATAAGAAAATCCTACTCTAGCGGTATGACCGTTGAGTTTAGTACATGTGAAGGGTCATATATATACTTACTAAATAGAGATACATGGAACACATCATGGTATTGAGAGATATTTGGAGTATTTTCTAAGTGATATGATATTGTCTTGATATGATCAAGATTCTCAAAGCCACTGATATACATAGGGCTTAGTTTCCCTTTCTTTCAAAATCTCATAACCTTATTCTAGGGAGAGATTCATAGGAACACCATCTCAACAACTTCAAATTGTAGATCATGTTGATGATTATTATCATAAATTTTCTACCAAATTTAAATTTCCTTGATATGTTTCTGAATCCTTTTTACCTTCTTGACCATTTCCACAGCTATCTCAGGTCCCAATAGATTTCTTTCTCCAACTTCATTCGAGTATATTGGAGCTCTACATTTCTTTCTATATAGTCATTCATAAGTAACCATCTAAATTGATGATTAAAAGTTATTTCTTTAAGAAAACTCAACTATAGGATGGTTTTTATCCCAACTACCTTTGAAATATAGATAATAAGATCTCAACACATCCTCTAGGTTTTGAATTATTCTTTCAGACTAACCATCCATTTGAGGACAATATGCAGTAATGAAACACAATATTTTATCATGTTCTTAATGAAAACTTTACTATAACTTTGAGTTAAACATCAAATTCCAATCAAATAAAATGGAATGTAGTACTCTATGAAACCCTACCACTTTCTTAATGTATATCCAGGAAATTTTATCCAAAGATTAGTATTATATGATAGTGATGAAGTGTTATTTTTTTGTAAAGAGATCAACATCCACCCATATACCATTAAACCTAATATGTTTTTTGGATAGTCCAATGAAAAAATCCATAGTTATGTTCTCCCATTTTCATTATGGTATGGGTCATGGATGTATCATCACATTCAAATTTTTTCATTCGACCTTAACTTTCTAGAATACCAAGCACTGAGATACAAAATTTGTGGTATCCTTCTTCATGTCATCCAATCATAAGTATTATTTCAAGTCTCTATTAATATTCGTACTTCTAGGATGAATAGAGAACAAAGAACTATGAGCTTCCTCTAATGGATCCTTCTTCAAATTTGGTATAGAATGAACACATACACAATTCCTAAACCTCAATACTCCATCCTGATCAAGGTTAAAATTGGGAACATTTCTAACCATCTATTGTAGTTCTGCATCTTCTTTCGACACCCATTTAATCTTCACTTGGATGGAGGGTTTAAAATTCACTAGATAAAGATTATATTTTTCCCCTTCCTTCAATATTTCTAGATCTATTCTTTTCAAATCCATAAATATTGGATATTTTTTTATCCTCATCATGGATAAGTTAGCATAATCTTTTCGACTCAAAGCATCAGACACATTATCCAATTTATTAGGGTGGTAATGCATTGAGTAGTCATAATCCTTTATCATCTATATCCTTCTTCGTTGGTATATGTTCAAATCATTCTTTGTAAATAGATACTTCAAACTTTTATGATAGGTATATATATCAAACTTTTCTCTATAAATATAATACCACTATATCTTTATTTAAAAACTACCAAAACAAACTCCAAATCCTGAGTTGGGTAATTTTTCTCATGAATATTCAATTTTCATGAAGTATAGGATTTAACCATGTTATTTTTCATAATAGCATGTCACATTCCCTTCTTAGATTCATTAAAATAGATTACAAACCCTTCTCCATGATAGGTTAATGTAAGAACATGTTCACTGACTAACCTTCCCTTTAGTTCCTTGAAATTTTCCTCACATTCATCTGTCCAGAGGAAATTGGATCCCTTATGAGCTAACATGGTTAAATTATTGGATAGTCATAAGAAAATTTCCACAAACCATTGATAATATCTATCTAAACTAAGAAAACTATGGATTTATTTCATTGTGGTTTGTCTAGTCCATCATTAAATTGCCTCCTTCTTTGATGGATCTATTATTATACCATCTCGTAAAATTATATGACCAAAAAATAAAACCTTTTGTAGCCAAAATTCACACTTTGTAAATTTTTCATATATTTTCTCTTACAATAGGGTCATTAGTGAAATCATCAATTGGTATTCATGATCTTACATACTCTTTGAATAGATAGTAATATAATCTATAAATACTACCACAAACTGATTACAGTAATCTCTAATGACTCTATTCAAAAAATCCATTAAGATATAAGGGTAATTACTAAGTCCAAAAGGAAACACTGTATATTTATAGTGTCCATACCCTGTACGAAATGTCGTCTTGGGTAAATCCACCTTCTTTTCCCTCAATTAATGATATCCATAACGAAGGTCATTCTTGGAAAAGAATTGTTCTCCACACATTTGATCAAAAAATTCATCAATATAGGTAAGAGGATACTTGTTTTTGATTGTGATCTTGTTCAACTCCCAATAATCAATGCAATGTTACATTGATCCATCTTTCATTTTCACAAACAGAACAGGTTCACCCCAAGGTGACACACTTGGCTAAATAAATCCCTTATCATGGTTTTTTTGGAGTCACTTCTTCAATTCTTGCAACTTAATTGGGCCCATTGTAATGAGAGTCTTTGAAATTTGTTTGGAACCATGTATGAGTTCTACTGAGAATTAAAATTCACATTTTTGTGTAAGGATAGAAAAATATTCTGAAAATACAACCACAAATTCCTAAAAAATTGGCATATCATCGATCTCAATTTTATCCTTAACCATTTGAGATAAACATTCCTTATGAATGGAAATTAATACCCATAAATGGGATGTAATCTCCATAGTATGTTCATAATTATCATCACATTGATGAAGATCATAAGTTGGTTTGAAATATCAAGCATAACTTTCCTTCCTCAAAAATTGATTTGGTATTTATGAAATGAAATTCAATCCATGCCTAATACGACATCAAATTCAACTGGAGGAAGAATGAAAATATCTATGAAGTATAATCCCACAAACATCAACTGGAGAAGAATCATACACTTAAGATGAAATCATCAAACCATTAATGGTTTGCACTAATAATTCCACATCTAATCATTTAGGTGGAATATTAATACCCTTAGAAAATTATTCAGATATGAAAGAGTGGGTAGATCTAGAATTAAATAAGACATTAGTAGTTCTAGAGTGGATGGTATGTGTACCTTTAACCACTTTGTTATCACCCCCCTATTCATAAATAGTGATTTCATAAGATTTCCCCTTTTCCCTAGGCTTAAGAGGATACTGATGTCAAGCATCATCATTAACCTTCTAGTTTGGGTACTGGTTAGCATAATAACCATTCTCTTTAAAATTTTAGCACTGAAGTGGGGGAGGTTCATTTTGTGAATATTTCTATACATTTGTATTGTTAACTAAATTATTCACATCACTTTGATTATCAAATGTATGATGACCTTCCATTATGATCATAAAAATTTTATTAGACCCCTTAATATAATTTTCTCCTTGGTTCTTCCCACACTTAGAGCATAAAGGAAATATCATCTTCTTTTCTCTAGGGTTTTTATGTTTTCCTTTGAACTTAATATTCCTTTTATTTTCAAAACCATGAGATTGATACATAACCCCAACCAAAATTTCAACCTTTATTGCACAATTCACAATCGCTTCATATCTACTAATGTCTTTTATGGATAACGTCATTATGAGACTTTTCGTTAAGCCTCTAAATATCCTATCAACTTTACATTCGGCTTGGATGATAATACAAGAATCATACCACAAAAGTCTCGTGAAATTAGCCTTATTGGTACCAATATATTCATCATCCCTTTTATTTAACTCAAGTAACTATTTACTCATCTTTGTATAAAGAATATGAGGAATGTACTTATTGAAAATTAAGTTCTTGAACTCATCCCAATCATGGATTCAATTTTATCTTGTTTCCTAGTATTCCTAATTAGAGGGAACCACTGGTCCTCTTTTCCTTCTAACTTATAAATAGAAAAAATGTGTTTTTCATGTTTTGAACACTGGATAATAGAAAATATCATTTAAGTGGTATTTTTCCATTATTCAGTAACAATTAGATCATAATACCCATTTAAAGAAGGTGGATGTTGCCTCATTAAGGACTCGATAGAATGTTGTTCCCTATTTTGATCATTTGGAATTATACCATGATTCATATCTTGATAAATCTATATGAGAATAGCATTGAGTTTTTTCATTCCTTATCCCATAAAATTAGGATTCGTAGAAGAAATATCATTTCATTTCCAATCAGACTCATCATTAACATAGTTTATTTATGTTCCAACTATTGACCAAAACCAAAAACATAGAGTAAGAAACAATTATAATAGTGGAGAACCATATAATCATGAAAAATGTAACACCCCAAGCTTCCACGGTACGTTTCCCTTAGAATAATGCAATAACGTGTGTTGTACGCAACCTCGAGTTCTAACACACACCACAACTAATTAAACTAGCTGTTATGAATAGTAATACCTACTTTTTAAAATTTTATAAATTTCATTTATCAAAATGGACTTCATTTTTGGATTCGGAATATCGAATTTATCCTAGGGTGAAAATTGGTACTTTTCGGATAACTTTAATATTTTGATGAATAGTGAAAAATTACTAAATTTTAATTAAAAACAACTTTTTTAATCAAAATAATTAAAAATGATAAATTATGAAATTCAGTGATTTCAAAGTATATTTAGAATATATTTTTACCATTTAATACAATTTTGGTCATTGGACATAATTTCACAATTAAACCGGACATAAACAAGTGTCCATCTTTTGATAGTTATTATATCCTAAAAACACGCTTTTCGTTTTAACAACGGGAATTAATTTTAAATTAATTTCTTCCACTTCTGTGTTTTGAATTTTGAAAAATGGATTCCATATTTGGAATCAGGATGTCCAATTTATGTAAATAGGTAACTTTTATTTTTAAACATTTTGAATAATTACTTCAGTAAATATTTTATTTACCATGGTTAAAGGGTAAATCCGGTAAATAAGGGTAACAAAAAAATATTATAATAATCCTAAATTACCCTAAAACGTGTCCTAACCTTATTGGTAGACACATAACCGACCATGGGCATCCATGAGTCGATTTTTGGACCCCTTGGAGCCACTTGTAATTGGTAGGGACACTTTATATTAATAAAGATAAAATAAAAATAAAAATGACATAAGCTTACATCTTTTAAAAGAACAATTATTACATGGGGTTATACATGTTGGATTTTCGATTATAAATATTCATTAGAAAGCTAAAAAGATTTCGTACATAATGATATTTTATTTATAATTTTTAGACATCAAATAATTTAAATTATTAATGACACAATAATGATGCAATGTTTACCTCATTAATAAATCATTTAAATAAATAAGATTATAATGATTAAAATATTATCTAAAACCTGTACAATTCCTATTTGTTGATTTTATTTCGAAAATGAGTCATCTTATCTTCTACGGCAATGATTTTTGGACCAATATAAACCGAATATCATTATATTATAAAATAATATTTCTAGCTTTTCCAAAGGTGCCCCTCACCCCTCTTATAAAAGGGAACTCCCCCTTCTCTCTTTCTCACACCTTCAAAGCCATTTGGATCAGCCCACCCATGCCCAAATACTCTCCCAACGTCTCTACCTTAATCCTAGAAGCCATAATTTAGTCAGAAAGCCATTCTATGGATCCCTTTTGATCAAATCAAAAGGAAGAACCCGAAGAAGAGGTAACGTTTTCATCACCTTTTTTCAAGTTCCTTTCTTCTTCAACTTCTTCATTCCTTATTATTTCCATTCTAAAATAATAACACCAGTATCTTCTATATAATGTGATGTTATTATAAATATGGCACAACCATATTCAGTATTCTACCCATCATTTGAATGACATATCACCATACGTGCGTACGTACGGCTTACCGTCTCCACGTCGTGGTGTAATTGTTATTCAATATATTATTATTTAGATGGGTATAATAATGATATGTAATTCATGTAAATAATAAATATAACATGATAAGGATTATGTATATATGATATACTATCCAACTATATAATATTTAAATTACAAAAGAATGATATTATCGCTCGTGCGTATGTACGGACTACCGTCTCCACGAACGCGATGAGATTCATTCCCCATCATACCCATTCAAATCTAATTCTCATTTGATGATTACAAATAATGTTTAAGGACATGATATCATTATGGATATTAATAATAGACATCCAATCCATAATAATATGGCTCACATAATGAATAATATAAAGAAAACGAATCCGTTAACACCCAAAATGATAATAATACTAAGATATTGTTAACAAATAAACTTTAAAAGATCACATATGATATCATATTGATGTATATGATTATTGTAAAATTTAATAACAATGTTTTAACTATAATACAGGAGGTTAACATACAATCAACTAAGGAAAAGTTCAAGGTAAGGGTTTATTTCACAACCTCTTCATTATCCAAGGTTGTTTATACGTATTTATCTACTGGGATCCCGTTATCATCCACATCCATGTTTCTTAAAAATGTCTTTCAAAACATTTTACTATCCAATAGAAAATGGGTTAAATTCATTTATACCCCCATAAGTTTTGAAAAGGAATCTTTCCGTCATTTTCCAAACAATGTACTTTTTGACATTTTTGACAAATATAAGGTAAGAATGTTTTTTTAACTTATACGGCAGGTGCGGCTATTTTCCGCCATTATAACCTCGTCGAAGCTTCCCTTATAAGATTATAAGTATATTTTCAAAGTAAATGTATTATTTTATAATTATGGTACTTTTAAATGATTTCAAAAAGAGATATTTCTCTCAAATAATTTTGATTTCATCTATGTCAACATCCTTTGATGGATTTTAAGTTTATTTGAAGTTGATTCATTATGATACAAAACATCCATATTATATTTAATGTTTTGTGGTATGTTTGACTATGGATGTGTTATTTTTATACCATTCATGGTTTATGAAGAATGTATTGACATTTCGTATACTTGTTTTAAATATGAATGTTTATGTTATGTTAAAACCTATTTATATGAGGAATGCATTGGACTTAATATGTGACTGGTGGAGCCCGATATGGCTCCTCGATGCATCGGCAGGTCTCATGAGACAAACTAGTGTCTTGGCACAAGGCCTTGACAAAATTTTATTTGTAGTCTTGGCACGATGCCTTGGCTACGTGGTTATGATAGTCTGGCATTATGCATTCCCTTAATATGAAAGTGGTTATTGATATTGCATGTGATTATTCAACTAGTAGAATATCCATGTGAGTAAGTAAATGGAATTATTTAATTTTATATTTCCATGTTATGTTGAAGTTAATGTTTAAAAGGCTTTTGTTTCAGTTATACATTGCCTTAAATGTTTATGTTTATTTTTGAAAGCTTCCACAATATTGTTATCCTTACTGAGCATCTGAGCTCACCCCTTTCAATGTTTTAATTTTCCCGGGATGTGAAGAGGTGTATTATTACTATCTTGTAGGAATAGTTAGTGGGGATATGAGTGTGGACTATGGAGACTATGTTTTTGTAGTTTTTATTTTAATGATGTAATGTAAAACTTATGAATATATTTCTAGTGTTTCCAAGGCTACTAAACCAATCGGTCTTTCGAGGCCTGATCTTTCTTTTAATCATGCCAATGTAATGTAATAATGCACCGACTCTGGGTAACTGGGGTCGGGGCGTTACAAAAAATCACATATAGGATGTATAAATTATGAAACATTCTTTAATATATGACACCTTATGTTTATACTAGGTTATTCATAGCCAACTTCCATTTAAATCCTTCCTGATGGTTCATGCAAAGTTTGTGAATTTACAAAGCATATCCCCCATCAGTGTCAGACCACATGTGAAGCAAGACCCATTGTCGTTCACCAGTTCTTGATCAATACTAGCGCAATATGGTTTTTTAGTGTTGTTACCACTTTGAACATTTTCACCATAGCCACATCAACTTGTAGTATCTGAAAAAAAATATTTATTTCTAAGATACCACTCACTTTATCCTTTACCAAAATTCATGGACATTTTTCTATACATAGACTCATCCTTAGACTTATCCTTAAGGAAATGATATTAGAAATATCACTAAGGTTTTCACATCCTAGTTTAAAAATTTTATCTAATTTTTTTCTCCAATACCAACTATAGAGAGCCTATCATAAAATATATAAACATTGCATATTTTTCCAAATACTTAATATATTACATAGATTCCCAATGACCGTATTATTTTAGTTTGCTTAGAAACATGGAACCATAAACACTAGTATAGATGTGATATACATTATATCTCTCTAGGTTCACCATGGATAGAATAATTTTTAAGCACATCATACATAATACATATCTTCATAACCTGGGGAAAGGAAACACATGAAAGGATGAGGTTGGATGCTGAATAAGGGTAGACATGGGAGATATGTAATAATAATCAAGATAACAAGGGTATGAGACCATGATAATAACATTACAAGATCACGCCCTTCATATCAAAGATCATAATAAAAAGTCATGGCATAAATATTGGTAGTTCATAAGACATGATTTATAAGGGAATCCAGATAATAATCCATGAAATCATAACATAGGAATAAAACATAGAATTATGGTAGACATATAATCATATAAAATGATTTACATATTAGTCAAGGCATAATTACAAGTCCATCTTAGTGGAATGGGTTCACTCCCAAAACCATCTTGGCAGTCATGGTTCACTCCCATGACCATATTATTAGTCAAGGTTCACTCCCAAGACCATCTTAGAGAACAGAGTCCTTTACTAAACTGAGTCTACTCCCCTTTATTGCCATGTATATATCATGAGTTATAACTCTTTTCCCCATACATTAGAGGGAGATATAGGTCTCAACAATCTCATATTGAAATCATACATATTTATTCCAAAAGATAATTAAAAATCATATCATAACCCATGAAATGAAATTGGTATCATAAACATGTAATCATATTGTGACCTATGGAAACGAGATAGGTTTCATTATCATTTCAGCAATAACATAACCTATGAAAAGAAAAGGGTTTCATAAGCATATAACTTGTGGAAGGGAAACAGGTTTCATAGAAATCATTCCATAAAAACATAAACCATTTAAGGAAATAATATAATTTCTACCCTTGGATCATATCCCAAGAAAGGAATGAGTAACACCAAAGGATGTTATCTTAAATGGAAAATAATTTTGAAATATCTTTTTTAAAATATTTCTTGTTTAAAAAATCCATTCTTCATTGAAAAATGATTTTTAAAACATAAAACATTTTTGAAAACCTTTTTCTATGAAAATATATTTGAAAACATATAAGGAATAATTAAAAACAATAAAAAAAATTAAAAACCCTTTTCCCTTGGAAATTATATTAAATATCAGTTTAAAAAACATTTTCAAAAACATGTTTTTTCAATAAAATAGAATTCCATCTAAAGAGAGAAATAAGATCAGGTTTTCTTAAAACCACTTTCATAATTTTCTTAAGTACTAAAGAGTGGGAAATGTTTCCAATACAAGATGATGTCAGGAAAAACAATAGGATAAGAAAATCAGTAGAATTATTGAGAGATGTATCATAATATTTCATCAATGGAAGCATAATCATAAACAATCTAGATAAATGATGAAATATAACAATATTCTCATACCACTTTGGTAACATTGAATCATAAAAAACACGAGAGAATGAAATTACATGTAGCATAAAATATTATGAAAATAATTATATTCATAATATAGCATGTCAAATTTAATTATATACACCTCATGAAATAATATAGGAGCATAACAAAACTTTTGTCTCAAAGAAGGAAAATTGAGACAAAACGTCCTTGCTAATTTGATAACATTTGAACCGTAAAACCCCATGAAATATAGATCATCAAATGGGAATTCAGATCCCCATAAATGTAAGGATAAGTATCATAGAGTAAATTCATGGGCATTATATACACCACATAAAAGTAACTAGTGGTGAATAAGGTAAAAATTTCACAGAAATTAAAATGAGACTAGAAATCCTCTTACCTTATATCGTAACTCTCATCGTACTAATTAAAAACTCTTGTATAATAAATATAATTTTATTATACATATATTATAAAACCATATTCAATAATATCATTCCATATATTATTTTCTTATGACCTTTTATTACCCATTTATTAACACTTCCGTATTAAAGTGACATTTCATGTAATAACTGCTTTGTTATTCTCATGTGTTTTGATTTGTTATATTTTTTGTCCTCTTACTTATATCATGGTTTAAAAATAAAAATAATGATAAAAAGGACATAAATATAATATATATTCATTATATATTTATTTATAATAATCTATAAAATATAGAAATAGAAAATGAAATATACTGTTAATGGAGATGGTAAGTCATACGTACGTATGAACATTGTTTCTATTTTCTTGTCATATTAAAAGAAAGAAAGTAAATGAAATATATGTATTTATATATTATCATTTATGTATAATTAATATGTCATATATATCATGTAATTTCATTAAATCAATCCTTAATATATTCCACGTAGAGTGTGAATGAAATGCATCGCTTTGAGGAGGTGGTAGTCCACACGTCCGCAAATGAATTTTCGTATTTCACTAAAATGGGAAGAATAAAGGTATGTGTTATATAATAATTACATAAGAATAAATGTATCATAAATATCATATATATAATATACAAACATAAATTATATCATTATTCTCAACTATGAAAGGTGTAAATGGAAGAATGAACGACATTGGTTCGCGAGGCGGTAGTCTGTCGTACACACAAACAATGATTGTGTATCCCATTTGATAGAAGTTTGTGTGATTTTAGTTCAAAACCATAACATAAAAACATCTTATTATATTAATTATACTTATTTTATTATATAATATTGATCTAATAATAATTGAGGGGTGGATAAATAAATAAAACAAAAGTGCTTGTGGAAGGTTGTTACCTCTTCTTTGGGTAACACCTTTTGGTTTTCACGAAAAGGGATTCCTTGGTTAGCTTTATAAAAAAACAATTATTCTTCTAGGGTTAATTGAGTGAAGTTGGGAGTATATTTGGGTAGGTTTTGGAATATACAAAGGTCTTTAGAGGTGTGAATAAGTGGGTGGGTGAGTTCCCTTTTTATATTGGAGGAGTGGAATTCTTGTAAGTATAAAAAGGTAAAAACTATTGAGAGGTCTCCCTTAAATAGTATTCCTCAAATAATTGTCCAATTTCTTTATAATAGAATATATTTGGTATAAATATTTTGTTTTTGGACATGTTTGTAGGTTATTTTTCTTCTTAAATTAAATTTTAACCACTAAGTAAGCTCGTTTTTACCTTAATTATTGTAATTAATTTTAATTAGTTTATCTAATAATTTTATTCAAAAGATAAGTTGAACATATTCTACATTAAAAATTATTATAATTCCAAATATTGAATCCATTTTTCCAAATTATAGTTACAATAGTGGCATAAATTAATTTAAAATTAATCCTGTAGACGTGTCATGAAAGCAGGTTTTTAAAACAAAAAAGTTCAAAAGATTGAAATGTTTTTATATCCAATTTCAATGTGAAATTGGTTCATATTACCTAAATTGAATTAATTGATTTATAATTGTTCTATTAGTTGATTAAAAATTAATTAATATATAATTTAACTATATAAATATATTATATGAAAAATAATCATTCAATTAAAATTCTGTATTTTTCACTATTCATCAAAAAATGAAATATTTCAGAAAAAATCCAAAAAATCACCCAAAATTTATTTGAAATTATTAATTAAAAAATTAAATTAAATTTTATAAAATTAAATAGCTAAAAGTGTCTAAATGTAATTTTATTATTGTTCGCAAAAGTATATAAAAAGATTTCTTTTGAGAAAATACAATTTTCAAAACATATAGACATTATTGAAAAATATATATTTAATTATAAATATATTTTATTTATATGAATTAATTAAAAATAATAGATAAAAATTAGTTTTTAATATTCATATTACTAGGTTTAATGGATATGTTATAACAGTCTTATTTAAATAGTTATAATAATAAAGTGTTGTTTCCTAGAAACTCAGTGTTTTGTGTAACGCAACATAAGATGATGTTACATGTACCACAAGATTAATTTTTTGTGGTGTATAAAAATAGTTTGAAATATTTTAGCATTCAACACAAGACATCAACGAAAATTAATTTATTAAAAAAATGGGTCTTAAAAATTCGTGGTGTTACATGGTAGGTCAATGTTGGGTAGGTAATGCCCTTAAAATTCTTTCCTTCAGTTAGTAGCCACTAATGGGTTGTAATTAAATGGGTTTCCAATTATAATTTAAATGGGTTTTACTCTATATCTTTTAATTGGAAAACTATATAATTTAACCATTGTTGACAGGTTTTGACCCTATAGGTTAATTTTATCCTTGCCTCCCTTAGGGAGGGATGTAGGAATTTTAGATGCCTTGTGTTGAGGTGGGTGTGTGGATGACACCCCGTGATATGTGAATTGGTGAGAGGATTAACATATGGTATAGGTGTTATGAACTAGTGAACCATCTTGATACTTGATTAGTAGGGATTGGTGGGAGACCTAGAGGCCCTTAGTTGTGACTCAGAACCTTGTAGGTCGATGTTTGGTTTTATTAAGGGAAACATGTGAGAGGGGTTAGCCCAGCTTTACAGATGCCTTTTTAGGCAGTGATCTAGGTTATATGTTATTTTTAGACTGATTTATGGGAGGTGTTTGGGTTTTATAATAAAGGATGGTTTATGTATTCTGTTCTATGAACGCACCTAGGGTGTTTGTATTTTGTTATTGAGTTGAATGGGTGGGATTTTTTGGGTGCCAGATCCTAGAGACCAATGGATGATTTTTGGAATATTATTAAATCATGGGTAGACACTCATTACTAGTTTGACATTGATTGATGGTTGTTCATATAATTAACCATGGCACATGTGAGGTGCTCAATTTTAAAGAGTGGTTCCAAGGGAACTTCTTGATTAATGAGACTCAAATTTCATGCATCAAAGTCAACTTGACCCTATGATGGATGACTCATAGGATCATGAGTGGGGTCATGAATTCAGAGGTATGGGAGTGTTCACCCACTAATCAGGGCCAGACAAATATGGTACATACCAGTTACACATAGTACCTTTTAAATTGTTAATCGATGAGAACCATGTGATAGGAGTGGACTGATTGTTTTAAAAATAATTATGAACATGAATTTGTGGTAGGTATGATTAAATTAGAAATGTATCTTCTTGGTATAGGATACATCAAAAATGGATCTTGTATGGTGTAACTGTCAATCTGCCTCAATCCTGGTCAAGTATTAATAGGATAGTGAGTGTGGCTTGGGGAGAGTGATACACACATTTTGATGGAATCTTAGTGTACTCTTAGTTTAGAGACGATCATGCCCAGTATCGTCAAAATATCCTAAGTATGTTGAGATAGATTTATCTATACATTGATCTATCTAAATATCTTTTCAAGTTGGAAGAAAGGAAATTCTTGAGAATTGCACTCAAGGAGCGGTATATGGTAATCCATGTGGTGGGGAGTGCACCATTGGCCGTTTGAGGGTAGTTCCCCCATTATGAGTTGAGACTCATCTAATGACATGGATTACATTTCAATGGGTCAAGAATGGGTGATAGGTGATGTTTTAATTGGTGCTTGGGAATGAGTGGTTTTATAACCAGTCCAGTCTTTATGTATGGATATGGATGGGGCATGGGCTGTGATAATCAAGAACTCAATTCGTTGTTGTGGAGACAAGGATGCTATTAGTATGGGGATCGGGATGTTGATGGTTGGTATGTTACCCTTATGCGAGGAGGGTCATGTGAGGATGATACCAGTCATTATAAGGTCATTTTGGATTTTTGATATCATTAGATAAAGGATGCTTCATCCCAGAAATGTCACCAAAAGTTGGTTATGTGGTTCAATGAGGGTTCTCGGATCAATCTTGGTGCACCTTGGGATAAAGGAACCAAAAACAATTTTTGGTGATGCATCAACTACAGATGTCGAGTGGTTTTGAGAATAGTTTTCCAATGTTGTTTCTTCTTAATTTCTCTTAAATAGTAGTATGTGGTCAGTGAGGAACCATATTGGGCATGTTGTTGGGATGAATTGGGTGCAGTATAAGGGTTAGTGGAGGCTTTTCAAGGAAAACCCAATGCTACCGAGCTAAGATGGGTTGATCAGAAAATTTTCATTTAAATGAAATTGAATACTTATAGCGGTGCCCTCATTTGTGATCAGATTATTCGAGTTTCGAATTGTGTTAGGAGAATCTTTAGGATGTTAGGGGAATGTTTTGTTAGGAAATTTCAATGGTGGAAGTACTGTGGGTGTTCAATAATGCACCATGGAAATTTGAATAGAGTCCAATACCCATGTCGGTTAGGTTTTTCATTTTTTCCCCACCAAAACTTCTCAAGAACATGAAACGTTAATTTGGGTATGTTGTAAGATCTCGTGTTCTACCAAGTTGTATGTTTTTAAGATTTAATTAGAATTTCTAATTACTGGATGGTTAAAATCCTGATTGGAAATTAAAAGTGGAATTCTAAAGATTGGAATAGATGAAAATGGTGTTTTTAGATTTAAAATGAGGCTTAGATTATTTATTAGAGGGTTCAAGAGTGTTCCAGGGGTTTGGGGCTCATATTGGTATTTTTGGAAAAGTGCAACATAGGGTCCATGGTTGGATCACAGTTAGTGTTAACCGTGTAGCCTAACCATGCGAAAACATTTGTATAGTCATCATATTGGGGAGACTGTGTGGTGGGATAGGGATAACTATGCGAGTGTCTGTAATAAACTACAGACAGGAAACATGGTTAGCGCATGGTATGTTAAAGCATGTGTTATATCCATTCATGGTGTATGGTATTAAGGTAATTTCAACTATAAATTTGGCATACAGTTTGGACAACATTGTGTCCAAACCATACATACAATTAAAAATGGTGAAATTTCCCTTTTTCCCTCGTGATCCTTAAGAGGGTGTCCCCCTCTTTTCTTCTTATTTCCTCCCTCAAGTGATTCGACCCTCCACTCCTCTCCATCCTTTATTAAAACCCTATCATGGTGGTTCTATTGGTGGCTTCCATGGTGATTTGAGTTATGATTTCTCCTCTGGTATTCATACTTGTTCTTCTTATCCATTTATTATTGATTTGTGTTTCCCTAGTTAGGGATTTCAATTCTTAATTTAACTAGAGAATGGTGGAATCAGATACTGGTGATAGGGATTTTGGTCTGTCTAGGAAAAGGATGACACAGGATTCCATTTTCACTTCGCTGATTTTCATTTCGTTGAAGTATGTTGTTATGTGAATTTTCTAGATTTAAAGATTTAAATTAAATTTTTGGGGTGTTTTTTAAAAATGTTTCTTAGGGATTATGTATAATTCAAGTTTGAGGATCTATCTCATGTTTTTGGTGAGCATTTGGTTATAGTTATGATGTGATAAGATCAGTCAGACCAAATATATATTATATGATATTGGAAGGGCCATGGAAACTACTTCAAACCCTTAGAATATAAATGGAAGGATTATTAAAGGTGGTTGGTATTTTGTACTTCACCTTTAGTAATTATACATGGTTATGGTGGTATTTGGACGCTTTGGCTCACCCCTAAGTGTGACAACTCCTATTTAAATTATTCCAATGAACTGTTTAATTACATAAATGGGTAATTGTGATGGATGAACGCCAGGGGTTACTAACAGCCCATGTGAACAATTTTTATGTCTTATCACTTGAGAGACATTGAGTAGCTTACAGACCACTTAGGAGGTGATACGGTGCATAGTTAGACACGTCAGCCTATGTATATGCCTAGTTGGATAATGTAGCACCCCTGGTTTTTGGTAAGTAACCCTTACATTATTCTTTTTAAGTTTATAAAGTATATGGGTGTGGTTTGGGAGATTTTAGAGAACTTTTATTTTTTTGTGGATTTTATTAGGGTGAATGGGTTGTGCCTGATTTGGTAAAACCGTGTAACACCTATAGGAAATTGTGTACTATGAGATGAGGGATAAAAAGAAGGTGCACGGGCAGTGCACGGGTTGGCCAACCCATGATTCCACCAAGTAGAAATTGTAAAACTTGAGAGGGTGGGTTTTTTCATGGCTAGCGCATGGTTTGGAATATTTTCAAGCCAACCATGAAAGGTTTATCCTTAAGGGAGTGGCTGGCACATGGTTAGTGCACAGTTTTTCTAACTATGTGACTAATCATGCATGGGTTAAAAGTGAGATCCTAATATAGTGGGTCTCACACATTTTGACATCCAAGGCCCTATTTTTTTCTACTATACATCCCTAACTCAAGATTATCTCTTTCCAAAAGTCAAAGAAGCTTCTCACATAGATTCAGAGGCAATATGAAGGCTTCTCTTGGTGATTTAAAGTCGGATTCTCATGGTAAGTGGTCGTTCTTGTTTGTTCTTGGTAGTTTTAATAGATCTACTTCTCTATCTTTCTCGATTGCTTAGATCAATATTCAATGTGGATAGATATAATATAGTTGATGATAAATATTTTTAGAGTTTTATTTTTTGATGATATGGTAAGAGACTTAAGGCAGGTTTTGAGATTCAACCATGTTTTGTGGACATTTTGAGTGTTGTTCTCCATCGTCACCATAAAACATAAGGTAGGTGTCTTCACTCTTCAATATGATATTTATAACATGAAAATTTAGTTTTAAATTGACTATTTTGATTGAAATTGGTTCTATAACTGATGTAAATATCTTATTATAAACCCTCTTTAGTGATGGTTTATAGAATTTTAGAAATTTTGAATTTTTTTGGAAAGTGAAATTTGTAACATGATTTTAAAATAATTATTTTAAAATGATTATTTGGTTTTGTTTCATGGAAAAATGTTTTCAATAATAGGTTGGTTTTATTGAAATGGGTTGTTTAAATGTTTTTTAATAAAAGTATGGTGTTATTGAAATAGTTGAAATAGCTATTTTGGCATTGGGTTTTGGGATAATGGTTGTGTGTGTTCATGTGCATTCAGGGCGGATAAGGTTAAGGAGTATCCCCCATCATTAGTGGGGTAGATAAGTTTCAAGGATCTCCCCCTTCAAATGGTTCATTAAGTGATGGCTTAGTGAAAGGATGACTCACCACTCATGAGTATAGGGATGTCTAGGTTTCATGCGTGGTTGGATGTGTAGATATGTGGAATGGAATGGTTATGTCAAAATGGAACTCGTGGATTGGTATTAAAGTATTTTTTGGTTTATTTCATTAGAAAAATGAATTTTTTTGGGAACTATTTGATATGGAATTTTTTTTATATTCTAATATAAAGTATTTTATACAAATGTTTTATTATAAATGTGCTAACATGCTCTATAATAGTGGCATGAGTAGGGAAGTAATTATGAAAAAATTTACTCAGTTTCATTACTCACTCATACCTTGGAACTTTGGTGCTTTTTCAAATGTCATTTATCAAAACATGGGAAAATGTATGTTTTCACTTGTATCTAGAAATTCTTAATAATACTTGGTTTGCTTCCGGGATTGGATCACTGAGTATATTGAAGCTTGGATTTGTAGTTATCTTTGAGTGGTGTTGGATTTTTAGTCTTATGGTGGTTACCTAGATATTTTGTATTCTTCTATTGTGGTACTTGGTTTTAGATTGAATTTAATATCAATGGTTTTCTTTGATTCATCTTTCATTGATATCATGCATCATGCAATGGTTTATTTAGTTATGGCATGTGGTTGGTTGCTTTATTTTCAAAGAAAAATCATCCCCCTACTATTAATTAGGACCCTAGAATTTATTATCAATCTTCGGCATCTTAGAGATGTCTCTTAAGTCCAAGTAATGTTCTTCCACCTTCTCGAGCCAATGAGGTGGGGTGGGATCTTATAAGTGGTATTAGTTTTTTTTGGTCCAAAAATCTATTTAGGAAAGGTGGTGTCATCTTGGTCCTTCCCTTATGAAACAAGTGCCCTATGTCTTGGTTTGTATTTGACTTGGTATCGGTTGTCGGTCTGGGATTTCATAATTCATTTAGGTTATTTCCTTGAGTTGGGATCATAGAATGGAGTAAGATTTTCAGGACATGAAATAAATAGCATAAAAAGATGTATCTAACCATTTTATGCTGAACATAATGTTTCTAGGGATTTGGGTAAATAAGTTTTTTAGAGACACTTATAGGATTTGGAAGCGCATTATCATGGGTTTAGTCAATTAGTAATGAATGGCATGAATTATAGAAATTACATCCCTCTAGGAGTATATATTTCATTTTGTGTAATGATTTGATGCAATTTGAGGATTTTTGAAAAATGTAAAAGTTGTTTCAAAATGCAATATTTTCAAAAAGAGCTTTGTTGTATTATTTTAAAAATAGTTTGATTTTAAAAATAAAGTAAAGATTTTTCGAAACTGGTTGAATTTGAAAAATAATTGATTTTGGAAAGAACTATTTTGATAGTATGATGTTGTAGAATTTGAAATTTTTAGCCTTCAGTTAATAGAGAGTGATACTTATGGAGTTTGTTGTTTGTATAGAATATCGAACTCGGTAGGCATCATAGAAACCAACCAGAAGAATATGATGATAATGTGGTTCTACCCACGCCATAGGTGAACCAAAAAATGGTTTGGAATATTGTCTAAGCATTTCAGGTTGTGGATAGTGGGAAAAGGAGGGATGATCCAAGTAAAGTGGATCACTTCGTCCAGTTCTAGAAGAAGAATCCTTATATCTTTAGGGGCGATTTGAAACCAGAAAAGGTAGAGGTGTGGCTGAATAGGATGAATCGTATATTCGATTTTATCAACACACTAGAAGAGCTTAATGTAAATATGGTGATGTATATGTTGGATGATCGTGCATGCCAATGGTGGGATTTGGAAGTTTAGGCTAAATTGAACTAAGGTCTTGCATGGGAAGATTTTGAGGAATTGTTCATGTAACGACCCAATGTTTTATCAATGGATTTACCTTCTTATAATTATGTCTTATAGTATAATCACATTGGGAAGCATAATGACATATCATGATACTAAATACTATGTGACCAATAAACATAATTTTTCCATTTCTATGTTTTGAATTTCAAAAATCTGACATATACGGTTGTGTATAGGGTTATTTTTGGAGTTTAATTGAACAAACCTAATTTTTGGTGAACAGTAACATACCCTTATGAATAGTACTGTTACCCTTATGAATAGTGACATAACCTTATGAATAGTAACACTATCTATGATAGTATATATATATATATAGGATTTAAGTGAATGTATGATGTACCTATGTTTTGGAATAAGTAAATAAATGTTTTAAAAACTATATTTTTCAAGTAAATTATGATTTTAATTAAAAATTAAATTAATCATATGTAATGTTAAGGAAATTACGAATAATTATTTTAATTATATGGAATTATTTCGAGACCGTGAAATCTAACTGCGTGCGATTCTGAGACCCAGAGTGTGTGAAATGATCCGTCGAAGTTTGGTTGAGTTTTAATTAGCTCGTGTAAGCAGTTTTCCTAAAAAATTGGAATAACTATTAAATGGTAACTCAGATCATAAATCCGAGGGTGTGGTTCCGTTCAGGATGAAGGGATTACCCTAAGCACGACTTAAGATTAGTCGGAGCGAGTCTCCTGTGAGAAAACCCAAAAAATGGCATAACCGTAAATAAAATAATTAAATAAAATATTTTATTTTTCAAATGCTTATAGCTCACAAACGGTAGCTCGGATTGAAAATTTGAGACCACCACTGTACTTTTTAGTTCATTCTTTATTTAAGAAGATACTAACTTTGGCCAGCGTAGGCCACCAGTTAAAGTTAGTTTTTGGCCGTAAAAAATAATTAAGTAACAATAATTTTAATGTAAAATCCATACCTTTTAAACGGTAACTTGGATTTGAAATCTAGGAGTACCGTTGGGTTTTTTGGGGTGTGTTTCACTTAGGTAGAGCCTAACCTCAACTGGCACAGTTCAAGGGTAATTTTTATAATTTTTCCAAATGTTTTTTCGGGTAAGTTCAGTAAACGCACGAGCGGTGTAATATAACTTTTGAATGGGTGCTCGGAATTGAAATCTGAGGGCACCGTTGAACTCGCAACACCAATATTCACATAAGGAGACCTTCACCTTGATAGCAGTAGGTCGAGGGTGAATGTTGGTTTTCATGAATTTTGTGGTAGGGTTAAAAGAATAAAAATAAAATAAAGAACAAATTTTATTTTATTTTTAAAACCTCCCATTTGATTTTTAGTGGTGGGGACCACCTAAAATAAAATAAAACCCAATTTAAATTCAAAGTTGGGGACCACCCGACTCTTGAACTCCCCCTTTAATGGGAGATAACTCTTGGTTTTACTCCCATTGATGTGACAACTCAATTAGTTTATTTAATAAAATTATTTGGCACTTCACCATTTGGAAGGAAGATTGATGGAAAAAGGGAGATCACTAAAGAACATGGAAGGAGATTCTTCAACGAATAACATCCACAACAATGAAGATCATCCTCCGAAATCAGATAACGAGGATGATGCTTGAGCCCAGATTGGTAACATCTTGCTGGAGCAATGAACGTCGACATCACCATCTCATTGACTTCATCTTCATCCTTGCGCCACCTACAATGGAAAATCAAGGTAGGGGTTTTTATATATGTTTAAATTTGTTTTATTGATTCTTCATATCCTAAATTCACGACGATGATGACCAAAAACCATGGCCATCATCCCACACATAAACCATTCTCCTCTTTCTTTTTATTCTTCGTGCGTTCTTGGTGTGTTCTTCAATGCCTAATATTTTTTGGCGCTGGAAACATGGAGTTTTGTTGAGCGCAATATAAGGATATGAATCCCACAATGCAAGGATCATAAATATGCGATCGTTTAATTTTTCAGGCTTGGAATGTAGCCGTAATGGCTCGTGGAAGGAGGCGACCAAATATTTATTTGGGCTGGAAACGCAATATTCTATTGAGCGTGACATATGGATGCAGAGCCCTTGACCCAAGGATGAATAATATGTTATCATTTTATTTTTGGGTTTTAGAACTAAGATGTGGCGGCCCACAGAAGGTGCGATGTGGCGGTGTGATTTCTAGTCTGTGTTCAGGGCGTGGCTCTGGGCGAGGTAGACAGTGCAATGTGCGGCAGCAGAGGACAGCTGGAGGCAGCGTCCAGGCGGTGCGGTAGTCTAGATGCGTTGTGGCTCGAGTAGCTGGAGGTGGTGGTGATGGTCTGGCCATGTGGAAGAATGAAAAATCGTGAATGAAGATGGAATTATATTGGAGAGAGAAACATAAATATTTTGATATATATATTAAAAATGAAAATAAGGTTCCAATTAAGAGGGATGTGTGCTCAACATGAAAAAAGGGAGATGCAACGTAATACAAGGAATGTTTAAAACAAAATATTATAATTTTAATTTTTTTTGGGAAAATCGTGTTTTGGACGTAACTTCTTCGTGTGGCCTCAGTTTCATGAGCCTTCTACGATAGTGCGACCCTGACTTTGAGATGTAAATTATGAGTCCAATATTTGATGTCTTTTTCAGGTTTTTGGATTGGGAACCCAAAACGCTAAAATAATAATAATATACTATTATTATTAAATCTTCGACCATCCATAACTCCTATGTGCGACGTCCGAATGACTTAACGTAAGTGCCGACGTGATACTGACATTAAGATAGTATATTTAAGTCTAATGTTGAATATTAAATTCTAGTTCGTGGCTGAGGTCCATTAAACACCCAATAATAATAATAATAATAATGTGAGATATTGTATTCGACAATTCTCCCTCATACAGTGTCGAAATGACGAACCATTTGTGGCACCGAAAACCTTGGATCAAGATTACCCTTTGCATATACCCCGACTGTGTTTTGAATTAATATGTGGAATAGTCAGGTTGGATCGAGCACGAATCTAATCGGGCCCCCGGGACTAAAAGGCTAATAACTCACAGACTTGGTGTCCGATTGAAGCGTCGTCTGCAACATTGAGACCCCAATGACGTGGTGGACATTTGAGATACTTATCGGTGGGAATTCGAGGAAGTTGGAGTATCGACCAGTAGCTCATGGAGCGGATCCTCCAGGAGACGAGCGAGAATAGTTCGGGAACCCAGTAGCTGGCTGAGAGTTCACGACTGCTGAAATTTTCAACTCGGAGTGACTTGATAGGCCTAGTGGGGAGTGCCTCTTTGTGACATGGCTGACCCATGGTGGGGAGTGCCTCTATGTGACATTTCATACCCATGGTACCAGACAGGAAGAGTAACACAGCAGTCCATGGTGGAGAGCACCTCTGTGTGATGCAGTAGAGCCACAGTACTCGATAAGAGGATTACCTCAGCAAGTCATGAGGTGGAGCGCCTCTGTGTGGCGTGGCAGACCCATGGTCAGGAGCTCCACTATGTGATTTGGTAGACCCACGGTACGCGATATAAAGAGTACCTCAGCAGTCCAAGGTCAGTGGGAAGCGCCTCTATGTGATGCGGTAGGCCCAATGTCCTCGATATAGGAGGAGTTGTCCAGCAGCCGAGGTGTTCGACATTGTGATAGGAAATAATACTTGATACTACCCCTAGAACAAATCATGGCGTGATATGAGTTCGTACCTGTGTGGTACTTTCCTTCATGGTAATACCTTGGTGGTATTCTTCTTTGTGGCGTACCTGTGTGGTACTTGCCTTTGTGGTTTTCCTTCATTTATGGAACAGTTGAGCTTTGGGATTCTGGGTTGGACCTTGTGTTTCCCCATGATTGATATGAGTATACTTGACAACTTACATATATGTATTGGCATATACCTAAGTAGTCTTAACAGTTGACTTCACCCTTTGAGGATTATCCATTGTGGATGTTTTGAGACCTTGAGAGTCTCGGGGTCCCTACTGAGTATCCTTATACACACCCCTGCACAGGCTATACCTGCACCTTGTTGTGTTTTGTGCAGATGACGAACAACGTTGATCGAGACTGAGGGTACCAGGACTGGACCATTCCAAGAGGTGGACCATACGAAGAGTCGTTACACGGAGGAGGCAGACGGACGTGGAGTGATGAGGATATGATCTGTACCTACCCTTCAGGTAGAAACCTCATAGGATGACTAAGTAGTGTTCTTCCTTTTTTCTCCAGTTTACTTATACTTTTAGTTTCTTGTACTTTCTAGTTGGGCTTGTATTCTGGCCTCTTTTTCTTACTGTATTCTCATTTTTTACTATGCAGTTTTCTTGAGATCATATCTTGTTGTGTGCTTGGTTGCGTGTGTTTATAGGTTATAATGGAAATGTCTTCCCAGTTTTAGAGAACACGCCATTGGTGATAGTCGTTAACCCCTACCCTATGGACGGCGGGCTTGCGGTTGTCGCGGAACGGGCCTCGGGGGATAGGTCGTGACAAATTAGTAGTAGAGGAGTCGGTTCTACGATAGAACATATGACTCTGATCGTTTTAACAGCAATAGTGTTATGTGTAGTGAGTGTGGTTATCAGTTTAGGAAATCCAGTGTTGGTGCGACGACCGACGTATCTATACATGAGGACCCTGACTTCTGATTTCTGACTCAGTGCACGAAAACACTGATTGTGTGTGTGTTTTGAAAAGTTTTCCTGTTTTTTCTTTGAGTCAGCTCACCATGTATAACATAATTATGTTGGCGCACCTGTTGTTTATCAGGATGCCACTATGTAGACAGCCATCTATGATTCCTGAGAGAGTACACGACGACATCCCACCGAGCGACGACGCTCTGGTGCAAGGCCCTCTTACATTGTTGGCACATTCAAGTGGTGTACTAGTATCACTCCCACCCATTGGGAAGTAGATACCACTAGCCATATTGGAGGATGGTGCACGCCGAATGAATACGTTGCACAAGTTCTAGCAGGAGATTCCTCTAAGGTTTTGAGGTGAGACAGATTCCCATGCAGTTCAGGGATGGATGGAGGCGATTGCTAGAGTTTTCCGCCTAGTTGAGACACCAGTAGAGCAGATGGTGATCTTAGCTACTAGTATTTTCCAGTGAGTGACAATGAGGATGGCCAGTATAGTGATAAGGCGTCGGTACGTGGACCGTTACCTGAGATAGTACCTTCGGGTAGTGTGTCAGCTATATCACTCCTCGATGGTCAGCAGTTACAACCTGCAGTATCGGTAGAAGATACATTTAGGTTTAATGCCTTACACGAGTTTCAGCATCAGATACCCCTTAGGTTCCGAGGTGAGCCCGACTCACAGGCAACTGAGGACTATCTTGAAGAGGTGCATGAGAGTTATCTAGAGCTTATATAGCTTCAGTAGAATGATATGTCAGTAGCACAATATTCGTCGAGGTGTACCGATCATTCCTGGTACTCGATGAATAAGATACAATCAGTGATTTGAGTCTCAGACATTCGAGCATTGTGTGTTTAAGGAATTCTAAGCCAACATTATTCCTCTTTGCATTACAACTTATGTTAGGGTGTTAGAGAGTACCATTGTGGTTGAATATTATTTGGCTGAGCGGATGCAGCTAGTGAATGTTAGTAGTGTGAAAGCATGAAACTGGCACCAGTCTTAGAGACATGGGCATGTAAAAATGTTTCGAGAATAAGAAGTCTTAGAGAATAATTAATCTGTATGGATATAGATGTAGAAGTAGAGCTAGTGGATTAGCATGAGGTGGTTTAAATTTCGACATGTTACAACCACCCCCCATTGTGGTTCCCACCAAACTCATGGAGCTAGAGGACCAGAGAAGAGAGTAGCTACATGCAGTCAAGGAGTGAGTCCCATGCGCTCTAGAAATGATTTGATGTACGGTCTGTGTCTACTACTAGCCGTTGTATCAATATACATATGAACCAATCATTCCTTCCTTCCATGAATCTTGTCCAAGACCTAGAGTTTCTGGTTAAACTATTAACTTGACCCTCACGTCTGGAGATACCTTTACGAGGAGACTCGATAATCACACATATGTCTATGGTGTGATCTGACCCTTGAGATGAGAGTTTCGGTTGGAACCTCTTGGTGGCAGTGTCGAGGCCTTACAATGTTAGTTTGGGTATGACTGTACATCCACAATTCATAATAATATTGATTGTATTAGGAAAAAAGGTTGTGGTTTGTCTACAACATTGGAATGGGGGTTTCCTTTTTCAGAGAAAAAGGAATCCCAGGTAGCACATGATAAACTCCTGCATAGGAGGGTGCAGATGATCACTCGTGAGTAGGATAGCCTCACCCTCGTGGATGCAGAAGTTTTGAGTTTTCAGTGCCAAACAAGAGTGGATAGAGTTCCTCCAAGACTATGACTTTGAGATAGTCTATATTCCTGGGAAGGGGAAAATGGTAGCAGACGAATTCATCAGGAGGTCTGGCCTGCAACTGCTGAGGGAGACGACAGAACAGCTAGCTGCTTTGTAGATATCCTTTGTGGGTCAAGATGGAGAAGCTTTTCTTTAGTCTCTTATAGTCACCACCCCCCACTTCTTCAGCGAGTCAGGGAGGCGCATCATGGGGATGCTGACTGTGAGACTTGACATGCTCAGATATCCATAGGGAAGGCACTTGATGGATTTTCTAAAGGTGGGGAGCATGTCATCCTCTTCAGAGGAAATACCATGGAACTAGTGGCGCTTCAGAAGGAGGTGTTGAGGGAGTTCTATATCTCCCCTCTGGTGGTACATCCTGGTGTGGTGAAGATGTACCAGGTCCTTCAGCATCAGTACTGGTGGCCAGGGATGAAGAAAATAGTGGTAGATTTTGTATCATGATGCCTCACATGTTAGCAAGTGAAGACTGCATGGAGTTCGCAGAAGTCTTATGTCAACAAGATACAGAAACACTTGGATTTCCAACAGGGAAACCACATATTCTTACGAGTCTCTCCTCGATAGGAACTATGAAGATTTGGCCAAGACGGAAATTTATCACTAAGGTTTATTGGTCCTTTTCTGATACTTCGGAGGATAGGCGAGTTAGCATACCGCTTGGCTCTTCCACCATAGTTGGAGAGGGTCCACGATGTCTTCCACGTATCCTAGCTAAGAATATACATGCATGACCCATCTCACATCATTGACCACATCGAGCTGGACTTCGATGATGGGGCGACATTTACAAATGTTCCAGTGGAGATTGAGGATCGACAGGAGAAGGTACTTCGTGGGCGGTCGATTCCTCTGGTACACGTACGCTAGCATCACAGGAACCTTCAAGAGAGCACATGAAAGCGGGAGGCTCAGATTCATGCTCAGTGTCCTCTTTTGGTTGTTTTTCCTTTGTTTTGGCTTTCAAGGATGTAAATCCCTAAGGTGGGGAGAATGTAATGTCCTTCTGAATTAATTTTTTAAAAATTATATAGAATTATTTCGAGACTGCGAAATCTGATAGCACGCGATTCCGAGGCCCGAAGTGCCCAAGATGATCCATTGAAGTGTGGTTGAGTTTTAATTAGCACGTGTAAGTAGTTTTTCTAAAAAAGTATAATAAGTTTCAAATGGTAACTTGGATCATAAATCTGAGGGCACTGTTGTGTTCCGGATAGCGGGTTTAACCTATGCGCGACTTAAGTTTAGTCGGCACGGGCCTCCTATGAGAAAAACCAAAAATTCCATAATTGTAAATAAAATAAGTAAATAAATTATTTTATTTTTCAAGTTCATATAACTCACAAATGGTAGCTTAGATGAAAAATCTTAGACCATCGTTGTATTCGTGAGGGAATTCTTTATTAAAGCAGATTCTAACTTTGGTATGTGCGTGCCACCAGTGAAAGTTAGTTTTTGGCCGTAAATTAAATAATTAAGTGACAATTATTTTATTGTAAAATCCATAACTTTTAAATGGTAACTCAAATTTGAAATCTGAGAGTATTGTTCGGTTCGTTGGGGTGGTTTACACTTAGGCAGAGCCTAACCTCGGCCAGTGCGGGTCAAGGGTGACTGTTATAATTATTCTGAACTTTTTTTTGGGTATATTTAGTAAACGCGTGAGCGGTGTTATACAACGTTTCAACCGGTGCTCGAAATTGAAATATGAGGGCACTGTTGAACTCACAGTGCCGATATTCTCTTAAGGAGACCTTCAGCTTAACTGCAGTAGGTCGAGGGTGAAATTGGTTTTCATGAATTTCATGGGCGAGTTAAAAGAATAAAAATAAAATAAAGAACAAATTTAATTTTATTTTTAAAACCTCCCACTTGATGTTTAGTTGTGGGGACCACCCGAAATAAAAAAAACATCAATTTAAATTCAAATGTGGGGACCACCCAACCCTTGAACTCTCCCTTTAATTGGAGATAACACTTGGTTTTCCTCCCATTGATGTGACAACTCAATTAGTTTATTGGATAAACATATTTGGCACTTCACTATTTTGTTGGAGGATTATTGGAAAAAGGGAGAGCTCTGGAGAACATCGAAGAAGATTATTCAACGAAGAACATCCACTTCAACGAAGAGCATCCTCTGGAATCGGAGAACGAGGACGATGCTTGAGCCTGGATCGGAAACATCTTGTGGGAGCAATGAACGTCGACGTCACCATCTCATCGACTTCGTCTTCTTTCTTGTGCCACCTCCAATGGACATTCGATGTCGGGGTTTTTATATATTTTTGAATTTGTTTATTTATTATTTGTATCTTAAATTCACGACGACGATGGCCAAACGAACACGGTCATCGTCCCACACATAAACCAAGCTCTTCTTTCTTTTTATTCTTCATGCATTCTTTGTGCGTTCTTCAACACCTAATATTTATTGGCACTAGAAACACGGAGTTTTGATGAACGCAATATATGGACGTGAAGCCCTCGACGCAAGGATCGTAAATATGTTATCGTTTAATTTTCTGGGCTTGGAATGATGCCGCAATGGCTCACAGAATGAGGCAGCCAAATATTTATTGGTGTTGGAAATTCAATATTCTGTTGAGTGTGAAATATGGACGCAGAGCCCTTGACCCGAGGATCGCGAATATGCGATCATTATAATTTTCAGGTTTAGAAAAAAGATGTGGTGGCCCACAGAAGGTGCAATGTGGCGGTGTGATTTCTAGTGTGTGTTCAGGGAGCATCTCTGTGCGAGGTAGACGGTGCGATGTGCGGCGGCGGAGGACAGCCGTGAGGCAGCATCCAGGCAGTGCGGCGGTCGGGAGGCGCAGTGGCTTGGGTCGCCGAAGGTGGTGGCGGCAGTCTGGTTGTGTGGAAGAAGGAAAAATCATGAATGAAGATGGAATTACATTGGAGAGAGAAACATAAATATTTTGATAGACATATTAAAAATGAATATAGGGTTCCAATTAAGAGGGATGTGCGCTCAACTTGAAAAAAGGGAGATGCAACATAATACATAAAAGGTTTAAAACAGAATATTAATAATAATATTAAAATATTATTATTTTAATTTTTTATGGGAAAACCGTGTTTTAACCATAACATCTTCGTGCGACCTCGGTTTCACGAGCCATCCGTGGTAGTAGGACCCTGACTTTGAGACGTAAATTATGAGTCCAATATTGGATTTCCTTTTCGGGTTTCTAGATCAGGTACCCAAAACGCTCAAATAATAATGATATATTATTATTGTTAAATCTTTGACCATCCATAACTTCTGTGTGCGACGTCCGAATGACTTACAGTAAGTGGTGACGTGATCCTGACATTAAGATGGTCGATTTAATACTATTGTTGAATATTAAATTCTGGTTCGTGGATCAGGTCCACAAAACACCCAATATTATTATTATTATTGTTGTTGTTGTTGTTTTGAGATCTTGTATTCGACATATCTCCCTCATACGGTGTCGAAATGACAAACCATCTGTGGCCCCGAAAACCTGGGATCGAGATGGTCCTTTTGGTATACCCCATCGTGTTTTGGATTAAGATGGGGAATAGTTAGGTTGGATCGAGCACAAATCCAACTGGGCCCCTAGGACTAAAAGGCTACTAAATCACAGATTGGGCGTCCGATTGATGCTCCGTCTATTACCTTGAGACCCCTATGACGTGGCGGAACTTTGAGATTCTTCTTCATTGGACATAGAAGTAGTTGGATTATCGACAAGTAGCTTGTGGAGCGGATCCTCTTTGAGTCGAGAGAGCATAGTGTGGGAACCCAGTAGCTGGCTGAGACTTGATGAATGCTGACCTTTTCGACTCTGAGTGTCTTGATAGGCCCAATGGGGAGCGCCTCAGTGTGACACTGTAGAACCACAGTGGGGAGTGCTTCTATGTGATGCAGCAGACACACGGTACACGACAGGAAGAGTACCTTAGTAGGCCATGGTGGGGAGTGCCTCTGTGTGATACGACAGACCCACGATACTTGACATGAGGAGTACCTTATCATGTCACATGGGGGAGCACCTCTGTGTGACGTGGCCGTCACATGGTGGGGAGTGCCTCTGTGTGATGTGGCAGACCCACGGTACTCGACAGAAGGAGTACCCCAGCAGTCCAAGATTAGTGGGAAGGGCCTCTATGTGATGCAGCAGGCCCATTGTACTCGATAGAGGAGGTGTTCTCCATCATCCAAGGTGTTCGACGTTGTGACTAGCAATGTTACATGATACTACCCCTAGAACAAGTCCTGGTGTGAGCTGAGTTCATACCTGTGTGGTACTTTCCTTCTAGGTAATACCTTGGAGGTATTCTTCTATATGGGGTACATATTTGGTACTTGCCTTTGTGGTTTTCCTTCCTTTGTGGAATAGTTTAGCTTTGGGATTTTGGGTTGGAACCTATGTTTCCCCATGATTGAGATGGGTATACTTGATAACTTAGATATATGTATAGGCATATACCTAAGTAGGGTTGAATGTTGACTTCATGCATTGAGGTTTATCCTTTGTGTATTTAGTGAGACCTTGAGGGTCTCAGGGTCCCTACTAAGTATCGTTATACTCACCCCTACACGGGCTATGCCTGCACCTTGTTTTGTTTGGTGTAGACGACAATCAACTTGGATTGAGACTTAGTGTACTAGGACTAGACGGTGCCCAGAGGTGGACCATACGATGAGTCAGTACACAGAAGAGGCAGACGGACATGGAGTGCTGAGGACGTGATCTGTACCTATCCTTCAGAGAGAAACCTCAGAGGATGACCCATCAATTGTCTTCCTTTTTGGTCCAGTTTACTTATACTTTCAGTTTCCTGTAATTTCCAGTAGTGCTTTTATTCTTTCCCATTTTTCATAATGTACTCTCATTTTTTACTATACTATTTTCTTGAGTTCGTATCTTGATGTGTGCTTGGTTGTGTGTGTTTATATGTTATAATGGCAATTCCTTCCCAGTTTTAGAGAATACGCCTTCGGAACTAGTCGCCAGCCCCTAACCTATGGAAGGTGGGCGTGAGGTAGTCACGGAATGGACCCTGAGGGACAGGTCGTGACATCATTTTTAGAAAATTATTTTTGAAAAATAGAGTTCATTTTTTGATTCTACACGTTGAAAAATTGTTAGGGTGAATTTTTTGGATTTTTTTGAAATACTTGATTTTTGTGAATAGTAAAATACATTAATTTTCTGTATAAATACATTATTATTTAAATCAACTATTCTAGACATCACAAGTGATGTAAGAACCCAAATCTAGAACTCACATTCCCTATTTACTATTTTTCTTCATGGAATCGTCACTATTGCTTATCTTGGTGGAAATTAATAATCTAATGAATAAAATATTAAGAAACCCCCTCTCCCCTCCACTATAAATACAACCCCTCACTCCCCCATTACTTCACACTTCTCAAGCTTCAAGACTTGCCTAAAATCTGACCAAATCTATTCTCTATCCCCTCCCCCACAACCAGAAGCTCTTGGTCTCATCAATAGACCAATCATGGGTTCCTTTAGGAGGATCTCAATAGGAGGATTCAAGAGGTAATTCATCTCTCTCTTTTCGTTCATTTTCCTTTCAAATTTCTTTTCTTTTCTTCTCTTATCCTCAAAGTATATTATCCATATTTCATGATAACTATAGTATGATTGATATACTAGTATGATATCATGTTAATGGATGAATATTCATTATACTCCTCCCTCCCTCTCTTTGTTAGTAAAATAAAATTGTTTCACATGATTTGTTAATTTGCTTAAATTATGGGCGATTCACTTCCATTTTCATTCAACTCCTTCAAATCTGTCAATAAAATCAAAAAATGGATGAAAACAAATGGTAAATTTTATGTTTTACCCACTTTTATTTTCTATAACTAATTTAATTACATGACACTAAGTGGTAAAATAAAACATGTTCATTGTGATCAAAAAACCACCCAAATTAAACAAAAAAGATCATCATAAAATTTTATCTAATGATTCATCCTCATGGTACATAACAAAACTCATTATAAGATAATTTATACCTCTTTAATTTCAATAATAATATACATTAACAATTTTGGATGGTCAACCACGTTTCAAATGAACATCCACTCATGAATACAAGTGAACCTTTCATAAAAGCTATGAAAATTAACACACCTGAACAATTAATATAAGCTCAATAAGTCATCCAAAGTTCCATAAAAGAACTTAATGAAACCATAATATACCATTTTCATGTATAAAAGGTTCTTTAATTTCTAATTAATGAATATAATGTCATTATATATGACATTAAAGTGAAGAATGTGTTTGAATACATGGTAAGGGGAAATTCTTGAACCAAACATTCTTTCTTTGGGTTCTCCCTCTTTCACTCCATGTTCAGTATGGGTTCTCCTTAAAAATTATTTATTCATCATTATATTACCCTTTCTAGGATATATATGTTCTCTAATTGATTTTATGAAAAATTCAATGTTTTCCAAATGAACTCTACTTTCAAATAAACACACCCTTTTTACTTCTTGAAATTTGTTTCACTCTTCTCTCATGGTTAATGGTTCTATTCCAAGAATGATATCCCCACTTTATATTGGGGACCAAATGTTTATGAATGTATGATTTATTATGTGAAACACATTTCTTTCCATGGGTTATTTTATGTTCAATTTTGACATATTTTCAATCTGGCATGCATGATAATGTAAATATTATGATGTGATGGGTGCGCCTGGAATTATATTGCGCAATATGAATGTTTGAATGTGACGGATGTGCCTAGAATTATACATCACTCCAATGTATTGGGTAAAGTGATGAATCTCACGAGTATTAATGAAATTATGTGTGGACATAATGCTAGCATTGTTCAAAACTATTTGTGTTATTTAACCACTACGATATGTTGTTTTCATTTTTTATTCATTGACACATTCCATGCCTTTATCTAATGATTACTCTCATGATTTTTATGATGATCTTATTAATATGCTCATCCAATGCTATATTGTTCTTATATATCCTCTTACTGGGATTTTAGCTCACCCCTTTTTTATGTATATCCATAGGTGATTATGTGTACTAATGAGTTTTCAAGGGACAATAAGAAGAAGGAGAAGAATGAATTAAAAAAATGTTTGATGTTTGATATTGTAAATGTTATGTATGGTCATACTTTTCCCACGATACTAAACCTTTGGATACTCTATGTGTAATACTATTATGTTGTTTATCTTTAAAATGATGTAATAGTAATGTAAGAGAAGGTTGGGATGCTATGGTTGGTATCAGAGGCATGGTTTAGTTAATTTGGGAATTTGGATTAGTGAACCCTAGAGAAAACCTCATGCAAGTTTTCTAAAACTATAGAATTTAAGCCCCAAAACCTTGAAGTAGAGATATCTATAAAAACACCATGTGGTGTAATCATTTCAACACAAGTGTTTGATTCTTCTATTATTGGCGTATGTGGTTATATTCATCCAGTGAATCTCATAATACCTTCCTTAGTGGAATTCGATGCTATAATGGGAATTGATTGGCTCTCGTTATATAAAGAACATATCAACTATTGGTAAAAGAAAATATCTTTTCATATTCCAGACTATCCCATTCTCCTCTACAAATTCAAGGAAGATCATGAATATCCTTTAAAAAATCCATCAACAGTGTGGGTGTTGATAACCTATGAATAATCATACATCACCCAAATGGTTGAGTCAAAGGAAAGTGCCAACCTTACAGGAATTCCCATCATGAGAGAATATGGTAACGCATTTCCCAAAGAGTTACTCGGACTTCTCCCAGATCGTGATGTATAGTTCTCTATATAAATCATACCTGAAGATACTCCTATCTCAAAGTGTCCATATAGGATGGATTCTATCGAATTGGGGGAGTTAATGAAGTAGTTTCAAGAGCATTTGGACAAAGGGTTCATATTCCCTAGTGCATCACCTTGGGGTGTGCCAGTGCTCTTTGTGAAGAAGAATGATGGAACAATGAGATTGTGTATTGATTATCCAGAACTCAAACAGATCACCATAAATAACAATATCATCTTTTAAGGATTGAAAACTTGTTTGATCTGTTAAGAGGAGCTCAATACTTCTCAATGGTGGATCTTCTTTCTGGATATCTTCAGCTAAAGGTGAAGAAGGAAGATATTCAGAAGACTGTCTTCCATACAAGGTATGGGCTCTATGAGTTTTTGGTGATGCCCTTAGGACATACTAATTCCCCTGAAATATTCATGGATTTGATGAATAGAGTCTTTAGACATTACCACAACAAATTTTAGGTAGTGTTTATTGATGATATTCAGATATTCTCGAATAGAAAGGAGGAACATAAAGAATATCTAAGACTTGTGTTGGTGACAATGATAAATTAGATGTTGTATGCCAAGTTCAGAAAGTGTGACTTTTGGATGAAGCAATTCACATTCTTGGGACATGTGATCACAAGTGAGAGAATTTCTATGGACCCTTCAAAAACAATGGTGATTGAGGAATGGACTAGACCCTCTGGTGTCACCGAAATCTATATTTTTCATTATTAGCTGGGTACTACTGATGTTTTGTGAGAAATTTCTAATGATTATCAAGCCCACTAACTATGTTAACAAGGGAAGGGGTAAAGTATGTATGGACAGAATAATGTGATGGAAGATTCATGGAGCTAAAGAGAAGGCTGATCACTGCACCTATACTCACACAACAAAAAAGTAGAGAATGTTTTGTGATAAACAGTGATGATTCAAAGAATGGATTGGGTTGTGTACTCATGAGAAATGATAATGTGATAGCCTACACCTCATGGCAGTTGAACATCCATGAGCAGAACTACCCAACACATGATATAGATCTCGCAACCATTATTTTTTCATTTAAAATCTAGTGAAAGTACCTTTTTGGTGAGAAGTGTGACATATACACTGAACACAAGTGCCTAAAGTATATATTCATACAAAAGGAGCTCAACATGAATCAAAGGAGACAGTTAGATCTAATGAAGAACTATGATTTCCCTATTCACTATCATCTTGGAAAGGTGAACTAGGTAGCTGATGCTCTGAGTAGAACATAACCTGCTACTTTATCCATGTTAGGGATTAAGAAAGACCCTATATTCTTTGATATGAAAAGGATAGACTTGGAAATCATTAGGGAAGAGGATACATCCTACCATTCCAAAAAGATTTCGCAACCATCTATCCTATAGAAGATTGAGGGGGCACAAAAGGATGATTTGGAGTTACAAATGAAGATGAATGAAGTAATGGATGTGAAGCCATAAGAGTTCCCTATCAATGATGATGGTGTGATTTGGTTTGGAACACGAATTTGTTTTCCTTCAGCACCCATGATAAAGAAGTAGCTATTGGACAATGCACATAGCTCAATATTCGATATCCATCCTAGTAGAACCAAAATTTACCAAGATCTCTGAGAACACTTCTATTGGGGTAACATGACAAAGAAGATTGCATAATATATCCCAAGGTTCTTGGTATGTCATAAATTTAAAGGAGATCGACAAAAGTCCAAAGGGATGATGAAACCATTGCCTATACCCATGTGGAAATGCGTTTATTTCACTATGGACTTTTTCACGAGTCTCCTAAAGACGTCCAAGAGAAATAATGCGATATGGGTTGTGGTTGATCGACTAACCAAGACTACCCATTTTATTTCTATTCAGGATGATTTATCTCTTGAACGACTTGCAAAGATATATGTGAAGAAGTGGTGAGACTACATGGGGTTCCAATCTCAATTTTCACTGATCATGATCTGAGGTTCACGTCTAAATTTTAGAGGATTATTCAACATGCCTTGAGTACTGAATTGAATATCAGTATAGCCTATCAACCTCAAACAGATGGAAAATCTGAAATGACTATTCAAATTCTTAAATACATGCTAAGAGAATGCTCTTTAGAATTCAAATATGGATGAAATCCGCATATCCCATTGGTTGATTTCTCAAAAAAAAATAGCTTCCACTCAAGTATTTAGATGGATCTATATGAAGCTCTATATGGAAAGCAATGTAGAACTCAAACTTGTTGGGATGAAGATGGAGAAAGAAAGCTACTTGGACATGATCTTGTCAAAGAGATGATAGAGAAGGTTCAAGTCATCCAGAAACATATCAAAGATGCTCAGAGTTAGCAAAAGAGCTATGTTTACAACCATCGTATGGACTTGGATGTCGACATTAGAGATAAATTCCTCCTTAGAATATCACCATGGAAGAGATTCATGTAGTTTGTAAAGAAAGGTAAGTTTAGCCCAAGGTACATTGGATCCTTTGAGATCCATGACCGCATAGGAGCCATGGCCTATCATCGTGAACTTCCAATGAATTTGGATCAAGTTCAACATGTGTTTAACATATCAATCTTGAGAAAGTATATAACAAATCCCTCACATGTATTGAACTCAAAGGTGGTACAACTGGAAGTTGATCTCTCTTATGAGGAGCAGCCAGTAAAGATTATAGACCGGAGAGATAAGGTTCTACACAACAAGTCAACCCATATTGTTAAATTGTTGTGGTGGAACAATAAGTTTTAATAAGCAACTTGGGAACCGTAAGAGGCAATGAAGGAGAAGTAACCTCACCAATTTGTGTAAAAAAATTTGAGGGTGAAATTTCATAAGGGGTGAAGAATGTAACGACCCAAAGTATTAACAATGGAATTACCTTATTATAATTATTCCTTATAGTGTAATCACATTGATAAGTATAATGAAATATCATGATACTAAATATTATGTGACAATTAAACATAATTTTTCTACTTCTATGTTTTGAATATCAAAAATATGACATGCACAGTTGTGTTGAGGGTGATTTTTGGAGTCTAATAGAACGAACATAATTTTTAGTGAATAGTAACATATCCTTATGAATAGTCACATGCCATTATGAATATTAACCTCACTTCTAATATTATATGTATAGGATTTAAGTGAATGTATGATGTACCTGTGTTTTAAAATAAGTAAATAAATGTTTTAAAAACATTATTTTTCAAGTAAATTATGATTTTATTTAAAAATAAAATAATAATATTTAAAAAATTATTTTTGAAAAATGGAGTTTATTTTTGGATTATACACGTCGAAAAATAGTTAGGGTGAATTTTTGGGAATTTTCTGAAATACTTGAATTTTTTGGTGATTAGTAAAATACATTAATTTACTTTATAAATACATTATAATTTAAATCCACTATTTGTGAAATCACAAGTGGTGTAAGCACCCAAATCTCAAACTCACATGCCCTCTTTACTATTATTGGTCATGGAATCATATCTATTTCTTATCTTGGTGGAAATTAATAAACTAATGATTAAAATATTAAGAAAACCCCTCTCCCCTCCACTACAAATACTACCCCTCACATTTTCATTACTTCACAACTTTCAAGCATCAAATATTGCCTAAACTATTCCAGAATCTCTTATCTAGACCCTCCCCCATGACCAAGATCTCTTGGACTCATTAAAATACCAATCCTAGGTTCCTTAAGAAGGATCTCAAGAGGAGGATTCAAGAGGTAATTCATCTCTCTCTTTTCTTTCATTTTCCATTCAAATTTATTTTCTTCTCTTCTCTTATCCTCAACATATTTTATAAAAATTTCATGATAATTATATTATGATTAATATTATTGTATTATATCATGTTTATGGAAAATTATTCATTATACTCCTCCATCTCACTCTTTTTTATTAAAATGAAATCATTGCTTGTGATGTTTTAATTTACCTAAATCACGGGCGATGCACTTCCATTTTCCTTAACTCCTTCAAGGCTGTAAATAAAACCATAAAATGGTTGAAAAATGATTGGAAATTTTATTTTTTATCCACTTTAATTTTCTATAACTAACTTACTTACCTGACACCATGTGATAAAATAAAACAAGTTCGTTGTGATCAAAAAACCACCCAAAATAGCCAAAAAATTATCATAAAAAAATGTTATCTAATGATACATCCTCATGGTACTTAACCAAATTAATTGTAATATTATTTATACCTTTTTAATTTCACTAATAATATATATTAACAATTTATTATGTTCGATCACATTTCAAATTTACATCCATTCACGAATACAAGTGAACCGTTTATAAAAGCTAAGAAAATTAACACTCCCGGACAATTAATTTAAGCTCTATAAATAATCCAAAGGCCCATTAAAGATCTTAATGAAACCATATTAAGCCATATTCATCTATAAAAGGTAATATAATTTATAATTAATTAATATAATGTCATTATATAGGATATTAAAGTGAATAAAGTTTTCGGATTCAAGGTAAGGGGAAATTCTCAAACCCAAGTTTCTTTCTTTGGGTTCTCCCTCATTCACTCCATGTTTGGTATGGGTTCTCCTTAAAAATAATTTATTCATAATTATATTACAATTTATGGAATAAAAATGTTCTTTAATTGATTTTATTAAAAACCTAATGTTTTCTGAAAGAACTCTTCTTTCAAATAAACACACCATTTTTACATCTTGAATATTGTTTCACTCTTCACTCATGGTTAATGGTTATATGTCAAGAATGATATTCCCACTTTATTTTATGGTCCAAATGTTTATGAATGTAGTATTTATTATGTGAAATCAATTTCTTTACATGGTTTATTTTATGTTCATGTTTGACATAATTTCAATGTGGCATGCATGATAATGTAAATATTATGATGTGATCGGTGTGCCCAGAATTATATAGTGCAATATGAATGTTTGAATATGATGGTTGTGTCCAAAATTATACAGAACTCCAATGCATTGGGTAAAGTGATGAATCTCATGAGTTCAAGTGAAATGATGTGTGAACATGATGCCAGCATTATTCACAACTATGTGTGGTAGTTAACAACTAATACATTATGTTTTCATTTTTTATTCATTGCCACATTCCATGCCTTTATCTAATGATTTCTATCATGTTTTTGATGATGATTTTATTAATATTATCACCTCATGATACATTGTTATTATATATCCTCTTACTAGGAATTTGCCTCACCCTTTTTTGATGTATATCCTTGGGTGATAATGTGTACTAATTATTTTTCAAGGGATAATAAGAAGCCTGTGAAAATTGAATTAAATAAATTTGTATGTTTGATGTTGTAAATGTTATGTATGGTCCTAGTTTTCCCAAGACACTAATCATTTGGATCCTCTATGTGTATTACTATTGTGTTTTTTATATTTAAAATGATGTAATAGTAATGTAAGAGAAGGTTGGGTCGTTATAATTCAACAAGCAATTCTATCCTCACACATTCATAATTCAAAGAACGGTTTAATCAACTTGAAGAAATAAAACCTTTATGCCGTGGAGTATACAGATAAATTCATTAATTTAGTGTACTTTTCACCCAAATTTGTTTCTAGCACATCCTTGAAGGAACACATATTTGAATCGGGGATGAGGGAAGATATCCACTCAAATATTTTTGTGCTTTGTATAATCGAATATATAAAGATAGTTAATATAGTGATGGTAGCTGAAAGTTATATCAAATGATATTTGGGAGTATGAGGTATGTTTATACCCATGGGAAACAATGGGAACTCTAATGTTAGGAGCAATAGAAAGAGGGTAACATATTTCCAAGGTGGGAGTATGGCTCAGAATCAAATGGTGGGATCAGTGAATCTTTCTCCAAAAACAGAGATCCAGCCTAGATGTTTTCAAAGTGGTTCATTCCACTACATGAACTGATAGTATATGAAACCACCTAGAGAATTTCATAATTGCAATTAGATGGGGCATCTTTAGTGCTATTGTGGCAGTGCTTTGAGGTCATGTGCTCAGGACACTTCTCAAGCGTCACAAACATCGTATGTTTCAATGGGGTGAGGATAGAAGAACACCTCTTGTCTGTAGAACAGAGCTAGCCATGGTGATTCTAGGAATTACCATGAACCCTTAGGCAATGTAATCCCAAAAAGGAAAAAAAGAACCAAGTGTAGTTAGCAATCAATTATATAATGCTGAAACGATTATTGTTGATGATCAATCTGGACCATATACAGTGAGAGGTATGATTGTTTTGAATTATACCCTTATGCAAGCATTGTTTGATATGAGTGTTTCCTATTACTTTATTTCTTCTTGTATTTTTTATTTACTAAGTTTAATAGATGAGATGATTCCGTCTGTGATAAAACATCAAACTCCTCTTGGTCAAAGAGAGTGTCGAGCCTTTGTATGTAGAGCATGTTATATAACTATTGATGGAGTTGATTTTAAATGGTATTTATCTATGCATGAGATAGATTTCTATGAAATAATATTGGGTATGGATTGGTTGACAATGTTCAAGGCTTACATCGACTGTTATACATGAAGAGTCGATTTTACAACTATGGATGGCGTCGCGCATCTCTTTAAATGAGAAATGGATGTAAAGGTAGGTGAATAATGTTTTTGGAACCAGTAGTTGGAATGATCTCATACCAGCTGGAATTGGTTTCATTGGCATCGATGGATGAGATTGAGAACAACAATTTTCCAGCAATGGTGTATTAGTTTCTAAACGTGTTTTCTGATAATTTATCTGGGTTTCCACCTATAAGAGAAGTGGAGTTTACAATTGATCTCCTTACAGAGAATAATACTATTTCCATTACATCATATTGAATATAACCAATAGGATTAAATATTATGAATGTTCCATTAAAGGAGCTATAATGAAAAGGTTCCATTTAGAAGAGCACATCTCTATGGGTATCGCTGGTCTTGTTTGTGAAAAATGTGGATGGAACTCTTTAGATATGTGTGGATTATCATAAGATTAACCAAATTATCATAAAGAAAATGTCTCCATGTCTACACATTGATTATCTGTTCAATTAATTGAGGGGATTTCAGTGGTTCTCCAAAATTGTCTTGTGATCAGGATATCATTAATTGTGTGTGCGAAAGGAAGATATTCCAAAAAAAGCTTTCAGAAGAAGATATAGCCATTATTATTATGTGGTAAAGCCTTTTGGTCTTATAAATGCACTGGCAGTTTTATTGAGTTAATGAATCATATATTTCATTAATATCTAGATTCTTTTGTGGTGGTGTTTTTGGATGACATATTGGTGATTTCAAGGACAATGGTGGAGCATGAACAACACCCAATGATAGTGTTGGGAATCTTGAGAGATCAATGTTTGTATTCAGAATTATCATAGTGAGGTTTTTAGATACAAAAGGATTTATCCATGGACATGTAATTTCAAAAAAATGTGTTCTATGGATCCATAAAAGATAGAGGTGGTTATCTCATGGAAACCACCAAAAACATTCTTTGAGATACGTAGTTTTCTTTGGCTATCTATTGATTACTGACACTTTGTTCATTAGTTTTCATGACTAGATTCACCTATGAAAGATTTGAAAAAGAGGAATGTTCCATTCAAATGGGATGACGAATTACAGAAGTCTTTTTTAGATCTTAAAGTTCTCCATACATCAGCACCAATCATAATTTTTTCAGATTCAGGAAAAGGGTATGTGGTGTATTTTGATGCTTCATGATCTGGGATGGGATGTGTTCTCATGTAGGGAGATCATGCTTTCTCTTATGGCTCAAGGTATTTATTATATCATGATAATAACTAACCGACTCGTGATTTAGAGTTAGTTTTTTTAGTCCGCGATTTAAAGAATTGGTGTCATTATCTCTTTGGTGGGAAATTTACTATATTTACAGATTATAAAATATTGAAACATATATTCTCATAAAGGGATTTGAACCAGTGGAAAATAAGATGGATGGACTATCTTCAAATGCATGACCCTGACTTGATTTATAAATCGGGTAAAGGTAATTCAGTGGAAGATTCATTAAGTAGGAATTCATATGCTCAGTTGGAAAAAGAAGGTTCAGATCGGTGGTAATTGAAGTCGGTGTTTGCTGACATGAACTTGGAATTTTAAGACTAAGGTGATGTTGCAATTTTATTTACAGTTTATTTGGTTCCTAATTTGGTAAATATGGATAAGGAGGCACAAACATCTGATAGATAATGTGCGAATATGAGGTCAAAACACAATGGGGGAGACCATTGAAGGATGTAAGCTGGATGATAGTTCAGTGTTGTGGTTCAAGAATCAGATAGTTGTACCTATGGATTATCAGGAACAAATTCTTCATGCTTACCACCATTCAAGATGGGTTGTACATCTAAGAATATAAAATATGTATAATTCATTGAAAGCATAGTTTTGGTGGTTCAGTTGGAAAAGGAAGGTGGTTGAGTTTGTTTTGAGATTCTTAACATGTCAGCACGTTAAGGCGGAGCATTAGTGACCAGTAGGTAGTTGCAGTCTTTACCTATTATAGTTTGTAATTGGGATCATATAGCTATGTATTTTGTAACAGATATCCCAAGAATAGTCCAGAAACATGATTTTATATGAGTGATAATAGACAAGCACACAAAGTTGGATCATTTAATTCCTATTCATGAATTATATACTATGAGGGACTTGATAAAGATCTATATCCAAGAAGTGGTAAAGAGGCGTGGTGTACCAGTCTCGATAGTGTTAGACATAGATCTAAGGTTTGCATCTTGTTTTTATAAATCCTTATATAAATCTCTTAGGAATCAGTTGACTATGAGTATGGAATATCATCCTTAGAAGGATGGACAATCTGAAATGATGATACAAACTTTGGAAGACATGTTGTCGGATTGTGTAATAGATTTTTGTGTCTCATGGGAAGATCATGTGCCGTTAGTTGAGTTATCGTGTAACAATGGTTATCAATCCTCGATAAAAATGGTTAGTTTTTGAAGCATTATTTGGGAATCCTTGTCATTCTTCACTTTTTTGGGTGAAAATAGGTGAGACTTCACTATCTAGGTTGAGAACTATCCAAGAGACAACAGAGAAGATTCATTTTGTTAGGAAATAGATGGATGGTACATAGAGTCATTAGAAATCATATGTATATCATCGTCAATGACTATTGTCATTCAAGATGAGTGATCATGTGTTTTTAAGGATCTCTCCAAGGCTGGGACATCAACATTCTGGAAAATAGGGAATGTTAACACCTTGATACATAGGACCTTTTGAGATACTTGAATGGGTTGGTGAGGTGGAATATCGGTTGGATTTTCCCCCATGGTTTAGTTTAACGCATAATGTGTTTTATGTATCTCAGTAGAAAAAGTATCAGCATGATCCTGACCATGTGATTCGATGGAATCATAATAAACTAGAGTCATATGCTTCATCGGTGCACATGTCAGTGTGGATTGTGGATAGGCAAGAGAAAGTCTTGTGTGGAAAAAACATCGGTCTAGTGCGGGTTTTGTGGAAATGTGGTCAGATTCAAAAAGAGACTTGGGAATGGGCGAAGTAAATTAAAGAACAATGGCAATAACTCATTTATGGAAATGATGGTTTTCTACTTTATGGAGATGGAAAGGCCAATGGTGGGGAGAATGTAGCACCCCTAGTTTTTGGTAAGTAACACATTCTTTATGCTTTTTATGTTTGTAAAGTATATGGGTGAGGTTTGGAAGAGTTTGGAGAACATTTGGTGTCTTTTCGGGGATTTTTTTAGGGTGCATGGGTGGTGTGTGGTTTGTGAAAACTATGCAAAATCTACAAGAAACAATGCACCATGAAATAGGGGCTAAAAAGAAGGTTTACGGGCATCGCATGGGTTAGCCAAACCATACATCCTCCAATTAGAAACCATGAATCTTGAGATGGTGGGATTTGGAACAGCTAACACATGACATGGAAACCATGTGATCCAACCGTGTGAGTTTCATCCTGGAAGGGTTTGGTGTACGGTTAGCACATGGTTTTCCTAACCTTATGACTAATCAATCATGGGTTAAAAGTGAGATCCTAAAATTGTGGATCTCACACGTTTTGACCTCTAAGGCCCTAATTTTTCGTCATATGTGGCCCTAACTTGAGATTATATCTTATTTAAGGTTAATTAAGCTTCTCCTATTGATTTGTAGGTGATATGAAGGCTTCTCTTAGTGATTTGAAGCTGAATTATCACGGTAAGTGATCGTTCTTAGTTGTTCTTGGTAGTTTTCTTGGACCTACTTCTCTATCTCTCTTGGTTTCTTAGATCTACATCCATTATGGATATATATATATATGATATTTGATACCAAATATAATTATATTTGTCATTTTTTATTATAGGGGAAGAGACCTAAGGTGGATTTTTGATGATTCAACCCACTTTCATGGACATTTTGTGTGTCGTTCATTATCTTTATCATAAAACCCGAGGTATGTGGATTCACTATTGACACCTATATTTAGAACTTGTAGTATTAGTTTCAAATTGATTGTTTTTATTAAAATTGGTTACAGAATTGATGTGAATTTCTTTTTAGAAACCCCCTTTAGTGTCCATTTATAATATTGTGGATATTGGGTATTTTTGTGGAAAGTGAAATCGGTAACTTGATTTTAAAATGATGATTTTAAAATGATTCTTTGGTTTTGTTGCATGGAAAAATGATTTCAATAAAATTTTGTTTTATTGAAATGGGTTGTTTAAATGTTTTTCAAAAGAAGTATGGTTTTATTGAAATGTTTGAAATGGTTGTTTTAGCATTAGGTTTTGGCATAATGTTTTTGTGTGTTCATCTGAATTCGGGATAGATAAGGGTAAGGAGTCTCCCACATCATTAGTGGGATAGATAAGGGTTAGGTCTCTCCCTTATCAAATGGTTAATTAAGTTATGGCTATGTGAAAGTACGACTCACCACTCATGGGTACAGTGAGTTCCATGTTTCATGCATGGTTGGATGTGTGGATATGTAGAATGGAATGGTCATTCCAAAATGAAACTTGTGAAATGGTTTTAATGTACATTTTAGTTTCTTTTCGTGGAAAATGGATTTTTTTAGAAATTGATTGATATGGAAAATGTTTTACATTCTGATATAATTTTTTTTAAATAAATTGTTTATTATAGATATGTTAACATGTTCTATCCAAGTGGCATTAGTAGGGAAGTCATTGTGTAAAATATACTGAGTTTCATTACTCACCCCAACCTTGTCCCTTTGGTGCTTTTGCAGATGTCGTTTATCAAGACATGGGCAAAGGTAAAGTATCACACTTCTCTAGTAATTCTTAGTGATTCTTGGGCTATTTTTTGGAGTGGAGAATGAAGTAGGATAAAGCTTGGAGTTGTATTTGTATTTGAGTGTTGTTGGCTTTGTAGTCTTCCACTATTTACCTTGATGTTTTGTAGTCTTCCATTGTGGTACTTGGTTTTAGTTTGAAATTAATAGCAATGGTTTTCTTTGAGTTGTCTTTTATTTATATCATGCATCATGTAGTTCTTTATTTGGTTATGGGATGTTAGTTGTTTGTTTTATTTCGAAAGGCAAAATCATCTCACAACTATTAATGAAGCCCTTGACATTTATTGTCAGCCTTTGGCATCCTTGGGATGTCTCTTAAGGCCAAGTAATGTTTTCCTACCTTTTAAAGCCAATAAGGAGGGGCGGGATGGTAGTGATAAACCTTAAATAGACCTGGATTGAGTTAGATGAGTAGACCATCCCAGACTTACCTTGAGTACTATGATGTTCCAGGAGCCATCTCATGATCTTCATAATTGTGGTGAGACCCCGTGTAGTCAGAAGGACCGTGCTACACTTTTTATGATTCTATGGGATGTAATGTGCTAGTGCGTCAGGTGTTGACCTAAGATCATAACACTGACTTCAAGGATCCCAAGAGGAATACCTCTGATTATGTGTAGGCCCCAAGGATCCTGAGTAGGATTCCTTTCTAGTGTATTGATCTTGGGAACTCTCAGTGGATTCCCCTATATGTTAACTAACCCTAGGTGAGTCTGTCATGGGTTTGGGTAGAGATGGTAGTGGGTGTCACCTTAAAACCCATACACCCATTGGACTTTTCTTTTACTGATTGTTGTATACATTTGTCCAACCTAACTCATATTGTTACATTCACTCAATCATTATTGAAGCAACTATGATTCTAGACATACTTCTTAGAGCTCGGACCATGGGGCCTAATAGGATGTGATGCTATGATAGGGATGCCCCGAGGTATATCCTAGGATATAGCTTATGATCTTATTGATTGAATTTTACATTATTAGGATGTCAAGAAATACTTCCAAGGATTTGGATTATTTAACATTGAAAAATACTTAGATTCCTGATAAAAAATTCCTTGGTTGCGATCATAGGTTAAATAATATTATATTATGCCTTGTTCAATACTTGGATTCCATTTACAGAATTCTTTGGATGGGGTCACAGGTTAAATGAGATTATATTATTCCTTGAGTGATACTCAGATTCCTTATATAAAATTCTTTGAATGGGATCAAAGGTTAAATAAGATAATATTTCACCTTGAACAATACTTGAATTCTTTATATAGAAGGCCTTCGATGGGCTCATTTGTTAAAAGAAAATATATTATGCCTTTGGCGATACATGGATTCCTTATATAGAATGTCTTGGATGGGATCATTGGGAAAATGGATTTATGTTACACCTTGAGTTATACTTGGGTTCTAACTAAAAATTATTTGGATGGGATCATAGGATATATGGAATTATTTTATTCATGGTTATCAATATACATGGATACCTTGGTTATGTTCATCGGGTATCAATTTTACTTAGATCAAGTAAAATGCTTAGAGACATTTCCTATGTTGGACAAAGTAGGTATGGTAGATTGGGTTCCCAAACCTAAGGATCGACTATGGTTTTACTTTATTTATTTTATTCAGTTGTGTCTCAACATGACTGAGCACATTTCATGGGTATGTACTTATGCCTTCACACATTGGTATGGCATCTACTATTTGGTTTATTTTCCAGTTAGTGTTATTTTATTTTTTTTGTTCTTTTTTTTCTTATCATGATGAGTAGATCGCATATACATACAATGCATTTATTGTCTATTTATGGGACCACATTGGTGGTGCCCAACTATGTTTTGTACTCACACCCTGCTCTGGCCACCATTGTACCAGGGTACCCGAGAGGACGTTCACTTGGTTGTAGGCACAGATTGGGCTGAGGCTTGGGATTGATCGAGCAGGATGCTTGGATATGTATGTGGAGATTTGGTACGTGGTTTGGATCAGAGTTAGTAATAGATCCTTGTTCTTTTAATTTAGATTCTTTTATTTACATCTGCATATGTGATTGGCCTAGTGTAAGATCGGTGTTGTATGTATAACATGGTCGTTCGGGCCTTTATTGTATTCATTTATCATTTCAGCCTTGTTATATTTATTATATATGCACTATATTTATATACTACTATGGATGGTGTTGGTTATTTATGTTGGTTTATTACTCTAATATAAGTACATAGTATCATCACAGACACACCCTAGGCCCTCACTACTAGTCGGCAGCCTCTGACGTACGGGGAGCATGCTTGAGGCCTTGTCGTCAACCTATTCGACTTCTGTTCATAGAGTGATCTGGTATGGGATGTGATATGTAACAAATGTAAATCCACTTAAAACAAGTTTAAATACAATATTAAATAATTAAACTTAATTAGACACATAATCTTGGCATAACATAGACAACTAAGAGGAAATATAACCCAATGAAAAGAAATTGAGTTAAGAAACTCCATACCTCAAGTCTCATTTTGCTTCGTATGGGTTCAAAACTCCTATATAGTAAATATAGATTTATTATACATCTATTAAATAAACATATTCATACATATAAAAACATATTTGGTTTACTTATAACATCTTATCACTCATTTATTTAAAAATATTTATTAAAATCGTTGTTCTGTGTGATAAATGTTTCATTTTACATGCATGTTTGGGTTCAGTAGTTTTGGTCATTGTACATTGATTATGGTTCCATCATATCAATAATGTTAATAATTTCATAAATATCATATGTAATCATTATAGGAAACTTCATAACTATTCATATAAATTTGTGATGAAAAATGAACTACATCACTTTATCGAGACCGTAATCTGTATGTACACATGAGTGATGTTTCCTCTTTTGGATGGATGGAACAAAGGAAAGGTAAATAATAATTCACATTTACAGAATTTTTAATATACCATAAGTATCATATAAAATTCATTAAATGTATCCTTATTTTTAGCCATGTGAAGTGGAAATGAAAAAACGAATCACATCGCTTCTTGGTGGTGGTGGTCCACATGTAGGCACGAGCAACGTTGTCATTTTACAAAGGATGGGAATGTAATAAGGATGATAATATATTATAATTACATAAGCATAATTATTTCACAAATATCATATATTAACATCAATTCCATCATAATATCCAACCATGAAAATGGTGATTTTAAATGAATCATATCACTATGTAGAGGCGGTAGTCCACAAGTACGCATGAGCAATTCATTGATTCTCATTTGATGAAAATGAGGTGAAAAATGATTGTCTCATAATCATAATAACATTTCATTATATTGATGACACTAGATTAGTCATGTTAAAATGGATACAACATATTTACATGGAGTATAAGAAGAAATAAAAGTTGAAAGAGTCGGATATGATGATTAATTCTTCTTAGAGAGATCTTATTTGACTTACACATTTAAGCCTTATTAGTATGGTGCCAGGGAAAGACTAGAAGATCTAAGATGTGAAGAAAGGGTTAGGAATGTATTATGGTCGGGGTTGTCTGAGCAAGATTGCTAAAACTTTATGAATAAAGGAGAAGGGGCATGCCCTTTTATAAGTGAAAGAAATGACACACTTGAATTACTTAATATATATATATATATATATCATAATAATGTAATGTGGCCCCACATGGCCCAAATTTCTATGTCAGGGCATGATAAGGTCTAAATCTCTTCAACCAATAAAATTTAGACATGTTTAAGTTACATTTTAAACCTTATCATTTGGTTTATCCCCCCCCCCATTGACCATTTTTATCTTTAACCCTAATATGACATTTTTTAGACTTTAAGGGTTACAAATTTACTTAAAAAGTGACAAGTGGCTCAAAAATGATCCATGTATGAAATTTTTGACCATTTCTCATCCCATATGCCCTCTTTCAATATTCATTGATTGTTAAATCCTTTATTAAAATATTATTCATCATAAAATAAAATTAAAGTCATTTTCTAGACTGTTCATTTAATTTGACTTCAAAGACATCAGGACAAAAATAAAATTCGAGTCTAAACATATTTATCATCATTTATATTTCATAATTACCCATGAAATTTGTGGAATATCACAATTTTTTCAAATAATATTAATTTTACTACTTTTAAAATCATTTACCTTGATTTTTCTATTGCTTGTGCAATCACTGTATTAGTATTGCCTAAGTGTTTAAAATAATTATATCATCCCAAAAATTAAAAAAAATAACTACTATCATACAAAAATTATGTTCAAAATAACCTTTTATATTCATTCACAACATCTTTTTTTCCCTATGAAAGCATATAAAAGAAATTAAAATTAAGAAATATACATTTTGTATTTATCGTTCTATTAAAATAATATAAATGTTATAATCAAGTGAAAGTGAAAAAAATGACATATTTGCATATGTATTATGGCTTTGGTCGAACACCCCTCATCTAATAGGATAAATGCAAGTGTTATGGAGGTTTTTTGGTCGTTTCACAAAGTTTTACCCTCGTTTACTCATTTTAAAAATTTAAAAAAAATACTTATTTTTTAAATTTGAACTCTCTGATTCCAAATATGGAATCCATTTTATAAGATTCAATTTTTAGAAATGAAAAAAAAAACAATTTTAATATAAATGCATAAAATGTAATGAAAAACAATTTTTAGAAAATTGTCTTTTTAAGCTTAAAATTGAACTTATACAAAAATCATATATAATATTGATTATTATGTCATTATTTAAATTATTTTTAATAAAATGAATCTTATGTTACATTAAAACTCAATCCAAAACAAAATGGGCATTTAAAATTAATTAATTTGAAGGAAAAAATGATAGTTTACAAAAATTTGTAAATTATCACTATTTACTAAAAAATGAATTTTTTAGATAAACGTTCAAAAAATCATCCTAATATAATAGAAAAATGCTGATTTCAAAAATAATATTCATTTCCTCAAATAATATTTTTAAAAATGATATAAATTAATTATAATTTATGCTCCCAATATTTAATAAAAAATGTTTTTGAAAAAAAAAACATATTTTTGAAGTATAAAATGACATTACAAGAAATTTGAGTACATATTTATTATACATTAATAAATGCATTTGTATTATATAAACCATTTATTAATATGTTTTATAATTTGGTTATTCCTATTGATACCGTCAATTAAACGACTGGATTATAATGATCACATTTAAATAGTAATATTTTTATAGTATATCAAAATTCGTTTAAAATTTAGTGTTGCGTGTTAAGTAATTTATCCAGCATTGTATTCTATTAAACTAATATTTTAGGATTCTATCTAGATAATGTCCTCATTTATCGGCACTAAGAAAAAACACTGATAAAAACTCCTTGTATTAGCCATTTTTTTATGATGAAAAAGGTTACATATGTCGATATTTTGAGCTTGCACTAATAAAAAACACTCTATCAACGTTTTTTAACGCAAATAAAAGATAGCTCCGAATTAGGGGGATTATGTAGTATTGTTATTAAGATATGGTATTCTAATATATGTTTTTTTACATAAAAATAAAATATTTTATTTAATTATATATATATTTTAAAGAAATTAAATAATCATTCCAATTTTGGTGTGGTCGTGTCAGTCTCCCTCAATCCCAACCTCAACCTAGTGTTAATAGTCTCGGGTCATAAATGGACACCTAAATATGTATTTTCATATCTTGTGCATTTATTAGATGACGTAGCAGATGATGTGGACAAACATCATAAAAATGTTTTTTTAAATAAACGATCAATATATATTATCTAGGCCTCATTATTAAAAGGTAATTCAACAGACCCCTCCGACCATGGATGTGACATCATCATTGATTTCATATGTTCACCTGGATGGGTGATGCGTGTCAAAGTCCATTCCCTACCGCTTTATTTTTTCATTTCTTTTTTTAACGGAAATTTTATGACTTCTTTTGTTTTCTCGATCGGAGACCGGAGTGAGGCTTTCCGGTCAGCTACAGAAAACTGGGCTTAGACTAAAATTTATTAAATTTCTTTTAATTTCATATTATTTTAACTACGATTTACTTTTTGAATAATATTGAACTGTTGATAGTTTAAACACACAGGTTCTCAGGTAACGATAAAATATACTCCAGTGAAGTTAACATGTTCACTGCGACTGTCATCAGTCGTCTTAACTTCAATGAATTATTTCAAAAACATTTAGTAAGCCGATGATAATTCAATATTTATTCTAAATATGTTTTTTTTGTAAATTATGGTTTCTATTTGTGTGTGAATATGGGCATGGGGGTATAAATAGTATGAGTTTCGGCTTGGATTTGTCTCGGTTTTGGAGCCATTTATCCGAGTTCCATGAGATATTTATACCTGTGAACCCGAACCTAGAACTGGATTTGATTGGACACTCTTAATCAGGTTTAGGTTGGGAATCACTTGTTTTAGACAAATTAAACTTGTAATCATTTACTTAATATTAATTTATAATATCATATAAATTTATATATTTATACAATTATATATATATATATATATCTAGGTCTACTCGGACCCATCGGGTCTTGCATTTTAAATTATAGGTGTGTAATTCGAGCCATTATTTACCCATTTTACATATTTAATATTTAATAATATTATATAAATTTATATATTTGTTTTAATCATAAATATTTGTGGGTCTAACCCGGACTTGCACCTGATATTGGTGGATCCAGGTTCGGGTCATGTATTTCAAGACATGAAGGATCTGGGTTTGAATTTGAAACAAGTTGTTCTGGATATGTACGGATCTGTTTACACTCTTACGCATGTGCGTGTTTGTGTGTACGATTTCTTTATTGTTTATATATATATTCATAGATACATATATTTATATAAAAATAATTTGTTTATATTTATAATAATTTTAGATCATGTGTAGAGATTCAAATTGAAGGATAGATGAGGAAGATATGAAGAAGAATAAAAATCCTCTGATTAGTGAGGATGTTCTGGGTTCAGTTATGGCCTCGAGTGTTTTTCCTTGTGAATTTCAGGTCATTGAAAAAGTTTCTTCAAACATCACTTGTGCGGATTCCTTGAAGTGTATCACATTTGTTGATAATCATAAACTTTTAACTGCTTAGGAAGGTTACTGTGTGGGGAGGATTGATGGTTGCTTGAAGGTTGATAGATTACATGCATATTCTGCTTCGGTTGATAGGAAGGATGATTCTGCTGATTCTCAGGACCCGATCGCTGTAGGTATAGAGGTTGTGATCTCTTCCTCCCATGATGCGGTCCATGAAGTTCAAAAAACAACTACTGATACTTCTGTTTTAGCATTAGTTGAAACTTCTCTTGTTACTCCAGAGTTCTCAAATCAAATTAAAGGGAATGAGGATGGACAAGTTCTGAATACGATGTGTTGAATAGAAGACAAAAAGAAGCAGGTGGCATTTCTCCATCATCCACTGAAGCAAATGAAAATGTATTTTATCAATATCATAATCATAAGGGGGAGAATCTTACAATGGATTATGAGGGCTTTACACTTCATCAATCAAAGAAATCGAAAAGTCATAAAATTTTCCTGGGGCACAATGATCCATGATAACTACATCCATCAGCATGGAACTATATGGAATTGGCTTGGACAATTTTGAAACTAAAAACTTTTTGGTCGATGCTTCATTTAGTCTGGACTTCACTACAGGAAATTATGGGCTATGATGTCTTTTAAGGAAATACAGAGGATAATGAAACATGAAAGACCTCTAGAGGATTTTCATATATGTAAACCAACCAACATTAGTAACAAATTTAGAAGAAAACGAATCTTCTTACCAAAGGTATCAACATCAGCTAGATTAGTCTGGATAAAGGTCATTGGGGCTAGGAAATGATTCTAAATATTTTTGAGGGTCCTCTTTCAACTAACTTGAACATGAAAATTAAGGATCATTCGTGGGAATTACACTTTGGATATTAAAACTAACCAACTACCTTGTTAGGGAAAGATCAAAGAATCTTAATGTTTTCATACCCCTTAATGATTCCCCCCCCCCCCCCCGCTTTTGATTGAACTTGATGTAATATTTTTTTCCTCCAACATAATTGAGGCTTATGCCATTTCTTTTCATGTGTTAATATATATATATATATATTCTATTTATCATATAAATATATACATATATTATGTATATAGTATTTTCCTATGTATTATATATTTTTTGTTTATCATATATGTCTGTGTGTGTGTGTGTGTTTATATATGTATATGTATAAATGTTTTAAACAATTTATATATGTATAAATATTTTGTTTATAGTATGTGTGTGTGTTTATATATATATATATATATATATAGTATTATCATGCATGATATATATATAATGTGTGTGTGTGTGTGTGTATATATATCTTATGTTTCTAATATAAATGCACATATATTATATGAATAGTATTTTTATGTATGTTATATATTCTTGTTTGTCATGTGTATGTGTGTGGGTGGTTATGTGAGTGTGTATATTTGTATATGTTTTATACCATGCACGCGTGTGTGTGTGTGTGTATAAGTTTTATCCTTTGTTAAATAAAATAGGATGAATATGAATAAAAAAATAATGAATGTTAATAGTATGAACAAAAATTATAAGGATAGTGACAAAGAGTTATTGAATTATATTTCTGTCTATATTTTTATTATTCTAAGTGTCTTGGCCAAGAAAAATTGGAAGAACACTTGATTTTTTTATGAAATTGATCCAATTTATAAATACTGGAAGAAATAAAGAGAAAGGGAGAATGTGTCTTTCTAATGAATGAAAATAAATTTTATAAATAATCTGATATTAGTAAAATTATATATAATGAGGTAGATTGTATTGAGGAAATGACAATGGTGGTTGAAGTTAAACTTATAGATCATCTGAAAATGATTGATAGATTAAAGAAATATGCAGAGGTGTCATTGTATGATGGTGGCATGAAATATACAACAGTATCAATAGTACTAAAACTGTATAACCTGAAAGGGGAAAACAAATGGAGTGACACCAGTTTCATAGTGTTTCTTTCTCTGTTGAATTATATACTATATAAAACAATAAGATCCCTTATCTAATATATGAAAATAAATAGTTGTTATGCTCCACGGGTATGAGCTATGAAAAAAATACATGATTTCCCTAATGGAAACATATTATTTCGAAAAGAGTACGAATATTTAGAGAAATGTCCCTAGTGTGCTACATCTAAAAATGGGAAAAAACTAATCACATATGTAAATAGTTGTTTGTTACTTTCCAATTATTCCTAAATTTCCATAATCGTATTGATGTTAAGAAATTAGAAGTTTGTTGACGAGGTACACATATTATAGAATTTAGGATGATGAACTTTGACGCATAGAAGATTCTCTTAAGTAGATGAAAATTGAAAACATGTATCTCAAATTTGGGCACAAGTCAGGAAAAATTCTTATTGAGTAATATATGGATGAAATTATTCCCTACAACATACAATGAAGCAATAATAGCACATGACTGGTTATATTTTGAAATTATTCATTTCTATCATGGTTAGGCATGATGTGGAAATATATTATGTTGTTGTTTATTATTTTAGGACTGAAATATCCATGTAATGATATTGACAATTATTTGACGTTATTTATTAATGATTTGAAATTGTTGTATGGTGATGGTTTTATAGTGTATAATGACCACACTAAAGAAAAATTCACATTGAGATCCCTATTTTCCAATATGATTTTTTGGAGTTGGCACCTTAAGAAAACTAACTTTATATTTTAGATTGCTAGAATATAAATATCATATCACATAATGATTATTCTTCTATAAATTTTTAGGATAATTTTCTTGGAATATTTGTAGCATCAATGAGCTATAACAGTTCTATGATATAATGTGAACCTAGAGATTCTATGACAATATCCCTAAGTCAATATGTTTTATAGTCTATATAAATTTTTCTAACAAGATAAAAATAATGTGTTTCTATTTGGTGTTGGGGGATTATAAGCATTGAGACTTTTTTCTCATGATGTTTTCATTTGGTGATCGCTAAGTTGAGAGGATATGATGAAATACTCACCAATATGATTTCCACATGGTTTATGTTCCATTGGATATTCCTAAATATGGATGTGAATATTAGTCCTTTGACTTGAGATCATTTTTAATGTGAATCATGAATCAAATACATTGATGTATGGATGAAAACAATAATGACATAAACTCACAGTGAGGTAGCATATGATATGTGCCGCATTAGTGATATGAAATAAATTTATTGATCAAGAAATAATTTGTTCCATCCATGTTAGTGGAATAATATATCTATATCCCTTTTCCTAAAATGGAATTTTTTGAAAAAATATATGACTGGTGTTTTATAGAATTGTTCATTTTGGAAAGTCAAAGAAAAATAATTTGAGCATATAGGGTGATGACATAAGTATGCATCCTGTTTAATGAGATATCGGTTAATAAAAGTATTGTATTACCCAACAACATTTATAGTATGGTTGTTACAGTTTCTACACTAACTTCTTTATATATGGGTGACTTGATGTGTTACTAGACATTAATCTTGGTCTTGGGGTAAGTTCTACCTATTTCCATTGAGAAAGCGGCCTAAAGTGTTATACACTAAGTATATCTAAAATCTCAGTAAATTCTCTTTAATTTATGTTTATGAATAAATTTACGCACTTGTTTATATAATAGTATCTATTTATGTAAAGGATGATAATAAAAATTCAATCACAAGATATTTTAGTTTAAAATATGTCAGTATAATTTGATATATTGTTTAATTATTCATAAAATAATGAATATCATATTTATTTATTCATAAGTTTAGTGAATAGTGTAAAATTAATATTTATTAAAATTACATGAATATAAGAAAAAACATCTATTCACAATTTTAGTGAATATGATATTTATTTTATTTTATATAATGAATATATTTTATTATTCAAGCATTGATAAATTCTATTAGATAATATGGGCTGAGTTTAAAGATCCCATGAAAATTATATATTTTATTTTAAATCATTTAAATAAATATTAATTTATTTATATGATAAAATATATGATATTAAATGTCTATCATGATATATAATAATATTATTATTATTATTATTTGATGTGGGTATGGCTATGTTTAAATAATAATACAAAGGATTTTGTACAATTATCTCAAATTTACCCAATGTATAAAGTCTAGAATATGTCATTTTTCATCTGTGACTTGTTTGAAAAACAACATATCATCTACGATTATCTCAGGCCCTAGAGAGAATTCTCCCTTCCATCCTCTCTCAAGAATCTAGAGAGAGAACAAGAGAATATTGTTGTGATCAATGGAGAATGTTGTGAAGCACTTGATTCTTCTGCACCATCACCTAAAATACCAGGAACATTATTCAAATATTTTTAGAGTATGTGTGGATACTTCTAGTGAAACACATAATTGGATTATCCATTGTAAAAATAATGCAACATGATCGGTGATGAAAATATGATTAACAAGCATATCGTAGATGAGTTAATTCTATATTTAAATTAATAAAAAATTAAATCTCCATGACTCATCTATGAGATTTTTGGGGATCATTTATTTAGTTATTTGGATTTATTCATTGATTCTAATGAAAAATAAATATTTGGTACCCACCCAATGCTTCTCCTGCACCCAAAACCCGTCAAATAGTATCAAAGCATCCACATTACAAATTATAATTATTTATAATTTATTTGATCGATTTCATGTGTTTATTTTCTAACATTTCTTGTTATTATTTCCATTACAATCCTAACGATTTATATGACATGTTTTTCAACATCACATGTCCAACAACAGAAAAAAAATTGCAAAAAAAATTCTATAATAACACATCTGGAAGAGCCAAGGTCAATGTAACATGATAAGATTACATGGGTTGATTGGAAATACATGATGTGTAGAGGATGACTACATGTCATGTAACCCCACTCAAGGTAAAAGAAATGTATTTTGTGATGTATTATGTTGGTCAATACATGGAATCATTACACATCGCATATTGACTACTAGCCTAACACACAACATGACATGGAATACACATTGTGTATATGGAATCCACTTTGTATTTGTGTCGTATTTATATTCAATGAGCATGAAACCAATATGTATGATGTCAATATGCGTTAGAGAAGAAAAATCATAGAAGTGAGATTTGAAGATGTTAAAGAAGTTGAGTTCTATGTAGTATAGATTATGCGGGATATATTATGTCTATGAAGATGTTGTGGAAGTTAGTCAAGAAGACCCATCCTTGTGATTATTATAAATACTGATTATTAATCAGATGAGAGTTTACTTGGATGAAGCTAGAGAGGTTGAGTTGAGGCAATGTGTGTTCATTGAAATATTATAAGGAAAATTTATATATTTCATATCCTTTGGAATATATTCTAATAATTATTAAAGTTGATTTTAAGCTATTGTAAAGTAATTTTAGTTGTTGTGAATTCTTGAAGAAGGTATTTTCTTTATTAAAGGAATCTATAAATTTTTTGATCAATCACCATGTCTAGAAGATTTCATAAGAGTCATATTTTACTTCAAAATAGTCATTTAGAATGTTCATAGGTTTCATCCAGTGCAATTGATATTAAAAATATGATGACTTTGTAAGGTGTTGGGACCAATTTTTGTATAAGGTTTTATTTGTTGTCTATAGTTGTCAATGAAGATCAAAATGAGGGAGATTAATAAGAACTCCAATAAAATGGTGGAATGGTGAGGTATCATCCATCTGAGGATGGTTTAAGAAGAATGAGGATTTGATGAAGACCATGAAATTCTTCATGATTGCATGAGAACCATGCAAGATATTACTTTATGAATATAATCTTATGATTTGTATGATGTAGAGAATGATGGTTGAAGAAGAAGAGGGAGTGTGGAAGGGCATGACATTCTGAGATGGCCATGAACTTCACATTGTATCTAAATCAAACGATGCTTTTCTGATTTATATTTCACAAATATCATAAGATAAGAGAACTAATGATGTAATCCTTATGTAGGGAAGGTGGAGTAAAGGAGATGCCAGTCATATACAGTTTTGATTGGAAGGAAAGATACTGGTGGAAGACAAGGAAGTTATAGTACTTTCCATGGAAACTCTGATAATGCTAGATCTATCGAAGAATATATATAATGATAGTGGAGTTTTTTATGAAAGAAGTAGAGTTGGTGAAGAATCCAAATCACGGAAAATAAGCATGAAGGTTATGGATGAAGCATATATTGAAGGTTACGTTGTTCTCCGGTGTTTGACAAAATTTTGGGCTTGAAAATCAGAAGATGAAAGACATGTGTTTTTGGTAGAGAAAGTTGTGTGATAAATTCAAGTGGGGTCGAATAGTTGCGCGCAATTGATGTTTCAAGATCAGAACATAGAAATTTGTCAAAGGCATAGAGTGCGCGAAAAATTGGGTAGAGTGTGTGAAAAGTGAATTTGTGTGAAAGATTGGTTTTGGGCACAATATGGAATGTTGTTTACAATTATGTGCGCAAGGGGTGATTTGAGATCAAAATAGAGAAAAATGGAAAAGTCATGAAGCACTCAAAAAAATCAGGAATGTGCGTGAAATATGATGTTGCGTGAAAGAGTTTTTAAGTACATAAAGAGGATTTTATGCGCGGATAAGCACTTTTCGCACAGGGTCAAAAATGCCTATAAATACGAGGTGACCCCATCTCATTCGAAGAGGCTCAACACATAGAAAAATTCCGATCTCTAACGCATGACAAAATTTAAGTATAGAGTAGTGTATGAATAAAAGAAGTGTTGCACGAAAATAAAAGTGGTGCGCGAAAAAGGGAAGTCCTCCGCGAAAAAAAAGAGTTGTGCGAAAAGGATTCTTCGCGCCAAAAGTTGTTTTTACATGAAAGGATTAAATTTTACACATAAAACACCAAGAAGGGAGTGTGAAAAAATTGTGGGTCCCATAGGCCTTTGACATGTTCTTAGCACTCTTGAAGCAGCTTCGCAAAGAAGGAAGCGTCGTGAACCATTCAGTTTAACAAAGATTAGTAGTACCGCACACACAAAACTGGTGTTTAACACCATTGTTGTGATTTGTGAAGAGAAGAAGAACAATACGAGAAACTAAAATCAGATATGAAAATAAAGAATAAAGTATACTGATAAACTTAGGTGTTGGTATTGAGAATTAAAGGAAAAGAAGAAGAAGAAGAATAGAGTGTTCCCAACTGAGGATTGTGAATTATTCGGGGCAGTACAGTTGTGATGATGCTTTGCTGAGATGATTTTTATTGCTTGAACAATCACATAGGATTTTGTGATTCAGGTCAAGAAGAGAAGAAAGAGATTTAGTAAATTCAATTATTGCACTAATGGAGAAGATTGAATACAAAAGATCATCAATTCAGAAATATTATGCAAGCTATGTCTCATGCTGAATAGAAGACACAGACATCCATGCATATATGTTGAAGAGACCTTCACGTCAATAAACTGAGTGTGAATTCACCCAAGGAAGTGAGCCAGGGTAGTTAATGGGAGTGACCCGATGGAATCAGAGATCTATCCCAAAACATTTAAGAAGTGAGCCTGGGACCGAGTGACTGTGCCCGAACATATGTAATCCACAACTAGTGAAGAATTGTGGAATTAGGTATGACCAATAACCTGTCGGTGTATGCTCCTTGGACGCAGCCCTTAGTGGTGAACCAAGTAAAAATTGTTGTGTTGACCTTATTCATGTGAATGTTTTAATTACTGTACATATCTATCATACAAGTTTAAATAAGATCCTACTAGCATGGGAACAAGATCCAATAAAGTAGAGAAAAAATTGGCACCCTGATTCACCCCCCTCTCAGGTTAGTCTAGGGTCCTCTATAAGGTTCATGGAGAAAGTCATATGGATAGCCCCATAATTCATATGGATCCTTCAAGAGTTTTTAAGGATCATTTGGGAGTTCATAAGGATGATTCCTGAACTTTGTAATGATAGAAATGAACATTGTAAGGATCATTTATCCTTTCAAAATAAAAACTAGTTGAAATTATGACATATGAATAAGACTAACTGGAATTCATAAAAGACAATTGGAGACTTTATAAGAGTCATGGAATACTATGGAAGTGACAGTTGGATCTTTTTAAGAGTTATCTGGACTTTTTATGATTCATTTCACTCTTATGAAGTATCATTAACAATGAAAAATGTTAAAGTAAGAGACTATATTTGTAATTTTTAAGTGCTATTTGAGACTTTGTAAGGGTAATATAAACATTATAAGAGTTATATCCAACTCCATAAGGGTTAGGTATTTAGTAAAGTTTGAAAATATTTCTAGATTAAGGTATTCTAAATAACCTTAAACTCAGATAATGTTATGATGTTCATAAATAATATAAACATAAAAATTATTTATATAATTATAATTCAATCCGTTCAATGATGAAATTTAGGGATGATGATATGGATAAATGCATTGAAGATTAAAAGTATATTTTTAATCTATCTAATGACAAAATCAATCTATATATGGATCTAATGTATTGTGATGTATCCACACCGCAATGTGTGATAAAGAAGAGAGGTTATAGAAGAAATTTTCACAACAATATTAGGAGCCACGATCATGACTATTATAATGAATTATTATTATGAATACATGGATTATGAGCATGAATATTTTCTAGAGATTTTAATGAGAAAGAATTCTATAACAATTCTAATTATAGTGAGAAATTAAAGGACAATACTTTAAGAGAAATTATGATTGAGTATATTGATTGGAAGCGAAGACTAAAGATGTTGGGGATTTTAAATGGATAATATTTCAAGATAATTAAATAAATAATATTATTATCATAATATTCACATGGTTTTTTAATATATATTTTGATAAGAAGAAAGATAAAAGGTTATGTGAACCAATTCTACTATTACTCATACTATTATGTCAACAATGATACCCAACAATAAATCCACCCAACATAATATTTGTGTTTAATATTGAGAGATCCAATGATTCTATGAAATATTTTATCCTTTTTCTATTAAGAATAAGAAGAAAAAGATAAAGTGATTGGATTGATTTTATTAGATAATCTTATAGGCTAAAGAAGCTAGTGAGAACTCACCCTATGACATCTTTATATCATAAGGATTGATGGTGTGATAAAAACCATTGTGGTTGTTGTGAGTTGAGGAATAAGATAAGATCCATATTTTCTAATTGGGACATCAACCCATATTATTGATCTTATTCCAAGGAGGTTTCAGTTTTTTTTATCTAAAGAACAATAATTTAGTGTTTTCAATTTTAGCTAGTTGGATCCAAGAATATGGGTCCATGGATATTACATTTTTTTGAGATTTTCTTGATAATAAAAGAGGATCTTTATTTGAGTGGGAAAAAACAATCGTACACCCCTCACCCTCTATGTGAAATAGCCCAGGCTCGAGTCCCGCCAGACTCAGACACGGTGTGTATTACGCATAGGGCGATTCAAATCCATCTGCCTAACCAGGGAATGTGTGGTGCGCTCTGAGGCCTGGCAACCCCTAGTAGGAGTCGAGCATTAACCATGCACACATTTTACACATGAGCCTCAAACCATTTGGTGAGGACTCAACAATTGCATCCAAGAGATCCGAGTTCAAAATCGGGCAGAGACATATTTCCGGGTACTATAACATTATTTTAGCAGGCACTGTAGAAACCAAAACTATTCATCCTTTTGGACTTTCAGGCCACCGGTTTGGTTCTCAGATCCTTTAAGGCCTTCAGGCCACCCAAGGTCTTCGGGCCAGTAAGACCTTCGGGCCACCTCAAGGCCTTCGGGCCACCTAATATTGTGCATAAATGATCAAACAAACTCTACAAGGGGCATACTTTAGATGATTATTTAGAGCAGGTGTATTCACCAAAGTAGAATCTAAATAGATTTGTAAGAAATAGAGGTTATGAAATTTCCCTCAGGACCTGCTTGTGTGTGCACGAGATGCCTTTTCGAGCAATCCATGTGAAGGTGGAGAGCTGATATCATGATGAAGATGCTGGGGAGGAGCAATTCCAAGTATAGTTTGTATATTTCCTAAGACCTACATGTCATGTAATCTTTAACCCTCTGTGCCTTGTAAGGGTTCCTCCTCATCCCTTGAAAGTGGGGTTATCAAAAAATCAATTAAAATGATGGTCTTTAGGCTATTTGTGGAAAAACAACCATCGTACACCAATGATGCAATCATCCATATTGGTGGTGAACCTCATTGAAAAACATGGTGTCCATTTTTGTGTACTTTTATGTTCATTTCACATGGATGAAAACTAAAATCAAGTGGGAGATAATAGATTGATATCCATTCATTGAAAAAGTATAGATGTAAATAAGGGTAAGTGTTTTAATAGGATAATAAGTTACCAACACCGATTCACCCCTCTCAATGTTGGACATACCTTAACTTATCCTAACAAGTGGTATCAGAGCCTAGGTTACTCCTCTGATTGAGTTCTCAATGGTCATGAATTTAATATTTTGATATTCTCTTTTATAAGGATTTATAAAGTATAGATTTGAAGAACCCTATGAGTTTCCTATCGAAGAATTAATGGAAGAGATATAAGCCAAGTCATAGAATAACTAATTGAAAAGAGATGAATTGTTTTTTTAGAAAATTTCTATCAATGATAGAAGAAAACACCAACTCTCTACTTGTTGAAGTTAATCAATGTAGAGAGCCACCTATTTTAATTGTTGATAATAAATCACTTAAATAAACTTGTGATGAGAAGGAATCCAATTTAAGAAAAGTTGATGAAAAACTAGTTTACCCATGATATAATCTCAAGGAATATAGATTTGGAATTAAATAAGAAGTCCTAGTGGTTGATCTCACTAAATATAGAAACATAAAAATTTTCTACTCAAGAAGCTTCTAAACATTCATATGACTAAGTGGTAATTGAAATAATTTGTAAAAAATATCCTTTATGTGAATCAAATGTTTGTGGGAACGATCATATATTTGAAGAATCTTGTGATGGATCATATGATCATCCATGTTCTTATATGATGAATTCCTTCCAGAAATGTAATGACCCAAATTTTTATCAAAGGAATTTACCTTCTTATAATTGTGTCATAATTAGCAATGAAGCATGATGAACATGCACCACATGATAAAACCTATTACATTTTATTATATTAATTTAAACATTAAATTTATAGAATAAAAATATCCATATGAATTAAAAATATTACAAGGGGATAAAAATAGTAAATAAGATAACTAACATATAAAAAGTTGGATATGATCAATCCACCAGAATAACCGCACTCACGAATAATGTTGTAAAAATAAAATAAAATATTAGTAAATAAATATTCATCTTGAAAAGGAAAATATTTATAACCTTGAGATAAAATAAAAGTTAATGAATTATGAATGAAACATGAGGAATTTATAGAAAGTAGGGATCCCATATGACAGTTACAAATTTGACTGCTGCAAGAGTAATCTGACCATTGGAATAGTAACCTGACAATTGGAAGAGTAATCTAATAGTTGGGAATTGTAACTTGGCCATTAGAATAATATCCTCACCAATTTAAGTGTAAAATAATATTAAATTATTATATAAAATGAAAATATGATATATTTAAACCATTTTATAAATAAATAAGTATTTTAAAAATGATAAATTAAGTGTTTGTATTTTTTATAAAACATAAATGTTTTAATTTCACTTTTATAATAGATATAGTGATTTAAAAGAAGATTTATTTCCATAAAATTCATTTATATATTAATATCATTTTTTTTATAATGATAATATAATTTTATGAGACAATAAGTAATTTTTCAAAGGGTCAGATAATTAATCATAATTATAAATTTGTTATTTTTTGAATAAATAAGAATTTTGTTTAAAAATTAAATTTCTTATACATATAAAATTATTTTCATAAAATGGATTTAATTATATGGATCTATATTTCAAAAAAATGTAAGGGTGATTTTTGGGTATCTTTACAAAATAGTTGATTTTTGGGTGAATTGCGAAATATAGTAAAATATGGTATTTAACATTATAAGATAAATACATGAATTTTTGAGCCATGAATGATGAAAGAACCAATTTTTTAGAACTCAAATCCAAAATTTACTATATATAGTCACAAGAATCCAAAGTATTGATTGTATTGAGCGAAAATATGACCCCTCACTACTCCTCCTCACAACTTATAAGCCATGGATATTACAAAATTTTAACCCAAATCACTTCCAAATCCTCTCCCTCACATATTATTTATACTGGTCTCATCCAAAGCCCATTTTAAGGAGCCTTAAGTGTAGTCCAAGAGGTGACAACCAAAGGAAGTGCTATGATTCTCAACTAATCTATTTCAATCATACTCTCATTCTACCACCCCATATGAACATCATACAACTAAAAATGGTAAAATAAATATCTTAAATATGATTATATGTTATTATTATTGTGGAATATTCATCTTCAAACCACCCTTTTTTTTTTTCTTAAACGAAAATGTTGTTTTTAATAAGTTTGGTTCACTGTTTCCATGAACAACATACTTCATTTTCCTCCACCACCTTCAAGGATGGTCAAAAAAATTTTATTTTGGTTAAATAATATGATAATAAGTATATTATAATTTATTTCACATTCTATAATGAATATATATACATAATATTAAATATAATTAAATCTTTTTGTGATAGTCGGTAAAACCGCCTAAACGAACTAACCATACAACGATAACATTTTTACTGAAATAATCATCCATATATCAGAACAAATATGGGTATTTGAAAAAATTATATTTTCTATAAGTACATAAATAATATTTCATTTTATGTCTGAAGTTGTTGTCCCATTTGAAAATAACTTCAATAACTATCCATACATGATCAAACTGTGGAACCATGAAATGAATGCCCTCAGAAAAGTGAAATTAAACGATATATCTCATTAAAATGATTATAAATGAACATAATAAAATAATTATAAATAAAATATTGATGTAATGGGTTTGTAATTAAGTATTTAATGAATCTTATTATTATTATTGAGGGTGTTAAGGGAAAGTGCAGAGCGATTCTAGAACATAAGGCAATGAATCTCTTCAAACAACCCTTTTTCTTTGAGTTATGAACCTTATCTCTCTAATTCACCTTATATCTCTTTTTAATTTTATGTAATGCTTCTAAATTATGTATATATTTCTCTTAAATATATACCTAGATTATTATCCCTTTCTTTGATACGGTAATACATGCCTAAAGTCCATTTCTCAAATACAACACAGTTCTCTCCATGGGTAATTCTTATTATATGAGGCAAGAATATGCATTCATTTATTTCCATGGGAAATAATTATGTTTATGACATATGATTAATTTTATTTTGTGGCACTCATAATCATTAACATGTTATGATGGGTTAACCAATATATCACTCCAATGTATTGGGTAATGTTTTTGTCTCATGAGACATTATGTATGGGATTAGGGAGTGAAACTAATCCATGATGAGACTTTTTCCACAATGTGATGATGACTTATTAGTTAGCCTTGACTTCTGATTATGTCATGTTATATGTTGATGCAACTTTCCTATGTTTCCTTGATATTATGAATCAATTTTCTCTATGTTATACCTCTATATTATTATTCATGAGCATTGTATTTTATGTTATCATGTTTTGCCTAATGACTCATATGTTATGCTTAATTACCATGTTTTTACCCTTACAAGGATTTAGATCTCACCCTTTATTTTATGAATTACCCAGGTTATCTTGTGCACTTCTAGGATATTTAAGGGATTTAGTATCTCATTAATGATAAATAAATAAATATGTTATGATTTAGTTTCTTATTGAAGTTTTATATACTGAGTCTTCTTAAGACACCAGACCTCTCAATAATTTGGTTGGTATTTATTGAATATTTATGTAAAAAATCATTTAATAATGTGTGTAAAAGTATTGGGTCACTATAGTTGGTATCAAACGAAAGGTTTAGATATTTTTAAGGATTAAGATTAGAATACTTTATTGATAACAATAGGGATATGTCTAAGTGTAAGAAAATATCCTAAAATTTTGGTGAAGTATAGAGTGAGTGGTTTTCGAGAAAATACATCCCTATTTAGATACTATAATTTGATGTGAATCTAGAACAGTTGCACCTTGGGGTAAAGATCCTAAAAGGGTGAATTGGTTATTAAATTGATTATAACATTGTGCATGACCAATATGACTTACCATGAACCACGTTTGACATTATCAAAGGATGTTATTTGAAAAATTCACAAACACATTGTGAACCATTATAGAAGACTTGAAAAAATGTGTGTGTGTGTGTGGTTGTGTCGGCACAGTTGTACCTTGGGGAAGTATTTATTATTTTTGTTATATATTACTGTTTTTATAATTGTGTGTGTGGGTGGTTGTGCGAGAATGTATATTTATATATGTTTTATACTAGGTGTGTGTGTGTGTGTATAAATTTTATGATTTGTTAAATTAAATATGATGAATATGAATAAAAAATAGATGAATGCTAATAGTATGAAAAAATATATAAGGATACTCCCAAATAGTTTATCAAATTTATAAAAAATATACTAACGAATCATCTTGAATTATGTGTTTTTGTCTACATTTTTTCTTATTCTAAGTGAATTAGCCTAGAAAAATAAAAATAACACTTGATTTGTTACGAAATTGATGGAATTTATAAATACTAGAGGAAACATGGAGAAGTTATGAATATGTATTTCTAGTGCAATGAAAATACATTTTATAAATAATCTAATATTAGTAAATGTGTACATAATGATGTGGAATGTATCAAGGAAATGACAATGGTGGTTGAAGATAAACATAGTGATCTTCTGAAAATGACTGAGAGATTAATGAAATGTTCATAGGTTCCATTGTATGATGGTAGAATTAAATATACAACAATATCAATAGTAATAAATCTATATATCCTGAAAGTGGGACACACAAGTAGTGAAACCAATTTCACATAGTTTCTTTCTTTTTTTAATGATATACTCTATAATAAAAATGAACTCCTGGGTCCAATATATAAAGATAAACAAATGTTATTCTCCATGAGTATGAGCTACGAAAAAATAAATGATTTCCCTATTGAAAGCATACTATTAGAAAAGAGTAAAAATATTAAGAGAAATGTCCCTAGTGTGATAGATCTCTATACAAGAAAAATTAATCATATCCGTAATGATTTTTAAGTACATTCCAATTATTCCTAAATTTTGAAAATTGTATACATGTTTAGAAACTAGAAGACAGTTTACGTGGAACATATATTACAGAATTTAGGATAGTGAACATTGACACCTATAAGATTCTATTAAGTAGATGGAAATTGAAAAAAAGTATCACAAATTTTGGAACAAGTCATGAAACATTTATCTTGAATTATCTATGGATGGAATTATTTTTTATAGCGTATAAAGAAACACTAAGAGCACATGACTGATTATATTGGAAAATTATATTTTTCCATTGTAGTTAGGCATGAAGAAGAAATAAATTATTTTTTTTTTCCTTATTTTAAGACTAAAATATCCATGAAATGATATTTAAATTTTTTTTCTCTATTTATTAATGATTTGAATTTTTTGTATGGTGATGGTTATATGGTGTATGATGCCCACAGTAAAAAAAATTCACATTGAGATCTATGTTGTCTAATATGATTTTTTTTGGAGTTGGTGCCTTAGGACAAACAAATGTTATACTCTATATTTCATGAATATATATCTTATCATATAATGATTATAATTATATAAAAATTATTGTGATATTGTTCTTGGAATATTTGTATCATCAAGGAGTTATAAAAATTATATGCAATAATTAGAACCTATAGATTCTATGAAAATATCTTTAAATAAATATGTTTTATAGACTAGATATATTTTTTCTAACAATAAAAAATTATTGTTTGTCTACTTGGTGCTACGGGATTATAAGCATTAATAATGTTTTCTCATGAAGTTCACATTTTGTGATCTCTAAGAAGAGAGGTCATGATGAAATACTCACCAATATAATTTCCACATGTTTTATGTGCCATAGGATATTCCTATCTATTAATATGAGTATTGATCCTTAGACTTGAGATCATTATTAATATGAATCACAAATCACATACTTTTATGTATGGATGAAAATTATAATAGAATATACCCGCGATGAGGTAGCATATGTAATGTGCATCACAGGTGATATGAAATTAATTGAATGGTCAATAAATAATTTTTTCCTTCCATATTAATTGAATAATACATCTCTATCCATTTTATTTAAATGTAATTGTCTAAAAATATATATTAATATTGTAGTTTACAAACTACTTCATTTTGGAATGTCAAAGAAAGATAATTCAAGCATATAGGCAGATGAAATAAGTTCCCATCCTATTTGATGAGATATCAGTTAAAAAAAGGATTATATTACCAAAAAACATTCATGGTAATTGAAGTTCAATCGATTTACATTGAGATAGGGGAATAAATTATTACACATTAAGTGTATCCAAAATCTCATTAAATCCTCTTTAATATATGTTTAAGAATAAATTTATTCACTTGTTTTCAGAATACTATTTATTCATGTAAAATAGGATCACAAAAATTAAATCATGAAATATTTGAGTTTAAAATATGTCATTTGAATTTGATCTACTGTTTAATTATTCTTAAGGTAGTGAATGCAATATTTATTTATTCACGAGTTTAGTGAATATAGTAAAATTAATATTTATTCAAATTACATGAATATAAGAAAAATTATTTATTCACAAGTTTAGTGAATATGATATATATTTTATTTTATCTAATGAATATATTTTATTATCCATGGATTGATAAATTCTATTAGAGAATATGGGTTGGGTTTAATAATCTGATGAAAATGATATTTTTTATTTAAAACTATTTAAATAAATAAATATTTATTTATTTAAGAAATGATATTATATTTAATACATGTATTGTGATATAATAATATTATTATTATTTTATGTGGTGTATGACTAAGGTTAAATAACAATATAAGGTCTTTTGTACAATTGTCTCAAAGTTAACCTATGAATAAAGTCTAAAATATGTCATTTTGCATCTATGGCATGTTTGAAAAAACAAGACGTCATCTATGATTATCTCATGCCCAAGAGAGAATTCTCTATTCCACCCTCTCTTAAGAATGTAGAGAGAGAATAAGAGAATATTGTTTTGTTCAATGGAGAATGGTGTAAAACACTTGATTCTTCTTTGTCATCACCTAGTATAATAGAAACATTATTCAAATATTTTTGGAGCATGTGTGGATACTTCTACTCAAATCCTTGATTGGATTCTCCACTATAATGACAATGAAACAAGTGTGGTGATGAAAATTTGATTAATAAGCATACTGTAGAGGAGGTAATTCTATATGTAAATTAATGAAAAATTAAATTTGCATGACCAATATTTGAAATTTTGGGGATCATTCATCTAGTTATTTGGATTTATCTCGTGATTCTTATGAAAAATAAAAATTTAGTACCCAACCAATGCTTCCAAAGCATCCAAACCCTTCAAATAGTATTAGAGTGGCCACATTCTAAATTATAATTATTTATAATTTATTTGATCAATTTCATATGTTTCATTGCTGGATTTCATGTTCATATTTCTCTTACAAGCCTAATGATTGACATAACATGTTTTTCAACATCATATGTCCAATAACAGGACAAAATTGTGCAAAGAATACTAGAATAACACATCCAAAGGTGCCAAGGTCAATGATTAATGATTCGATTACATGGGTTGATAGGAAATACAAGATGTATAGTGGATGGTTATATGTCATGTAACCCAAAACAAGGAAAAGGATATGTATTTTGTAACACATCATTTGGGTCAATACATGAAATCATCACACATCACATATTGAATTCCATCCCAACACATGACATGACATGGAATAGACATCATGTATATTTAACCCCCTTTGTATTTGTGTTTTATTTATTTTAAATTAGCTTTAAACCTATATGTATGATGTAAATATGTATTATAAAAGAAAAATAATGAATGTGATATTTGAAGAAGTTTAAGAAGTTGAGTTCCATGAAGTATATATCATGCTGAATATATTATGTCTATAAATAAGTTAGGGAAGTCAGTTGAGAAGACCCATCCTTATAATTATTATACAAACTGATTATTAAATGGATTTAAGTTCACTTGGATGAAGTTAGAGAGGTTTTTTGAGGCAGTGTATGTTCATTGAAATATTCTAAGGAATATTTAGATACCACATACCCTTTGGAATATATTCTGATAATCATTAAAGTTGATTTTAAGTTATTCCAAAGTAATTATAATTGGATGTAATTTCTGTAAGAAGCATTTTTTATTTATCTATAGAATCCATAAATATTTATAATAATGAAAAAGTCTATAAGATTTTATAAGAGTCATACTCTACATCATCAGGGTAATCTAGAAAGTTCAGAATAATCATCTAGTGCAATTAATATTAAAAATATGTCAAATTAATGACTTGGTAAGGGTCATGGGGCACTTTATAAGGATAACACCAGAATTTATAAGGATCCTTATAGAGTTCATAAGGATCATTTTAGAGTTTATAAGGGTGATTCCCAGACTTTATAATGATAGAAATGAACATTTTATGGATCATTTATCCTTGCTAAATAAATATTGGATGAAATTATGGAATATGAAGAAGATTCACTAGAATTAAAAATGGTCAATTAGAGACTTTAAAAGAGTCATGGAAATTCTAGAAGATTCAGTTGGAACATTTTAAGGGTTATCTAGATTTTTTATGAGCCATTTCACTCTTATGAAGTATTACTCACAGTGAAAGATATTAAACAAAATGACTATGTTTGTAAGTTTGTAAGTTTCATTTGAGACTTCAAAAGGGTAATATGAACTTTATAAGATCCATATAAAACTCCACAAGGGTTAGGTATTTACTAAAATTTTAAAATATTTATAGATTAATGTATTATAAATAACCTTAAATTCAGATGATGTTGTGATACTCATAAATAATCTAAACATAAAAATTATTTCTATAATTATAATTAAAGACATTCAATGATGAAAGTTAGGGAAGATGAGCTGGATACATGAATTAAATATGAGAAATATATCATGAATCTATCTAATGAGAAATTCAAGACAAAGTTGGATCTAATGTATTATGATGTATCCACACCATAATGAATGTGTCACACCGTAGTGTGTGATGAATAAGGGAGGTTATAGAAGAAATTTTCACAACAAAATGAGGTTCTATAATCATGACTATTATGAGGCATGATTCTCATGCATACATGAATTATGAGCATGCAGATTTTGTGGAGATTTAAATGAGAAATAAGACTATAAAAATTATAATTATAGTGAGAAATTAAAGGATGATACATTAAGTGAAATGGTCATTGACTACATTGACTTGATGTGAATAACAATGATGTTGGGGATTTTAAATGGATAAGATTTCAATATAATTAAAGAAATATTATTTTTATCATAATATTCACATGGTTTTTGAATATATATTTTGAGAAGAAAGAGAAAATGTTATATGAACCAATGCTTCTATTACTCAGATTATTATGTGATGTGAAAGAATCAAGAGAGATACCCAAAACTACATCCATTCATTATAATATTTTTGTTAAAGCCTGAGAGATCCAATGATGATATGAAAGACTATATCCATGGGCACTAAAGAAGAAGAAGAGAAAGTGAATGGATTGATTTTAGTTAATAAAAGTAGTGACATGAATTCGTCTCCCAATTGATGCCCCAAAAGGAATTTATTAAATTCAAAATCCAATACAAACACAAGGTGTAACGAGCATACAGTAGAAGAGATTGAGGGAAAAAAACTAGGATCTTAGAGAAAAAAAACAAGGAAAAGGACACACCATCAGTAAAAGCCATCAAGAAGTTATAGGCCTACCAATAAATCTATGTATAAATGCTACATATGTCCTTGCATCGAGCCTCAATGAGCATCAACAGACCAACACCACCATTTCCAAAAATCTCATTGCCTTTAGAAGAATAAATTTGTTCACTTCATTAAAGTATATGCAATGTTGTTCTTCAGGATATCATCCAACCACAATATACTTGAAGTGAATTAAAAAAAAGAACAAAATCTGAGAGTCCATCCAAGCTAGTTACTTCTACAAGTAGCAACAACGCAACATAGACAGTTCAAGAAGAAGATCCAGCAAAAGATAAGAACAAGCAAGTTTGGAGCATCAGAGATCAAAAGGGAGAGCCACATGCCGATAATTATAGTAGTATACAGTTTGAAATAGGGGCCACAAACATCCAAACTATAAGACATAGATCAAAGAGTCTTACTACTTTAATCCTTATGCAGTTCAAAAAAGAAGTATCAAAAGGAGTACTTTTCTATAAAAACCATGATATTTGTTACACACATAAACATGATTTATTACATAAACATACACTTAAAACAAATATGAGGATCAAGAGGTCTAGAAACGTAGGAAATTAAGAACATTACATAACAACATTGAACATAAAACATGATATCTTTATTGAAAATTTCTTTTACATGACCATGCCATTCCTTTGTACTTATCATTGCATGGGATAAAATGAAAACATGCATAAGAAAAGTGTGAGATATAAATCCTAGTAAGTGAGTAAATAAGGCATAACATGAATAATATAATAAATATTATGCAATAGGAATGTCAATATATTAGAAGAGAAACATGAACATAAATACATGATATAGCATGATTATCAATAATGGAAATGTGACAACAACATTTAACACGATATTAGCATGATATAAGTCTCATTACACACAAAGAATGAGTAAAACCTCATTGAAATGGAATTAACATGAGTAAACCATTATTTCAAATGAATTATCATGATTAAACCCTCATTACACTTGATGTATCGTGATACTAATCTTTAGCCAATGAATTGGAGCACTATCAGGGCGCACCATTTATAAACAATTCATTTCCTGTATAAGTGTGCCACATGAATCATACAACATGAATTAATTAAAAAATCATAATTTATTCCATGATTAAGAGTTGTGGAATACCTAAATTTAAGTCCTCAATCAAAAATTACATGTTTAAAAAGGATAATACCTTTGATAGAGAGATGAGTATGGTATTCACTTACACGATGATTTTTATGTAACTTCGACAGCATAACGAAGTAAAATAGAAATCATAAAATGGGTTAATGAGAGAGAAAGGGGTATATCATCATTTATAAATGGAATGGACAGTAAGGCGTTAATGGAATATAACATCCCAAAATATGTAATAGAGTTTAGATGCATAATATAAAATAATTTCATGAATGTAAATGAGAATAGAGAAATTCCATACGGAATTTCGGCATGGTAACAGGTGTACATGGGAGGAATTAATGAGAGAGAAAGAGGTATCTAATCAATAAAAAATAATAAGGGAAGTATGAGGGATGTGATAAATAATACCTCAATATATTTAATTAAAAATAAAATTGTATAAAAACATAATGAAATTTAGACAAAAATGAGAAAGGAAGTTATACATTACTTGGAAGTGAGATTTCAAAGGCTTAGGAGATGCTTGAGAGAGGCTTCATGGGATATTTGGGCATCTTGGAAGGATTATAGATAAAGGAGGGAAGAGGTTGGTCGAGATACAAAAGTGTTTAGTGAAGATAAATGAGAGATTGAGTGGGTTTATATAATAAAGGAAAAGAAATTCTTTATTGTTTAGGTTTTGGATACTATACATTAAACTAATCAAAACCACAAACCATCCCATGGTTTTTACGCATGGTTTTTTCCAAAGTGGAGTGGAAAAAATTAATTTATAATTCCAATGACCGAACCTATTAAAATATTAGGTTTTCTTATGTGGAGGTGAGTCACACTTTCAAGAAAATCATTTTAAAATGTTAACATATTTTATAAGTCTTGGAGGGTCCACTAAGGCACCATAAAATCAATAAAAAAATCGAAAATCACATTATTTTAATGGTAAAACATATATTGGCTGAAATTAATTTTTATATTATTTTATTACATCACTATTGGGTCATTATGTTGTCATAAAACACATTATATATTTAAACTGTATTTAATGTTTACCCAAAAATTCAACTGTCTCAGAATATTATGAAAAGTTCACCGATAGATAATTTGGACATCCTGAATCCAAAAATGATATAAATTTTATCTAAATAATTTTCTAAATATGTGAATTTTTCAAACCGAGATAACTCTCTTCCATGGTGATATGCGGAGGAATACCATGTCTCCATCATCAAACTCTAGGTCTCGTCGACAATTATCATCATTGATCTTTTGTCTACTCTAATCAGTTTTAATGTGATGCTGGATATTCTTAACCTTATCTACCATTTCATAGACCATTTCTAGTCCTATGAGTTTTTACTCCCCAACTTCATCCCAACATGATAGTGTTCTGCACCTCTTCCCATAAAGGGCTTCGTAAGGAGCCATTTGGTTGCTTGAGTGGAAACTATTATTATAAGTTAACTGAAATAGGGAAAGATGTCAATCACATCCTCCTTTTAAGTCCATTGAGCATGCTCTCAACATGTCCTCAAGTGTTCAGATAGTTTTCTCAAATTGGACATCAGTTTGAGGATGATAATCCATACATAAGTTTAGCTCATTATACAGATCATGTTGAAGACTCTTCCAGAACTAAGATCTTGGATCTCAATCGGATACAATCAATAGTGGTACTCAATTCATCTTTACCACTTCTTAGATGTTTATCTGTGCCAGTTGATCCAACTCTAAATCCTCTTGAATTATAATGAAGTGTATAGTCTTTGTATGAAAATCCACAACAACCCACATAACATTTCTTTCTTTGGATGTCTTCGGAAGTCTAATGAAAAAGTACATGGTGATGTTCTCCCATTTCTATATTGGTATAGGCAATGGTTACAACATCCCTTTAGACTTCTACCTCTCAACTTTCACTAACTAACATACCAGAAACATTGATGTATTCTCGAAATTCTTTTTCTTCATGTTATCCCACCAATAATGCTCTCAGAGATCTCGATACATATTTGTGTTTACTGGGTGGATGGAGAAATCTGAACTATGTGAATCATCCAAAATTTGTTTCTTTAACACTGAATTTTATGGAACACATAGTATTGAACCAAATATCACAATTCATTCTTCATTAACATTTAACTCCAATGATTTATCTTTTCTGATAATTTCCACATTCTTTTAAATTCTCATATAATCCTTTTAAGCATCCTTTAAATTTTTCTAAAGAGACAGCTGATAAATAGTTTTTGATAGGATTAAAGATGTTCTCTTCTTTATGATTACCATGTTCATCTTCATCAAATCTAAGAAGATTGGGTCTTTTTCAATTCTCATCAATGAATGAAATTGCAGGGTCCTTTCTACTTGGAGAATCCAGCACCTTATTTGCTTTCCCAGGGTGGTAATGGATTGAGCATTTATATTCTTTGATCAGATCTAACCATCTTCGTTGGCGCATGTTCAACTCTTTCTATGTGAAGATATACTTAAGTGTTTTTTGATCCGAATATATTTCACACTTCTCCACAAAGATGTAATGCCACCAAATTTTTAAAGTGAAGATTACTACATCCAATTTCGGATCATGTGTTAGATAGTTTCTCTCAGGCACTTCTAATTGCCTTGAAGCATAGGAAATTACTTTGTCATTTTTCATCAAAACACAGCCCAAACCTTCTTCCAATAATTACTAAACACTAAAAAAAGTTCCCCACTTGTGAGTAATGTGATAATGGGTGCAATGATAAACCTTCTTTTCAAATCTTTAAATCTATCTTTGCATTCATCGCTTCCAAAAAACTTGCCTCCCTTCTAAGTTATCTTGGAAAGAGTGTTGTAAAATTGTGATAATTTTCTCACAAATCGGCGATAATATCCAGATAACCCTAGGAAGATATGGATATCCACCACCGATGTTGGCCTCTGCCAACCCTCAATTGCAGCTGTTATGAAGAGATCCACAAATATCCCATTTCTTGTGATGATATGACCAAATAATGAGACGTCCTTCAACCAGAACACACACTTATTATAATTTTCAAAGAGCTTCTCCTTTCTCAAGGTATCTAGTATAATGCTTAGATGCTACTCATACTCCTCCTTGGTTTTGGAGTATATTAGAATATCATCTATAAAGACTACCACATATTTGTCGAGGTAATCTCTAAAGACTATATTCATCAAGTCCATGAAGATTTATAGAGCATTAGTGAGTCTGAAAGGCATTAATATGAATTTATAGTGCCTATACCTTATACAAAAAGTTGTCTTGGGGATATTTTCCTTCATCACCCTTACTTGGTAATATCCTGACCGCAGATCCACCTTACAGAAGTATTGTGCTCCACATATCATATAAAAAAATTCATCAATTTGTGGTAGATTATACTTGTTCTTTATCATGATCTTTTAGCTCACAATAATAAATGGAAAGGTGTATTGACCCATCCTTTTTCTTGATGAAGAGGACTGGCTCACCACGTGGTGAAGCACTTGGAAATATAAACCCTTTATCCAAATTCTCCTATAGTAGTTTCTTTAGCTCCTCAAGCTCCACAACAACAATTCTATATAGATTATTGACTATTGGTAAAGCCCCAGGTATAAGATTAATTGAGAATTCAACATATCTTCTAGGAGGAAGTCTAAGAAATTCCTCGGGAAACACTTCAGTGAATTCCCTCACAATAGTAATGTCTTCAAGGATGGTTACATCCTTAGACTAAATCATATGAGAAAGACATGTGTGCATATATGGAATTAATATCCATGATTAAGATAATTGTTCGAAATAAGATTCACCCTCCCCCTTGTACTTGTACAGAATCCGGGGTCGATTCTCTATATAAAGAGTGATTTCCCTCTCATAGTAATTTATGTTAGCTCTATATGGGGAAATACATTCCATAACAATAATTGCATCAAATTCCACTAGAGGGAGTATTTTGAGGTTCACAGGGATTTTTAATCCACATATTGTGACAGGGGAGGAGTTATATTCATGGGATGCAATGATTGAACCATTTTCCGTTCTCATCGACATCTCTACTCCCATGATTTGTGGTGGTGTTGGGATTGTTCTTCTAAATATATGGGATATAAAAGAATGTGTAGAACCATAATCAAATAGTATTTTCAGTAGTATTGAATTAATAACTAGAGTACCAGTCACCACTTAGTTTTTGGGGTTCACTTCGGTAGTAGTGATGACAAAAGCTCGCCCTTGCTGCCTTGGAGGTTGTTGGTTGCCTCTGAAAACAGTTGGCTTAGGGCACTAGTTTTCAAAGTGCCCATGTTTTTTTCAGTTGAAGTAATGAACAATGCATTAAGGGTTGAATGAAGCATTCCTCTCCTCTGTCATAGTAGTGTGTTTTTCATGTTGGAAATTAATGGCCAGGCACCCTTTTCTTCCACACATAAAGCATTTCCTTTTCCCCTTCAGGTAATTTCTAGGGTGCTTCATTCCGCACCTTTGGAAAGTGAGGTTCTAAAATTTCTTAGCACCATTGGATTCATCCATCAGACTGCCCGAATTATAGTTCACTTCTTTCTTCTTATCCCTATGATACCCCTAAGATTTATGATCTTCATTTCAACTTTAGGTCACATTAGACAATTTCCTCATACCTATCAATGTCATGTATGGCCAGTGATTTCCGTAGGGTAGGTTTTATCCCACTAAATAAGTGGCCAACCTTGCATTCAGGGGTAATGAAAAAACTAGAGGCGTATCGTGCAAGCCTTGTAATGTTTTCCATGTACGCTCCAATGGATTCATTATCTTTTTTATTGAGTTCAATGGAGGTCCCTTTCCATCTTAAGTTTAAGGGCGCATTGAAAATATTTATTGAAAAACATTTTCTGTAAATCCTTCCATTCCAACGCCTCAATCTCTTTCTCAGGCTTCGTATTTTTTTTCAATGTCCACCATTTATTAGCTTCACCCTCCATATGATAAGCATCCAAAAGATCCTTATCTTGTTCGGAACATTGAATAACGGAGAAGATCTTTTCAATGGATTTGATTCATTATTTGGCTATTGAGGGATCAAATGACTCATTAAAAGTAGGACATTGTCTCATGAAGCTCTCAATTGCAACTTGTTCTTTCTGAGGGGGTGGGGGGTGGGGTTGGACATTCCTCTTGAACCATGTTTCTCTTAAAAACATGAGTTAGCTCTGATATTATTATGACAAAGTTTTTGATTCCTTCTCCCATCAGATTGGGCATCTCATTAGAACAGTTGTCACATTCATCTTCACATCGGTTGTTAGCCCGAGTCCTCTTATTACCATCCATTAGCTGGAATAAAAGGAAATTTATTGGTATCACATAATGGGGAATCCAATTACAAAAATGGATAGATTATAAATTACATTTATTTATTTAACTTATGAATTTATAGGCTTCAATCTATGTTATCCATGATCAACTTCCCAACATTAATTCATAGGGGATTTTTTTTTCCATAATAATGGTTCATACTAAGCTTATGAATTTACCAAATCATGTCCCCCAGAAGTGTCATAACCAAGAGTGTGTCAAGTCCAATTTTCGTGCACCAATTCCCGTTCGAGTTTAGCTCAAAGCAGTGTTTTCAGGTTTTACCCCTAGATACATTTGTTCTAGAGCCTCCTCTACTTGTTTATATCCATACAAGGAAGTATTTTCTTGATAATCCAATAAATATATACTCAGAAAAATTTAGGGATTTTTTTATTATACTTAGTCTTATTCCTATGTCCTTCAATAGGGTTTTCTAATCCTAATCCCAAAAATAACTAAATCTATCCTATGATACCAACTATAACAACCATGCTCTTTATTACACACTTAAACATGAATTATTACATAAAATTTCATGTAAAAAAACTATGAGGATCAATAGGTCTAGTGAATTGGGAAATTAAAAACATTACATAACAACTTAGAACATAAAACACAACATCTTTATTGAAAACTTATTTTACATGACTAAAACATTCCATTGTACTTAGCATTGCATGGGATAACCATAAGACATGCATAAGAAAAGGGTTATCTATAAAACCCAGTAAGGGATTTAACAAGACATAACATGAAGAATATAGTACATGTTAATAAATAGGCATATCATTGGAGCATAAGAGAATCTTGAACATAAAGTCATGATATAGCATGATAATCATAACATGGAAATGTGGCAAAAAAATTAACATGATATTAGCACGTGCCAAAGATAATAGCACATGGAGCTTGAGTAAAACCTAATTGTAATTGAATTAGCATTATTAAACCCTCATTGCACTTTATGTATCATGATACTAGTCTTTACCCAATGCATTGGTGCGCTATCTGGGCGCACACATTATAAATTTTCTTTCATGCATAAGTGTGCCATATGGATCATACAACATGAATTTATTAACCATAATAATTTATTGCATGAATAAGAGATGTGGAATACATAAATTTAATTCATAAATCAAAAAGTACATGTGTATAAAGGTGAATACCCTTGATAGAGATATGGGTATGGTATTCAATTACACGATGATTTTGGTGTAACTTTGGCAGCATAACGACATCAAATAGAAATCGTAAAATGGGTAAATGAGAGAGAAAGGGGAATCTCATCATTTATAAATTAAATTGACCGTTTGTGAGTCATGGAACATAATATCCCGACACACGTAATGGAGTTTATATGGATAATAAAAATTAATTTCTTGAATGTAAATGAGAAAAGAGAAATTCCTTACAAACTTTCAGCAAGGTAACGAGTGTACATGAGAGACATTAATGAGAGATAAAGAGGTATAAAATCATTTAAAATTAAGTAGGAAAGTATAGGGGAGGTGAAAAATCATACCCCAACGTTTTTAATTGAAAATAAAATTGTATAACAACATAAAAAAATTTGGGCAAAAATGAGAAAGGAAGAAATCCTCTACAAGGAAGTGTGATCCCAAAGACTTGGGAGAGTCTTAAAAGATGATTTTTGGGAGATTGAGGAAACATGGGAGTATTTTAGAGAGCGAATTTCAGAGGTTGGTCGAGATTCAAATGTTTTTAGAGAATAGGAATCGGAGATTGAGTGGGTTTATATAGGAAAGAAGAGTGAATTCTTTATTATTTTGTTTTTGGACACTACACATTAAACTAATCAAAATCACAAACCATACCATGGTTTTTTAATAAGTGGAGTAAAAAACATTACATTATAAGAACAATTTACTAAATTATTAAAATAATAGTCTTTCTTATGTGAGGTGAGTCGCACTCTCAAGAAAATCATTTTAAAAAGTTAAAATATTTTATAATTCTCGGATAGTTCACTAAGGCACCATAAAATTAATCAAACAAATATAAAATCATAATATTTTAAAGACAAAATATATATTGGAATAAAAACCTTTTTTAGTATTTTATTACATCACTCTTTGGTCATTATGATGTCATAAAACACAATATGTTTTTAAATAATATTTAATTTTTACCCAAAAAAATCGTCTATCTCAAAAAATTATGAAAAATTCACCATTAGATAATTTTAAAAACCTGAATCCAAAAATGATATTAATTTTTTATAAATAATTTTATTAATATGTAAATTTTAAATTTTAAAATAAAAACTGGCATTTATTTATTATTCACGGGTTTAGATAAAAGTAGTTTTCAAACCTTAATACAAATTTCAATTGTATTCATAAAAAAAATATGATCATTTATATTTATTAATTTAGTAAAAATATTTTATTAAAATATTATTTAATTCAAAAATCCATTAATTCATCAAAATAGATTTATTAATTTAATATTACTAAAAATACTATTTGTGCTTTAAACCCCATTTACAAAGTAACACTAATAAAACGAATGTATATTCTTTATTAAATACAAAAATAAGGCACATAAACATAGTTCTAGGGTCATGTTACATAACCCCTTATAACACCTGAATACGAACTAAGGGTAATTTATGCGATGGTGATAGACTCATGGGGCGGCACAGATAACATTGTTCAGGTGGTAATCTCTATTAACTTCCACTTCTCCTGTAGGAGAGTCCGTTTAAGCTTATCATATTGAAGCTCAGCTTGGGATTGGTCAAGAGAGAAGCCTAGTGATGATACATCCTTTCCAAGCTCTGAAAAATGAGCTTCGTATGGAGTAATTATCTTTTATTAGGCCATCGCTTCCTTTGTCTTAGTAAATTTGATTTGTTAAAGCCCAATATTTATACTAATCATGTGATCACTGTTCAATGGCTATATTAGCAATGGTAACAATTCTTAATGGTATTTTAAAATCCAAAAACAGAAAACAATGTAAGTGAATATGTTTCACATAACCATTTTATATAAAAATACATTTAATTACATCAAGAAGAATTTTCATTAATAAAATTTTGGGTTGTTACACTTTCACTCAAAGGGATTCATGAAACAGTCAGTAACAACCAGTAAAAACACTACTAGAGATCATGAAGAATATTAAAAAAATAGAAGAATCAAATCCAAAAATTCCCTTAATGTTGAAATTAGGGTGCCTCTTGTATTCATCAACCATCCTTGTGAACATTTGTTTTCTGATTTCAAGATATATTTTAGTATAAATATCATAATGGATGTATTTTTTGTGAGTTATTTCATATTTCTCATCCATCTATACATTAATTTCATCACCCACATCATTCTAAATCATATAGGAATCTCTGTACATAGGATATTTGTACCTATCATATTCCTTCTCCTCGTTAGAGATTGGAATAGGTTTAACCAAATTTTTGGGAGGCTCAACCCTCTTATTAGAGGCTTGAAGAGATCATGTGACTATTGTTCTTTCAATATGATAATAGTCTCTATGTTTCCTATTTTTGTTGGGATTCATGGTAATATATCCATCCACATCAACCATTGGTTTTTTTCTTTCCTAGAATGTGATTAGAGATAATCATTCTCAATTCAATCTGATGGATCTTCATTCTCTTGAAGAGAATCATCAGAGAGGTCTCCTTTTTTTGTGTCCCTTGTGTCATGTGAATCAATCTGATTCCCTTGATCCACATCTATGGAAACAAAAATATTATTATAACTATTTATAACAAGAACAACATCCAAAAGCCTTAAATTTATTTATTTTCAATAGGTTGTGTAATATTGACCAAATGTTTCCTTATTCACCTCATTATTTAGCCCTTTATGAACAGATCCAGATAGGCCAGCATGAACATTAGCCCCATCTAGTATACAGTTTTGTTTTCATTTTTTAATACAAGTGTTTCTCTTTACATTAGGACCAACATTATTATGTCCACATACATTGGAGTCAAGACCAAGCTTAAATCCATGGTTATAATAATATGAAATACTTTCATAAACTACCTCCTAAGATAATCTGTATAAACCATTATGGATCCAAATGTGAGAGGGGTGATTCTACGATATGTCAATTTCCAAAAAAAATCTTGCAACATAAGGCCCTCAAAGAGTCCATGTCATCGAATCCAGTTTCAAAGGATTAACAATGAACTTAGAAATTGGAAACAAAGAATTTTGGTTAAAAAATGCAATAGGATCCTAGGAAAACCAATCCAGATTGGATCTATTGAAGATTCGTAGAAGGGATCGAAATCTAGGGTCCATTTAAGAAATTTCATGGAGGAACCCGCCATGAGCACTTCACCTAAAGATGATAATAGTCCTCCTACATTATAGGATTTAATGTGGCCTATATGAAACCCCTAAAAACAAATGGATTCAAGGGGTTATCATAAGAATTTCAGCTAGGGTCTATGATTAATGAATTTTGCAACAAGAACAAAATGAGGATCGAGAGAAAGAAGGTTTACCTTAGCTATTGAGAAGGATATCTCCAATTGACCACGGTGTCGAAAATACTTAAGGTTGACACAATGTTCATAATCTGTGACAACATTGGGAGGGTCTTGTGTTCTCAGGCTTTCTACTAGTGACCACATCCACAAAGGATAGAAGATTTGATTTTATCTGATAATATTTCAGGTTAATGAAGCTAGTGAGAAATCAACATATGATATCTGGTTTCAACCAAATTTACCCAAGGAATTTGGTTAAATCGGTCTCTTGTAGTAGAACATGGGTAATCGAATCCTCATAGACCAAATAATAAACCTAAAGAAACAAATATTATATAGAGGTGATTTGATGGTGGATATTTGGCTAAAAAGTAGAAAAATTGGGTTTGAATTTATTGGATTATAAAATGATATTTTTAAATAATTAAGTGAATTCAATTTAAAAAGAACGAGTTGATTCTTGGTTATCGCATGGGGTGGATTATATGAATTTCTCTTTAAATTATTTCAATATCTAATATTTGAGCATTTCTTCAACAAAATATGAACTTCCAAAATCACACAAGGATTTTTGAGTCTTCACTATACTAAGTCTAATCACCTATACACTTTGAGGATCATATTGATGAGAACTCCAAGGTAGCGGATCTTTTAGTACTTGATATGTGTATCCTTAAAATTGGTGAGTTCAAAGAAGAAGGTACATCGTTGAATGAAAATATCAAAAATATAATTGATTAAGAATTATTAAAATGATAAATAGAATCCAATCCATCCCCTTTCTACTCTCTTGGATCAACCCACTATAGTTTTATCTCTCTGTTGATTCTATTAAATCAATGAAAGTAGGTAGTAGACTCATGAGGGTGGATTTGGAGAGGGAAAAAAATAATAATAAATTCACCATTGTATGAAGAGTTTCACAAATGATTATGTGAGTATCATCACTCCCTAAGAAAATTATATCAACATGATATAGAAAATGAAATAAAAAACTAATAATAATAATAGTAACTTTTATTAATTAAATGAAGGTAAACAAAAAAACTAACATGGAAAGAATTGATGATGAGATTACAAAACAAAAGTATAAAATTAAAATTGAAAGAAAAACATTTGATACTAATTAACTTCAAAAAAATCTCCTTATACAGGCATATTATGGGCCTTAGGTATACCCCCATCAATAAAATCTATTTAAATTATTTAGGAAGGTCAAAAGGTTGATGAGAAATAAAAGGAAATTGGACGTTTCAAAGTTAACTAGAAACTTCGGCCAGAGTCATCCCCTGTTTTTCTTATGAATTAGTATACTAATATGACCTAATCATAAGGTTTCATAGAAAAAAAATATCTTTTAACATGTGTCCTATAAAGGATTTAAAAAGTTATGGAAAATTGTACCAGTTTTTTTTATGTTATTCTTGATATACTAGGATGACTTTATGTGCGTTAAAATATGGACCACCATTTAAATATCAACTTCGGATCCCTTTATCTCCATGAAAAATTCAGAATTAGCACTGAATAAAGTTTAATGAATTCATCCCGATAATTTTTTAGTTCTAAATAAAAAAATTGAGCTTCATTGGGCTTGGATTGTGGGCTCCACTTTTGTTTGATTGGCCTAGTCCCATTATGATTTTCCAGATCATTTATATATTCATGCCCAAAAATATTCATCTTCCCTTGAGATTCATCCATCAATCCTAAAAGATAAAATGTTACAAAAATATTGATCCATAATATCCCAAAATTTAAAATTCAAATAATTAATATAATTAATTTTAAAAGCATATGATTAATTGGGCCCAAATTTTCACTTTAAACATAAATTTCTCTTGTGATGTGAGATGAAGCTCAATTTATAAAATGCACTATTATTGATAATTATGGACAATGAAACACATAAATATTAAGATATTAACAATTAATATTATCCACTTTTAGTGGATAATCACATCCCGCAACTTGATTTTTGCTAGTCCCGAGAAAAAGTATTTCAGAAATATGAAATTGAATTCATTTTTTCAAAAATATTTTAACATATAATGATCATCAAAACTCATCATTCCAAACAAAAATGAAACCTATACAAATAATTTCACAAAATCTAGGTTCAAAATCATATCACAAGACCAATCCCATTCATTTTTTAAAATTCTTCATCACATTTCATCCAATTTCAATTAAGAATTATGTTGTGTCATGTATCTCAAAATACATGGGGTCTATTTTCATGTTCTAGGGTAAACAAATGGAAATGGTAGGTGGGAATCACATTTAACCTTTATATGAGTATCCAATTTTGTTTTTTTAACTATAATAAATATGAAAATACTATCTCTGGGAAAGGAAACTATGGAGTCATGATCCCCAAGTACTGGACGCCACACATATTGTTTATTCCATGCTCTACAATAGAGATATAAAGCCTAACTCTGGGCAAGACAACTATAGAGTAATGATCCCAAAGTGCCAAAATCCACACATATTTTCAATTACATTCTTTACAATAGATATATAAAGCCTAAATCTGGTCAATACAACTACGGAGTCACAATCCCCAAGTGTTGGATGCCACACATTTGGACAAAAGAATTCTCTCTGTGGTCATTATTTCATTTTTCTATTGGATACTCAAATTAAACTAAAAGTGACCCCAAACCAAATACTTTGATGAAAGGGACCCAATATCTCAAACATACACCCAAAATACAATGGATGTACATTGTTTCATTTTTATTAAAAGGATGAAATTGTATCTTTGAAAAATCACACCAGACAATCGCACTTTCCATAAACTATGCTCATGAACATAAATGTGCATTAAAATAATAATCAAGGAATTTAGAATTATTTGAAATTAAGTTTTCATGTTTCACATTATAAATTTTAGAATTATAGTATAATTAATTGATTTTTTTATTGAATTGAGTTTTTATCATAAAATCCTTTTTTTCAAAATCTCAGATTTTCACTCCCCCTAACTTATAGTGAAAATGCCCTAAGTTTTAAAAGAGAAGATAAAATAGAGAGTTTATAATTGGGATGAAAGATGGGGGGAAGTGATTTGAAATGAAATAATGGAATAAAAATACTTAGTTTGATGTTTATGTCCCATCCATATGCAATTGATCTCTTTGGCTTCATGTCACAAGTGGTCTCTTTGGGAAGGTTGAAGGTAAGTTTGAATTTTGGAAGGCATGTGTTTTATTTGGAACTAAAAAAATGCTTCAACAACTAAATCTCATATATAAGAACCATTAAATCACATTGGAAACCCCAAGGGGGTCTCTTAAAAAAACACAAAAACAGACTAAATAAAATAAAATGAATGGAGAATATATGTTGCCACCCAAAAAGTGGTTAATTTAAAGTCGTTAGCTCGACATAGACCTAATGTTTAACCAATACCAAATTTCAACATCTCAAGGATTATATTTATCACCAATTATATTAGATCATTATTGAGTCTTCATTGGGTTTTGTGGGATGGTTTGGAAACTGACTCAAGAAAAATCGTATTGGTCCCAGTAAATGGGCTCATCCCATGAATATCAAAAACGGTCCATCCAATTCCTTTTCTAATATTTCTTAATACGTAAAAAATAAATTTATTATCATTATCTTTTAGAAAGGATATAATGAAATTAGTATGATTTTTTTATCCCCTATGAATTAATATCTTTGAGAGGGAGTACGGACCTTTAATTCAACCTCAGGTTGGCTAATAGTTACATACAAAAGTTGAGATCTTGAATTATAATTTGATTTAGTCTCCAAATTAATCAGTAGAATAGGTTCCTTTTGAACAGATATTTCCACCAAAAAATTGGCTAGTAGATTTTTAGAAATGGGTATGGACTCGATGTTTATGGCTTCCCCCAATGAATCAGTGATCATGAAAAATCACTATTAGAGCCATCTAAAACAGAATCAATCCATGGATAAAAGTTTCCCTCATGTGAATATAAGAAATTTAAATCCTCTTTACTTAGACACACATTAGTAATTCCATGATCATTTTGAAGTCCATTTTCAATATTATTTATCAAATTCAACTCATTAACTTCCTTATCATCACTAACATGAGAGCTCAAGTTCTAGATGTTGAGATCAAGGGTCATATTTCCAAAGGTTATTGTCATATTCCCGCTCTTAACATGGATGATTAATTTGATTATTGATAACAAGGGATAACCAATGATGATGGGGGGTTTTCTACCTAGGACTGATTCTTGGGTAATTTTCAAGGACAATGAAATCAGTAGGGTAAAAAAAAATTCAACTTTCACTAAAACATCCTTTAAGATACCCATTGGAATCCGAACACTACGATCAGTGAGTTGGAGTGTGATAAGAGTAGTTTTGATATCCTTGAGACCTGACTGATAGTACACTGTATATCGAATTAGGTTCACACAAGCTCTTAGTTCACATATGGCCTTTATCAAATTTTCTCTCTCATAATTCAACATTGATGTAAGGAAAACCTGGGACCATTAACTTAGGTGGCATGGTTCTTTGGATGGTGGTTGTCACATTTGATGCCTAAAGGACATGGTTTTTGTATGAAAATTTATTTTGAATGTACATAATTCATTGAGGTACTTGGAGTATGCATGTATGGTTTTTATTTCATCATAAAGGGGTATTTTCATCTTAACATGTGAGAATATTTCACTAAATGTTTTATTCAGTTTTTGTTTGGAATTTCCTCTCATGCATTGAGGGAATGTAGCAGGATGTAATATTTTTTTAAAGGTGGTGATTCCTCAACATTATAAGAAATAGTTTCAGATTCAATGAGATTTTCATCATCATTTTCATGATATATCGAAGAATTGGGTGTATTAGGAATGGTTGGTTCATGTTTTTTAATGGTTTTACCACTTCTTAAAATAGGAACTATATTGAGTTGTTCATGAGAGATTTGTGGGTAACTAGATTCTCCCCTGAAGGTTGGGGGAGGAACAACATGAGTATGAATGAGAGCCTTTTCAGTTTTTATTGATTTTAGTTCATGTTTAAGAGATGATACATCCAAGTACATTTTTTCTAATTTCTTACACAATTTATCAATGATTGGTTGAGAGAAAGATTGGGTAGGGGCTTGTTTTTGATGGGTTTCCCCAAGAGGATATTTGGCTGTTGGATGGAGTGATGATTAGATTGGTGTATAGGTTGTTGTAATTGTAATGGTTGATGTTAGTATTGGACTGGTTGTGATTGAAACTGGTTATGTGTTCGAAAATTTTGTCGAGGGTAGGGGTTGAGAAAATGTTATTATGTTGGTTGTTCATTTTCATCCCAATGAAAGCATGGATGGTCATTGTACCTTGGATTAAGAGTGTTTTCGTACCTTAGATTTTCTTTTTATGAAGGGATTCCCCAAGAGAAACATTTTCAAACCCTCTACACTTAGGAACCCCCCTTTCCATGAAGAGATCATTCAAAGAATCCCCAAATGGGAAGGATCCATTTCCATCTGATATGGAAGAGCATCCCATGGGGTAATAGTTTGATCAGCGATAGTTTGACACAACAATCTGTCAGCTAGATGGTCTGCACCCTTCTACCCACCTAATGAGACACCTAGTGACCCATCAAGGTTAGAGAAGCATGGGAGGTAGAAATTCTCCAAAGAGTTGGCTCCCAAGAATCGAACCCTATACCTTTCCGAATGTTGTTTCTATGGCCCTCAACCTTGCACCACTGCACCACCACCGAAGTAGCGATTGGTAACTTGGATTTTGATTGTTAAAAGAATTTACCTCTACTGGTGGTCCTTCTAAAATAACCTTCTTGATAAAAGGAATGGTTGGGTAATTACTTTGTATGGTCTTGTTCACCATGTTTGGTTTTTATAGAATGATTTTAAAAATACTCAAAAGAATCTTTTGGGGCTTTGTTTTTGAATGTTCTATTACACATCATGTTAATAAAATGTTTGTTACCTAACCCTAACCATTCATAGAAAATTCTCACTTGTTCTGGGATTAGGAAACCATGGTGTGGTACCATGTTTAAAGTGTCCTTGAACCTTTCCCATGTTTCATAGAATATTTCTCCAGCTTTTTCGAAAAAATTGGATTCTCTTTTTAAGTGAAATTATTTTGTTATGGGGGAAATATTTTTTTGTAAAATTATCATTGAAGTTGGTCCTATGAGTGAATGGATACTTCTCTCAAATTATTTAACCAATTAATTTATACATCCTTTAGATAAAAAGGTAAGAGTATCATTTTATCTGATTCAATTTTATTTGGAGGGAACATGGTTTCGATAATTTCATTGAATTCTTTAACATGAAGGTATGGCATCTCAGACTCCATACCATGAAAGGATAGAATGTGGTTCAAGTCCTAGGGTTTGAATACATATTGAGAATATCCTTTTGTATCATGCTTAATGAAAGAGGGTGCGTTGGTATTGGTCCTTGTGAGGTAGTCATTCACGGTCTGATCAAAGAAATTTCCCAAATTTTGGGCTACCTCATTTAGATTTCCATTTTGATTACCTCCAAGGTTGATGAGTTGGTTTCATTGAACACCATCCATTAGATAGGGATAAATGTTTGAATCCGGAGTATTAGAAATATTAGGATATAATGAAAAGAGACCCCTAGGTGAACATGACTCCCCAACCCTGAGATAATCTACCATAACTAGACAATTTTAATGGTCACGAGTGTATGTGGACATGCGCTAAGAAAAAGAGATAAAAATAAAGTGGAAAAGGTAAGAGAATTAGGAAGATAAAATAGAAATGGGGGAGAATAGGATGAGGTTCTAAGGTACTTACATGGGTCCCAAAAAATGATGCAAAAAATTTGTTTGTGCCCAAATTTACCCATGTAATATGGTTAAAGTGGTCTCTAGTAGCACATCATGGGTTATCGAATCCTCAGATACCAAAGAAGAAACCTAATGAAACCCACATTATATGGAAGTGATTTTATGGAGGTGATTTGGATATGAAGTTTCTAACTTGGGTTTGAATTTATTGGATTATAAAATTATAATTTTAAAGACTTAAGTGAATTAAATTTAAAAATAATTATTTTATCCTTTGTTATTTTTTGCGGGGAATTGTATGGATTTATTTTTAAATTATTTCAATATCTTAAATTTGAGTGTTTCATCAATGAAATATAATCTTCCCAAATCACTCCCATAATTTTGATTCTTCACTATACTAAGGATAATCACCTATAAACTCGGAGGATCAAAATTATGAGAACTCTAAGGTAAAGGAGCTTTTAGCACTCGTGTCACGACCCGTCCCCCGGGGCCCGTGTCGTAACTACCCCAAGCCCGCCTCCCATAGGCCAGGGGCTGGCGACTAGCACCAAAGTCATAAAACTCGAAACAAGGGAAGGCATTGACTTTAAACAAGAACCAACACCACAATGTAAGCAGGAAGAAGTAAATACTAAGGAAAAACTGTGAGTACAAGTAAGTGCAGGAAGGTAAAATGGGCCAGTATACAAACCCAAACTGAAAATAAGTACAACGGGGAAGGGAGTACAACAATAGAAAAGTAAAACAGCAAGTCTGAGTCGTCCTCTGGGAATCCCACCTAAAGGGTGAGTACAGATACTCTCCTCGTCTCGGCTCTCGTCGTCCGCTCCGGGTACGTCTCGTCTAGTGGTCTACCTCCAGGTTCCGTACACGTCACGTCTAGTGATCTACCTCTGGGTACCGTCCTGCTCCACGTGCTCCCACCTCGGTCAACGCTATCTATCATCTGCATCCGACACAATGAAGTGCGGGAATAGCCCGTGCAGGGGTGAGTATAAGCTACTCATTAAGGACCCCGAGACCGCCTTAAGGTCTCCCAGAATCCACAAAGGATAACCACAAAGGTTAGATAGCAATCACAAAGTAACAACCAACACTACTTAGGTATATGCCCATACATATACCTAAGTCATCAATTCTAGCTCTGATCATGAGCTTAAGTACAACCCAGTCCGCACAGGATAGAACAAGAGATCCACACAGGATATTAAGTCAGCACATGAAGTTCGTAAGTCAAGACTCAGCTCACACAGGTATGCCACAAATACAGGTAGTAATTAGATGATCAGTTGTAGCTACTGAATCAACTAAGCTGCTAGACCCACACAGGATCTGACCCACATATGATCGATAGGTACTAACCCCCGCAATGACCCACACAGGATCTGACCCACACAGGATCGATAGGTACTAACCCCCGCAATGACCCACACAGGATCTGACCCAGACAAGATCTCTGGGCGCAGGTCCACATAAAACCGCGCAGGGCGCTGGGCGCAGGTCCACACAGAACCACGCAGGGCACTGGGCGCAGGTCCACACAGTACCGCTCAGGGCACTGGGCGCAGGTCCACACAGAACCGCACAGGGCACTGGGCGCAGGTCCACATAGAACTGCACAGGGCGATGGGCGCAGGTCCACACAGAATCGCGCAGGGCGCTGGGCGCAGGTCCACACAGAACCCCGCAGGGCGCTGGGCGCAGGTCCACACAGAACTGCGCAGGGCGCTGGGCGCAGGTCCACACAGAACCGCATAGGGCGCTGGGTGCTGGTCCACACAGAACTGCGTAGGGCGCTGGGCACAGGTCCACACAGAACCGTGTAGTAGTTGCCGTCGTCGTCGTCGAACCCACAGGGGGTTTCCAGCAGTCGAAGTATTCACAGCCAGCTCTAGGGTTCCGCACACAGCATGCTCGTTTCGGGAGGATCCGCTCCACGAGCCAAGGGGTAAACACATCAACTGCCACACAGACCAGAGTTAATGTATCTCAGAGTTCCGTCTCGTTAAAGGGAACTCAACGCAACTGACGACGCGTCAATTGGACACCCGGTCTGAGAGTTATTGGTTTTTTCGTTCCAGGGGGCCGGTTGGTTTTTAAGATATAACCAACCCGACCATGCTCCAACCATGTCCATACCTCGGGCGGAGTAAGCCAAAAGGTCCGTCTCACAAAGAGGAAACCGACAGAGTCGACGGCATGTCAATCGGACGTCCAGAACTCTAGATATGAGCGTTTCGGCTCCGAGGGCCCGGTTGGTTTCGGGTTCGAACCAACCCGGCCGAACCCAAAATTCTCTGAAACCTTGAGTATATTATATCAAAACGACCGTCTCGATCCAAGGATCATCACACAGCTGACGGTTCGTCAATCGGAGTTCCGTAGCCCATGTTATGGACGTTTGAACGGAAATTGTCCGAAACGAGGGGGTCTGGGCCCGGCCCGGCCCGGCCCAACCCCCCTGGGTCGGCCCGAACCGGTTCGACCCAAACCGGGTCGAAGTACGGCCCGTTAGGGCGCGGCCCGGCCCGGCAGGGCGCGACCTGGCCCAATCCGGGCGCGACCCAATCGGAACCGCGCGGCCCACCCGGTTCAGTCGGGTGGCACGCTGGCCCGGCGCGGGGTTGGGTGTGACTTCCCCGCCCGCCCTCACTACACGGACACGGCTTATAGCCGTGTCCTTTGGTCGCCGCGGATGCGGCGAGTCATGCCACGTCCCCCCCGGATCTCGCGCGGCCACGGGATTCCGGGAACTGCCGCCGCGGCTTCAGCCGCGGCGGAAAGAGCCGGCGGCGCGCCGGGCACCGGCCGCCGCCTTCGGTTGCCGGCACCGCCGCGCCGGCACCCCGTGCCTCCAGCGTGCTCCGCGGGCCATCGGAGTCGCTCCGGTGGTCTGATTTTTCTCTCATCTGGGCCTACGGCCATCCGAGGACGCGTTCTTCACTACGACGGCCTCCAATCGCCGCTGCGTTCCGGTTTCCAACGTCGGACGTCATCCCACGCCACAAAAAGCAAACTGCGGTGGGATCGGACTTGTTCGAGGGTCCGCACCCACCGCGTTAAAGTTTTTAAAATCCAACTGAGGTTCGTTTATGGATATATATAAAGGAAACTCACAAACGAACAAGGTATAACAAGAAAACTTCAAAATAAAGATAAATGTCATTCGAAGAGTTCTAATCTCGAAAAATAATTTAAATAAATAAATCCCCCTTACCTCAACAAGGGTTCTCGGGTGTCGACGTCGAGGAAAAGAGGATCGAAGGCATCAATGTGTGTACCGAGATGGAAACGGCGTTCCTCATCGGGAAGCGGCATTCTTCGTCGGAAAGCGTCGTTCTTCGTCGGGGAGCGTCATTCTTCATCGGGGAACGGCGTTCCTCCAAAACTCAAGAACGTTAGAGCCTTCTCTTCCTTTCCCCAACGAAGGTTGTCCCTCTCTTTAAATAGAGGAGAGGTTCCTCCCAAAATTAAATACACATGCGAGGGAAAACCTCCCATTAATGGTTCACCTCCATTAAAACACGCGTTGTCAATTTAAACAAGGAAGGTTCCTAAATAACCAACGCGTAGTCAAGCCATTAATAGGAGAATGTTTTGGGGTTATATTTGTATTAAATTTGGGGAGTAGGTGGTTAAGAAATTAAAGGGGGTGGCTCGTGTGGATCCCACCTCTTTAATTTCTAACAAGCCTCCACCGTTTAAGGGAAATAAAATTTAAGTAAAAGTTTTATTTCACTTAAACTCAACCCAAACTCTTAGAAACTCGTTACGAGCAAACGTAACTCCAGAGGAGGTCCTCATAGGCAATTACAGGGGCTTCGGTTTCAACGGTGCCCTCGGATTTTGATTCCGAGCATCGGTTCAAAATTTAGGAAAACCCAGTCGCTCGTTTACTGAACGTACCTGAGCTAAACTTCAGAAATTGATTCCGGGCACACCGGGACTCGGAATCAGGTTCCATCAAAAACTGTGCACTAGCAAAAACCCAAAGAATTTAAGAAAAAAAAAATTCCTTGAAATTTCCAGGTCTTTACAACTCGGGATGTGTGTCCTTAAAATTAGTGAGTTTGAATGAGAAGGTACATCATTGAATGAAAATCTCAAAAATAGAATTGATTAAGAATTGTTAAAATAATAAATATCATCCAATACATCCCTTTTATACTCCCTTGAATCAACCCTCTAGATTTTTATCCCTCCATTAATTTTATTATATCAATAAAAGTTGGTAGTAGACTCATGAGGGTGGACTTTGAGAAGAAAAACAAATAACAATCACTCCACTATTATGTAATGAGTTTCACAAAAGATTATGTGAATAACTCACTCCCTAAGGAAAAGTTATCAAAATTATATATAAAATGAAATAAAAAAATGAATAATATTAATAATAATAACTTTTATTAATTAAATTAATGTGAATAAAAATTTATATTGGAAAAATTGACGATGCGATTACAAAATGAAATCATAAAATTATAATTTAAAGAAAAACATTGGATAATAATTAACTTCAAAAAAGCTCCTTATATTGTAATATTAAGAGCCCTATGTCTACCCCATAACAATAAATTCTCTCCCCATTAATTAAGAGATTTAAAATGTGGGTGAGAAATCAATGAAAATTGGACGTATCAAAGTTAATAAGAAAATTCATCCAGATTCATCCCCTTTTTTGGCATTTGAATTTGTAGGTAAACATAACCAAATCCAAAGGAGTTATAGAATATAAAATTTATTCTTCTAGGATTCCTATAAAATATGTAAAAAAAATTAGTCAAATTTTGACATCCTTTTGGATGTTATGCTCTATATAGTGGGATGCCTTTATGGGTGTTCAAATCTGGCCAACCATTTAAATTTCAACATTGGCTCCCTTTATCTCCTTGAAAAATTCAGAATTAGCTATGACCACCATTGAATAAATTGATCCAAATAATTTTATATTTATAATGTAAATTTTTTTAACTTAATTGGGCTTGGATTGTGGGACCCACTTTTTTTTATTGGCCTTTGGCCCATTATGATTTGTCCAGAAAAATAAAGTATTTAGGCCCAAAAGTATTTATCTTCCCTTGGGATTAATCCATAGACCATAAAAGATAAAATTTTCCAAAAAGAGTGATCAATAATATTCTAAAATATCAAAATAAAATAATAAATATAATTAATTCTACAATTATATGATTCATGGGGCTCAAATTTACACTTTAAACATTAATTGCATTATGATGAGAAATGAATATCAATTTATAAAATGCACTAAAATTTATAGTTATTGATGATGAAACACATAAATATTTATATATTAACAATTAATATTATCCTATTTTAGTGGATAATCAGTATCTTTATATTATAATGATTGATGGTGTAATAGACAACCGTTGTGATTGTTGTGATTTGATTAAGAATACAAGATCCACTTTTACTTGGAGGGACATGAGCCTATATTATTTATCTTACTTCAAGGTGGTGATAGTATTTTATTGTATATAAATAACAAAAATTTAGTGTTTTCGATTTTACTTAGCTGGATTAATGAATATGGGTCCATGGATACTACCTTTCTATATATTTTCTTGATAATAAGAGGATCTGTATGCAAGTTGGAAAACAACAACTATACACTAGAGATGTATTCATTCATCTTAGTGGTGAAACTCATTAGCAAACCTTGGTTCCCTTTGTTTTGTGATTTAATTTTTATTTAACACGCATTAAAACTAAAATCAAGTGATAGATAATAGAGTGATATCCATTCATTTAAGAAGTGTAGAGGTAAAGGAGGGTAGAGATTTTATTTGGTTAATATGTTACCATCACAGATTCACCCCTCTGAATGTTGGACATAGCTTAACTAATCCTAACAAGTGTTATCAAATCCTAGTTCACCCCTATAATTTAATTCTCAATAATATCAACTTTAAAGTTTTGAGATTCACTGTTATAAGGCAGTATGAAGTGTAGATTTGAAGAAGCCCATGAGTTTCCTATCGAAGAATCCATGGTAGAGATATCAACCAAGACACTGACGAAATAAATAAAAAGAGATGTAAATTTTTTATGAAATCCCTATCAATAAAGTAATAGAACAATAACTCTCTACTTATTGAAGTTAATCAATGTAGAGTTTATCCTATTTTAACACTTTATAATCTATCTCTTAAAGAATCTTATGATGATAAGTCATCCCTATTAAGAAAATAGGATGAAAAAATAGTTTCTCCATACTGTAATCTTGATGAATAATTATTTGGAATGGAATAAGAAAATCTATTGGTTTTTCCCACTAATAAAATAATACATAACTTTTCTACTTGAGAGTATTTTAATCATGCATGTGATAAAGTTGTAACTGAAAACAATTGTAAAAAGATTCCATAAAAAGAATCAAGTGAAATTGTGAAAGATAATATGTTTATAGAATCAAGTTAATGATCATATGATAATTCGTGTACTTATATTATAGAGACCCTACAGAAATGAAATGACACAAAATTTTATCAAAAAATCTTACCTTCGTATAATTTTGACATATTTAGTAACATAAAATAATGTACACACACCACATGATAAAACCAACTATATTTTATTATATTAATTTAAAAATTAATTTAGAGGATAAAAATGTCCATAAAAATTGAAAATATTACAAGGGGATAAAAAATATAAAACAATATAACTAAAATATAAAAATTTGTATATGCTCAATCCACCAGAATAACCGCACTCATGAAAAAAACTGTATAAATAAAGTAGAATATTAGTAATGAAAATTTTATCTTGAAAATTAAAATATTTATAACCGTGACATAAAATAGCAGTGAATGAATAATGAATGAATCATGAGGTATTTGTAGAAAGTAGGGAACCCATACTAGTGTTACAAATCTGATTGTTACAATAGTAATATGACCATTGGAATAGTAACTTGACCGTTGAAATGGTAATATAACAGTTAAGAATACTAACCTGACTATAAGAATAATATCTTCACCTATGTATGTGTAAAATAATATTTTGGTTTCATATAAAATCAAATTATGATATTTTTAAACCATGGTACAATTAAATAAATACTTTAAAAATGATAAATTAAGTGTTCTTATTTTTTTGTAAAACATAATTGTTTTAATTACAATTTTATAATAAAAATAATGATTCAAAATAAAGTTTGTTTTCATAAAATATATTTATAAATTAATATTTAGTTTTATTATAATGATATGTTAATTTCATTAGACAATAAGTAAATCTTTAAAGGGTTAGAAAATTGATCATAATATAAAAATTATTGTTTTTAGAATAAATAATGATTTTATTTAAATTTAAAATTACCATATATATAAATTTATTTTCATAAAATGGATTTAATTTTTGGGATATACATTTCAAAAAATGTTATGGGTGAAGTTTTGGTATTTTTCTAAAATAGTTGATTTTTAGGTGAATAGTGAAATATGATAAAATACGATATTTTACATTATAAGCTAAATACCTGAATTTTTGAGTCATAAATGATGTAAGAACCCATTAGTTCGAACTCACATTCACCATTTACTATATATAGTAAAACTAACCAATATTACTGATATTATTGAGCCAAAATAATAATCTAATGTTTATAATATACAAAACACCCCTCTTCACCCCTTAAAAATACCACCCTTCACCACCCCTTATCCTCACAACTTCTATGCATTGGATCCTGAAAAATATATACCCAAATCTCTTCCAAATCCTATCCCCAACATTGTAGTGGTATTGGTCTAATCTAAAGACCATTTTTAAGAGTCTTAAGGAGTATCCTAAGAGGAGACAACCAAAGGAAGAGGTAAAATTCTCGACTAATCTCTTTAAATTTTATTTTTCATCTAATACCCCCATATGATCCCCATATATAACACCCTAAAATTAAAATGTTTGAATATTGTATTTGATAGCGTGTATGGCATGTAACACCAAGCACGCAATGGAATATAATATCCTGAGACTTTACAATATATATACTATTTTAAATAAAATCAATCTATGATATATATAGAAATGAACACGATATTGAGTTAGTGTGTTTCACAGGTAAAAACAAGGTTCTTCAATGACTTGCATTACATGAAAGGCCAAGTTTTACCAAACAACTATATATTAATAAAACATTATTATTTAATATAATAAGATATAACCTAAACGTTAAATTAGCATTTATGAATAGTATTAACTAACTTATAAAAATATTTGGTTTACACAAATATAAAATGAATTAATTGGTTAAAAATTAATTAGAAATTAATATAAGAACCGATTAAATATAAAGGGAATGTTTTCAGAGAAAACTATTTTTATACCCAAAAAGCAATTTTATCCTAATAAATTAAAATAATTACAATTAGTGAGTGATATTAATGAAATATATATATATATATATATTATATTCAATAAAATATTTTTCATATTCATCCAATATATTTTATAAACATGAGATAAGAACAAACTCAATATTATGCATAAAAACCTATATTTTTATAAAGGCAATTTCACTGTCTTTTAATGGAGAAAATATTATTAATTTGAATATTAACACTTTTATAAATATAAAATTTCAAAATAAAATTCCTTTTTTAAATAAAAATTTAGAAATTATGTTAGGTTGAATTTTTGGTATTTTTCAAAAATATTTTATTTTTTAATAAATAGTTAAAAATACTAAATTTTAATTCAAAACCGCTTTTTTGACTAATTTATTTATAGGGTTAAAGTATATTTTAAATGGTTTTAATTTTTAATTAGATATATTTTATATTAATTAATCCAATTTATGTAATTTTAATCAATTTCAAATTGAAATTAGATATAAAAATAGTTTAATGTTTTGAACATTTTTACTTTGAAAACCCACAATGTCATCATGTTTGCAAGATTAAATTTAAATTAACTTCTGCCACTTCTATGATTGTAATATAAAAAATATATTCCATATTTATAATCATCATAATTTATAATTTCTAATATGTTCAACTTAGTTTTTTACCAAAAATATTAGTGAAAGTAATTAAAATTAATTACATCGCTAAAGGTAAAATTAAGTTTAACAAGGGACTAAACCTTAATCTTAAGGGGTAAAATGACTTATAATATTTCCCAAAACCAATTTTATGGCCATACGTTTTCCAATACACAGATAAGTTTTTATAATTGTGTATTTTAGCACTTGGGGAACATGTAATACTTGGGGAACACACAATTCTTTTCAAAAATACCAAGTGCGTCCTTTCCGTCCACTATAAAAAGATACTCACCTCTCACACATACGCACACCTATAAATATATTTATCATGATAAATATCTACCAAAATAGATCCTAAAAATCCCTACACTAAATCTAGAATTATATCCTTGGGTATAAATCCATCCAAGGAATCCCTTTGGTGCAAACCAAAAGGAGTTACCCAAAAAAGAGGTGATATCCTTCCTCAAGCTCTTTAGATTTATTTTCATTATCAACACCCTAAAATTTTATTATTCTATGATTAAATAATTACATAAGTATCCTCAATATACTAATATGTTTTTATGTTAATGATTTTACCTAAACTTACAAACACTTCCATCTAATGTGTAACAAACTTACCGTTTATGTGTACGGCGAACTATTGCCTCGCAAAATGATGTTGTTCATTTTTTTCCTTTACCACCTTTCATGGTTCGGAATTATGATGGAAACTCTATTTATACAAGATGAATATAATATTTGTAATGCCTTTATTCTTATTTAATTCTTAAATAACATATTCCTTTATGCTTTCCATTTTATGAGAATATGATAACATTGTTTGTGGAAGTGTGGAATACCGCATCCCCAAAGCGATGTGATTCATTCATGCTATACATGAAATGTATAAATGATAGTTTTAATAAACCAATGAAACATAAAATAAATAAATATGATACTATAATTTTAATATACATATATATAATTTACTTTTCATTCTTTTAATATGAAAAATAAATGAAAGTAGTGTTCATGTGTACGTATGACCTATCTTCTCCATGAACAATTCATTTTATTTTTTTATCTCCAAATATTATATATTACTATAAATAAATATATAATAAATATATATGATATTTAAATCATGGTTTAAATTCTTTATATGATGAAATCATGATCTAATTAATAGGATCCACAAGTAACAAGTGAAAACATACTCTAAAGACTCGACAATTAACACCCAAAATAGTGAAAATAATAAAAGTTTTTTAACAAATGTATAATATGATATTATAATAAGATAATATACGATATTATAAATATTATTATGGTTATGGTATTAGTTAGTGACATGTTTAAAACTATTTAATAGTAGGTTAAAGGTTGTTCACCCAAAAGTAAATGCAAGGTAATGGATTCTTGTCCCACTTTTCTTTCAATGAGGCATACACCATTTTCACCACTTATTTATTTTATATGGTTTATATACTACCATTTTACATGTTATATCATGAAGATAATTATTCTCATGATATCATAAGTTTAATATACTATAATTAATTCATGGGTATTATGATTAAAATGTTTTAATATAGTATGAGACACTTTGTAATGTTTAAAGATTATATTCATCAAGAATGTTCTTAATGATTATTTTTGAAATCTCACTTACTTTTATGATTGTTAAATTTCACTTGAAATAATAACTCTATTACTGTGCACAAAATTTCTTATATATTGTCTTCATACTACAACTTTTATTTTAAATATCATGATTCATTCATTCTTCATGATATTTTGAGTTTCAATTTGAATTATTTCTTCTATGGGGATTTGAGTTAAAATTTATCAAAGTGGAATAGAAATTTCATAACCTGACTCCTTTTAATTGGGATATACAAATTCCTTATTGTTGTTAATATTATATATTTATGTTTATGATGATGTTTACTATCTATTTATGCATTTACACTTCTTTAAGTGGATTTAAATTTGACACACACAATCTATTCATTTATTGATTCTCACTTCAATGTTATTACCTTTTCAAGTGTTTACTTTATAATATCATTTTATTTGTGATTGTTTGTACTTGAATTTCCATTATAGTAAATTATTTGACCATTCTTAATTAAACTATTTCATTTCATTATTCATTGATCTTTTATGACCTTTTCAAGTAATAATACCATTTCTTCATTCGTTGGCACTCAAAATGTTTTTGAAAATATTTTTTAAGAAAACCCAACATCATTTTTCTCTTTAGTCAAAGAACATGTTTTCTTCTAAAACCCCTATTTTATAAAAATGTTTTCAGAAATGTTTTTAACCATTAAAAAATTATTTATTAAATAAAATTTTACCCATTTTGTCTTTAACAAATTTTTTCAATGGATTCTTCTTATTGCTTTCCGAGCAAGGCATTTTTTTGACCTTTTTTCCATGAAAAAGGAATGTTATTTTTACATTGTATGACATGTATGGATTTATATTCCATAATTTATTCTAAGATTAATCTATAATTTTAAAAGGTTACTTTTTAAACAAAATGTATTTGAAAATTAATTTTAATTTTAATTTTTAAAATAAAAATGATATTTTCCTCAGGAATGTTTTTAAAAGATCATTTTATAGTATTTTTATTCATAAATGACAACAGACCTTTATTTTAATCCACTTGGGATATATTTTATTGATACATTCCTTATCCTTCCTTTGGATTGTTTTTGATTGAGTTGGCCAAGGATTGTATTTACATTCACATCATTGATTCCTTTGATTAGTCCCCTTGAAAATTTTAATTTCCAATGATCATTGATCATTGAATTTACCCTAATTATTCATATGATTTATCATGAATATGTTCATTGATTAAACCGTATACAATATTTCATATGGTGTTTACTTTGAAAGTTATTTTATTATCTGGGGATATTTTGATAAATCTATATCTTCTACTCCATTCAGATAGTTGATATGACACATTATTAAACCGATTTATTGATATATGAGGAATACTTTGGATAGGTATGGCATGGGTGGAGCCCCATAATAGATAGCCCCTCGATGCAATTGTAGTCTCATGGGAGGATTTATTCGGCTAGCCTCATTGGGTTTTTTCACTTAGAGTAGTTTAAACTGTCTTGAGAATAAATCATGATAGTAAAGGTACAATGTACCTGGAAAACATAGCATCTAATAATTAAGAATTGCATTAATTTAGATTCATTTATTATTATTTATACATAATATTTTGTTTTGAAATATCTATGGATGAATTTCATTCTCAATTAATTGATTAAATTTTATGTGTTTCAATTATTTTCCTTACCATATTGATTATTACTTATCTATTTATTTTATTGGCATGTGTTTTCAGTTATTACCCTTCCATATTTTTACACAATTACTTATCGTTTTATTAATCACATGGAATGTGTATTCAATTATTACCTTTCCATATTTACTATTCTCATGTATTTATTATTTCTTCTGTAGTACTTTACCCTTACAGAGCATTTGAACTCACCCTTGTTATGTTTTATTTCCCTAGGATTCCATGAAGTTTACTAAGAACGAAATGAAATGATAATATAGATGGAATATACTCATTATCCAAAAATAAAAAAAATCATGTTGTAATGAGTGTATTCATTTGTAAAAAAAGACTCATTTATGTATCTAGTCCACTAAGACTACTAAACTGTTTGGTCATTTGGGACGTGATTTACTTGTATCTTAGGCCAATGTAATAGTAGAATAGCATCGACTCTGGGATTTCTGGGGTCGGGTCTCTACACCATACACCTAAACATGGTAACATAAACACATTAAATATACTGATATATTATTATTATTATTATGGAATATTTATATTCTACCCACCCTTATTATTTTCTTAAACAAAATCATTGTTTACAATATGGTTGGTTCACCGCCGCTATGAAAAACATGCTTCATTTTTATCCACCACCTTCAAGGATGGTCATAAAATTTTTAATATGGTTAAATAATATTATAATAAGTATATTATAACTTATTTCACATTCTAAAATAAATATATGTCCACAATATTAAATAGAACAAAACTATTTCTTGATGGTTAATAAAACCACCTAAATGAACTAACCATATAATGTTAAAATTTTTACAAAAAGAATCAACCCTATATCAAAAAACATATGGGTATTTTGTAAAATTATAATTTTTGGAAGTATATGAATACTATTTAATTTCTCTTATATAGTTGTAGTCTCATTTGAAAAGAACTCTATTAATTTTTAACAAGTGATCAGACCATGGAACCATGAAACAAATGCCCTCGAAAAAGTGAAATTAAACATTACATCTCATTGAAATGATTATAAATTAATATAATGAAATTTTAATAAATTAAATATACAAGTAAAAGGTTTTAAATTAATTAATTAATTAATCTAATCTAATTATTGAGGACATTAACTGGAATTGCATAGTAATTATGGAGTACAAGGTCAGGGATCTCTCCGAACCACCCTTTTTCTTTGGATTATGACCATTCTCTCTCTAACTCACTTTATATCAATATATAATGTTATATAATGATTCTAGATTATACATACATGTCTCTTACATATATAACATTCTTATTCTACCTTCCTTTGATGGGGTAATACATGCCTAAAGTCTATTTCTGAAATTCAAACCATTTCATTCAATGAGTAATTCTTTTGATATGAGGCAAGATTATGCATCCCATTTCTTTCCATGGGTAATTATTATGTTTATTCATTAATATTAATTTCCTTTTATTGCACATATAATCATAGACATGTTATTAGTGGTGCACCAAGATAGTAATCCAATGCATTGGGTTTTGTTTTGGTCTCATGAGACGTTGTGTACGGGATTAAAGAGTGAACATAATCAATGATGAGACCTTGTCCACCATGTTATGTTGTTTTATAAGTTATCCTTGAATTATGTTTATGAAATGTTATATGATTCTACAAATTTCCTATGTTTACTTGATCTTATGATTCCATGTTATTTATGTGATACCTCTATATAATTATTCACGAGCAATGTATTTTTTGTTATCATGTTATGCTTAATAAATCATATGTTATGCTTCATAACCATGTTTATTACCATACTAGGATTTATAGATCACCCCTTTATTTTATGTATTTCCCAGGTTATGATATGTAGTTTTAGGATCTTTAAGGGATTTAGGATCTTATTCAGAAGAAATAAATAAATATGCCATCATTTAGTTTCATGTTGAAATTTTATATACACAGTCTTCCCAAGAAACTATGCCTCTCAATCCTTTGGTTTGTATTTATTGAATATTTATGTTAATGATCATGTAATAATATGTGTAAAAGTTTTGGGTAACTATAGTTGGTATCAAATGCAAGGTATAGTAATTTTTGGGTATTAGGACTATAATTATTTAGTAAGAATAGTAGTGATAACTATAGGTATAAGAAAATATCCTAAAATTGTGGTGAAGTATAGAGAGAGTGGTTTCCAAGAAAATACATCCATTTATGGATATTATATGTGGATGTGAATTAGTCATAATTTTACCTTGGGGTAATAAACCTGAAATAGGTTCACTAGGTATTAAATCAATCATCACCTCGTACCTAAAAAATAGGCCTTTCTGCATATCTGGTTTGACACTTCTGGAGAATATGCTTTAAAAAATTCACAAACTCTTTATAAACCATTATAATGGTCGGTCAGAATGGCCTGAAAGCATTCATTTTTTTAAAATTTTGACAATACACCTTTTAAGGTGTGAGGTGGAACCCTTACAAGGCCCGAAGTCTTAGAGATAATTACATGACATGTAGGTCTTAGATGGAATCACCCAGACAAGAAAACTTGGAACTGCTCTTCCCCAGCATATGTCATGAAGGACACAGACAAATTGTTTCGTTTCAAAACCAAATAGGTAAATTACTATGGATAACTAAGATTTAAATATATAGACTCATATATTAGGATATAATTTTAATTTATAAGTCATTTATTATAATTTAAGACTTTCCATTTTATATATTCACTAGTCAAAGTATTCTCATCCTATTTTTACTTTATTCGAGTTAATGACTAGAAATAGGATAAACTGTGAATAAAACAAAATTATAGGAAATGTGATGATTTCTATAATTATATGCCTAATATTATGGGAGTGAGAGATCATAAATTCATTGCAACACTAACCCAGCTGACTCATGATATGAATAATAACATGAATCATGTATAACACCATCCTTATCTTGAGAAATAGAAATTTTTGGTTGAGTATTTTATGCGAAAGATTCCTATTACATTTAGTGAATCTTCTAATAAACTCATAATCAAATAATTGATTAAATTAATTAAAAATATATTCTTTGTCCTCAAATACTTGGACGTTGAGGAATTCATGCTGCCTGTCTTTCTTCAAAAAGGGGATGCCGATTAGTGGTGGGAAGTGACCAAGAATTCGATGTCCAAAGAAGAAATTGATTTCATGGAATGAGAATAGTTTAATAAAAATATTTTTCAATTAATATTTTCACTAAAATATCTATCCTAAAATAGATAGGGATTTCCTTGGACTGAAGTAAAAGAAAGATGACCCATTCAGGGTGTATGAGGAAAACATCACCAGGCTTGTATGATACAAAAATATTTTTCATCAGCACCAAAATTAAGGTGGACCATTTATTTATTGGTTTAAAAAAAGTCAATAGAAATATTTATATATTTAGGAATTTGATATCTATGAAGATATTTCCCATTTTATTATTAAGTTTGAGACGGATATTAGCAAATCTCAGTTATCTAATAGGCCTAAAGACTAAAAGCATAAAACAAAGTATTATTTGGGAGGATCAATTGATAAATATCATGAAGGGAAGAAAAATAAACATCAAACACATCAAAAGTGTGGGAAGAAGCATCCCAAAAACTGTCTCAAGGGAACCAAGTGATGTATCAAATGTGGAAAATAGGGGAATCAGGATAATCAATGTTGAAAGCATATGGAGAAGCCTACTAACTAAATAGAGGAAAGGAAGGATCATATAAACAATCATACTAAAATAGAGTGTTTCAAATTAATTGTACATGAGCATTATGACAACCAATTATCTATGCAAAGGGTTGTTGGATACAATCAATGACAATAACCTCCAAGGACAAGAGTGAAAGGATGGGCATATTCTATCACTACTACTGAGGTGGATCCAAATAATGATGTGGTGACTGGTATTATGTATACTGATTAAAAATTATAGAATATACTTTTTTTATTATCTTTCAACACATTATTTCATATCATGAATGTTTATTATAACTATATAAATTCTACATCAAATCATGGGGGTTGAGCTATCTGTCAGAATACAAAATGGAGATATTATTACATTCCAAGTATATAACTCATCAACAGTAAATGTTTTTGTAAAAAACCTCTTGGAAAATATTTTCCAACTTCATTTAGTGATGTTTGATACTATATTGGGAATGGATTGAATATTCTTATATAAATCCAACATCAAATGTTGGGAGAGAGTGATCACTCTTCACATGCCGATTCATCCGCTGATTCTGTACAAGTGTTGGGGGGTTTAATAAACTTTTGTATCTTCATCTCAAGTTTGTATATTATTTCCCCATGAGAAATAAGATCTATCTCAAATGATTGAAATAAAGGACAGAATTATTATTTAATATATTCCCATTGCGAGGGATTATACTGATGTATTCCACAATGAGTTTCTAGACATCCTCCTGGTAGATATGTGGAGTTCTCAATTGAACTTATTCCAAGACCTCTACCCATATCCATGACTCCATGAAAAATTTCTACCATTGAGTTGAAATAAATGAAGAATAAATTTAAAAAAAATTGAAAAAGGTTTTATATACTCAAGTCCTTCACAACTGGGTTCACCAATTCTCTTTGTTATGAAGAAGGATGGGTTAATGCGTCTCTACATTGATAATTATGAACAAAAAAATCATGATAAATAAAAATTATCCCATTAAACAGATTAATGATTTTTTAGTTCAACTATGTGTGGCCCAATATGTAACATCCCACCCCTCACCCTTGGATTGGGACGTGGCTGTGGGTGCTACTATGCATTAGGTGACATCCCCAAAACACCAAAGGATGGAAATAAATGCTAAAGGATTCAAAAATCATTGGGGGATTATATTTTCTTAAAAAACATCCATATAATTGAATCCAATAAAAAAACTTCTGTATTATGTATGAATCAACAATACCATAAGTAAATATCCAAAAGAAAAGAAAAATCATATTAAAAATAGAAACCAAAGACTCAAAGCCTAAATACAACCAAAATACATCAACACATTCTACTCCATATCAAAGAACCAAGATCCAACCCCACCTACTAGGCCCATGGTATCAAGATGCACCAATGGATAAATACGATTCCTTCCCTTTTCCCATGTCTTGATATTTATAATCTGTAAATGCATCATAGTTCCCAAGTAGGGGGTGAGTATAAAATTCAATAGGATTTACCCAATGAATTACCTACTCACGTCACTAGGATAAACTTGTTAGCATAATTTATATAAAAAAAATTATATAGAACAATTCAAAATCATTTCAACAGTTCATATCAAAACCAAGAAATTACCAGAAAAACAATTTGATAGCCATAAAACCATTTTCTCAAATCCATTTGACATACCCATAAACATGATCACACTGCAACCATGCACACATACTCAATCTTGGTGTGACCATTAACAGTGGAACTTCACGTCCATACTACATTCCTTTTTATAGTGGTACTTCATGAATATTATCCTTCCCAATCCACACTTCATCCTTGTTATTCCAATCCCTGCCAAAACATTTCACATCAAAACATTTCTTTCTTTAAATCATATCAAAAAATTCTTCCAACACATCAAAACCAAACTAGCATTTTAAAATCATAATTTTAAAACAGAATAATTTTCTCTAAACCCATCCAATTTTCAAAATTTTCATAATCCATCACTAAATAGGTTTCCGTAAAAATAAAACATGGATTTTCAAATCAATTTTAATAAATTAAATCAATTTTTAACCCATCCTTTAGGTTATAATCAAGTGAAAATGAGAAAGAATCCACCCACCTCTCAAAAATTATTGAAAATGAAGAACGACACAACACCTTCAACAACGCTTCTATATATGAACTTAGATCATATTCCCTTCGACCAATTAAAAAATATCCCATAAATATTTCCCTGATAAAACATATATCTATCCTCTTCAAACTAGATCTATAGAAATGAATGAGAGGAGAAGAATAAATCTAAGAATAGTGATGAAGAATGATCACTTACTAGAGAATATAGATCTCAAATAGACATTAGATCAAATAAAACATTCTCCCAGCTCAAAGAGAATTACCTCTCAAGCCTTATGATGAAGAGGAATTCATGTAATGGGTGTATTAGAGAAGAAAAAGGCATAAATGAATTAATTCAAATTAGATACATGATTTTTGGATCTGAAATTTCATGGTGCATGGTTAAGGTGCATGATTAAGCAAATTGTGTGCTAGCTGTTCATGAGATATTCTCTCAAGACACACATCACATGATTAGAAAAACCATGTACCAACCATACATTTCCAATCTATGTTAATGTGAACCATCTCCTGGTCACCCGCATTCTTTGGAAAAATCATGCGCCAACCGTTTTCCTACCCATTGCTTACTATTTTCCATTGTACGATTTTGTGGAGGTGTTACACGATTTCTACTAATTGTTCTCAAACCATGCACATATAGAAAAATCATTAAATCATGCTAAAAATCCTCCTTACTTCCCAAAACATAAGACAAACATTATATATACTTAAAATATAGAAATAAAGGGTCACGTTCCTGAAACCAGGAGTGATACATTCTCCCCACCATTGGTATTTCTGTCCCTGGAAAGTAGAAATCTCTCACTACCTTGGAAGAGTATAGGCCATTTCTACAACATTTCTTTTTAACACTTCCATGTTTCTTCCTAAATCCGACCATATTACCATAAAACCCACACTAGACCAATGTTTTCCCCACGAAATACTTTCTCTTGCCTTTCCACTATCTATACTGTCACATGAACTAATATAGGATCTGAATCTATGTCGACGTGATCCCATTAAATCACATGGTCAGGATTTGGTTAACACTTCATCAATTGAGATACATGAAACACATTATGCATAGAAATGATCCCTGGTGGAATGGACAACCGATATTCCACCTCACCAACCTATTAAAGTATCTCAAAAGGGACTATGTAACGGGGATCTAACTTTTCCTACTTCCCAAAATGATGATGACACAGCCTTGGAGATATTCTAAAAAACACATGATCACCCATCTCAAATGACAATGGTCACCGACGAATATCTGCATATGATTTATGATATCTCTGAGCATTCTCTATTCTCTTTCTGGTTAACTGAATCATTTTCATTGTCTCTTTCACATGGATTGGTATAGGCTGTGAAGTCTATCTTTTTTCCACCCAAAACTGTGTAGAATGACAAGGAAACCCATAAAATGATTAAAAAAAGTCCATATGTATCAAGGCCTCATAACTGTTGTTGTATGAGAACTCCACTAATATTATGTTCTCTTCCCATGAGCCAAAAAAATCCATTACACAATCCCTAATCATATCCTCCAGTTTTTGCACCATTTTCTATGATTTTATATGCGTTTGAGTATGATACGACATGATTATAATCAACTGATTCACAAAAAATTATTTTAAGGATTTCTAAAAATGATATGTAAACCTTGGATCTCATCATGATACTATAACAACTGGTATTCCATGCCTTTTTACCATTTCTCAAATATAATTCTCTCACAAGTCTCCCACCATATTGGATTCATGAATAGGGATGAATGGGATTCCTTTCTGAGCTGATCCTCTATAACCCATATAGAATCATATTTTTAAACCATCCTTGGTAATCCATGTTGAGAAACGTATTGTTTTTGAACAATACATAATAATATTATTTAAAGGGGGAGATTATTTGAAATAATACTCTGTCTCATTATGATAATTTTGAAGCTCACAAATACCCTTAATTATTTTCTAATGATTTCATTTAGTATTTTGCAGGAATTTATTAATTTATTTTATTCTTGAAATAACGGGAATTCATACGTTATTTATTTAGAAATCTATTTTAGCTTGTTATGGAAACATTGTTCATAACCTACGTGGATAATTGTAGCGTGGAATCTGTTTTAGTGCATTTTGGAAACACTGTTCATACCATACGCGGATAATCGTAGCATGGAATCTGTTTTAACGCATTCAAGAAACACTATTTATACCCTACGTGGTTCATCGTAGCATTAGGATGAAAATTATGGAAGAAGAACCCTACGTTAGGAAGGAACCCTACATATGGGTTATCAGAAAATCATGGTTAAACAACCATACGTTTTTGGAAAAGTATGGATCATGAAAAAGTATGGATCATTTACCTTACATTATGAACACTACGTTTGGAATGAACCTTACGTTATGAACCCTACGTTTGGAATGAAACTTATGTTATGAACCATACATTTGGAATGAACCTTATGTTTTCAACCATATGTTGTGAACCCTATGTTTGGAATGAACCTTACGTTGTGAACCTTACGTTGTGAATGTTACGTTGTGAACTCTACGTTTGGAAAGCACCATACATTGTGAACCTTACGTTTGGAATGAACCTTATGTTATGAACCCTACGTTTGGAATGAACCTTACGTTATGAACCATACATTTGGATTGAACCTTATGTTGTGAACCTTACGTTGTGAACCCTACATTTGGAATGAACCTTACGTTGTGAAGCTTATGTTGTGAATGTTACGTTGTGAACCCTACGTTTGGAAGGAACCTTACGTTGTGAACCTTACATTTGTAATGAACCTTATGTGTGAAGTAAGCGATATCAACCCTACATTTGGAGGCCACGTCATCAACCTTACGTTTGGAGGCCATGTCATTAACCTTACGTTTAGCGTCAGAATGATTAAAAGACGATTTTTTAAGCAATGGCCAGCAAGATGATTGTTAGGCGGATTTCATGCCGGATTTAAAGTCAATTATAAAATATGACTTTGACTGATTCGAAGCCATTTTATCAATGATTTAAATATCGAATTAAAAGAAGTTGTTTTATACTGAGTCTTTAGGGATGTTACGATTGCTCTGTAAATTCAAATTTTAGAATATCGCGAATCAAAAAGAGACTTTTAAGAATCTAAATGTGTAGGAGATATGCTCAGCATTATTATATATGTTTTCTCTAAAAAAGGGGAAATACAAAAACAAGTGTTCATGGTGTTAAATCTATTATAAAACAGGTGAAAAACAGAGACTGCGAGAAAAAGCATTTAGTTCTGCTGATTCAGAAGGAGCGTCAAAGCTTTGTTTGAGAAGAATGAACATGATACAAGATTCACTCGTTCTACTTCAAATATCTATTGTGGATTTACTAATGCTGATGTTGTGAACATTATCTTGTTATATCTACTTCAACCGGATCGACTCAGAACTAATTCGACTTGAAAATCAATATTTCTAGAGATGAAGATCCATCTACTATCAATTGCATTCTGTTGCAATTGTGAATATCATATGGGATGATTTTGTTAAAATTATTTTATCTTGAGTAACCAGCTTCTCATACTAAGATGTGTAGGTTCGTGTTTGAACTAGAAGGCTTTGTTATCCTGAAGATTGTATAGGTGTCAACTCCCTGTACTCAGTTGTGAACTGGTCTGTGGAAAAGAGGACCAAATAGTGATAATCACCAAGCTCTTGGAGTTGAGCGTTGGTGGAGTGGACTAGGGGCCTTTTGTTCCCCGAACCACTATACATCTTTGTGTCCCTACTTTTACTTTTTCCGCTACATGATTAAATCTGATAAAGCATAGTGGACAGAATGTGTTCAATTGAAGAGTTATTAAAAAATTCTGAAAAGACACAATTCACCCCCCTCTTGTGTATAATCTATAGATTCACGATCCAACAATTGGTATCAAAGGGGGAGCTTTTTGATAAATCCTTAGCAAGTTATAAGCATCTAAATATTATACAACAGCGCATCATGACTAAAACAAGACAAGGAATGTCAATGGTCAGGGCACCATATTTTAATGGAGACAACTATGGCTGTTGGGAATCACGCATTATAATATATCTGAAAAACCTTGGATATAAAGTCTATTGAATGATTCTGACTCCTTATGAAATTTCTGAAAATCCTGAGACATAGAGTGCTGCTACAGAGGCAGAGTATGATATGAATTCGAAAGCTATGAATTCAATCATCTGCAGTTTAGGACCAAATGAGTTTAAAAGAGTATCTCAGTGCCCCACAACATATGATATGTGGCAAACAATAGCTGTGGCATATGAAGGAATAGACAATGTGAGGCAAATGAGATATGCAACTTCCAAATTAAAATTTGATACTTTCGAATGTTTTAAGGAGAAAGCGTTACCCAAATGAATGGGAGATTGACAGAAATTATCAATAATATAACAGCTCTAGGAGAACCTATCAAACAGGATGATCAAGCATTAAAAGTACTGAGGGTACTTCCTACTCAATGGAATGGTATCTCTGCTGCAATCAGACAATGAACACCTATCAATGACCTAACCATGTGAGAGCTGATTGGTACATTGATGATGTATTGTTTCCACCCTAGAATTAGGAATGACCACATTTATTTGAGATTCAAACGTTCCAATCGGTATCTAACGGTCTTGTCGTATAACCGGAAACATCCAATGATTCCATATCCTGTTGGACCTACATTCTAAAGGTAGGTTCCCATTAACTATGGACTGATGAGGCTTAGGAATTTCCATTGGTCGAGAGGATGGGAGGACGGACTCATAAAACCTTTTTGAAGGGGAATTATTGTCTACTCCAGGACTCTCTGTATATTTAAGTTATGTTTTTGAATCCTTATTAAAGTACCAAGTATAAGAATGATCTTTCTCTTAGAACTTGCAATAAATGATCAATGGGTAGAAATTTAGAGAATCTTTTAATATGTATTCGGGGTTCTTCATCGATAGAGAATCATCAGTATTTGACAGAGATCCTTAGCCAATGGTATCCTTCGATACATTAGAAAAGTCTCTTGGTCATGATGAAAACCATACTGGTTTTAAGCCACTCAGTGGGGCACTTGATGTTTATTGTCATTCAGCAAGACATGGATTATTTCATACTTGGGATCGTACCCGGAAAGGGGCTACCTACGTATCCTTGTTTAGAGAAGACATCAGAACCCACATAGTTCGAGAAAGTATGAGGTTTTATGCATGATTGATGGCCTAATGAAAGATGTCATAATTACATTTATTCTCTAAAACCACGTGAGTCATTCTCGGTGTGAGAAACAAGAGGAATTGGTAAAACTAGACAATTGTGCCAAGGAAGATGCAATCATGATAAAATAAGGTGGGGCTTATGTATGTGTGACTGCCTAGATATTTGAAGAGTAGGATTTACTTCTGGGAAGAAAACCCAGGAATGATGCCCATAAAGGTATATGTGCTTCATGGAGATTTGAATACTCTAACATGGGTCTTACTCCTAAGAAAGATGACCAAATTAGTATAGGACTTATGATTAGGTTTTATTCCTGAGAAGGATACCCAGATCAAAAGAAAATTAAGACTGGTTAAGGGGAGTTATCACTGCGGCTTACTCCTAAGGAGGAGGCCCAGGTTTGGAACTTTTGAGGAATTAGGACTTAATCCTGAAAACGAGGCCCAAGTTAAATGAAATTATAAGTGGGGCTTAATCCTAAGGAGGATGCCCGAATTTAGGGAACCTAGGGCTTACTCCTGAAAAGGAATCCCAGATTAGGGGACATGGGGCTTACTCTTAAGAAGGATGCCAAAAAATTGAGAAATTATGACTGGGACTAATTCCAGAAAACGAAGCCTAGGTTGGAGGAATTTTGAAGATTAAGGCTTACTCCTAAAGAGGGGACCCAGATTAAAGGAATTATAAGTGTTTGGGGCCTTGGGGATTACTTTTGAAGAAGAGGCCCAAGTTGAAGGAATTATGACTGGGGCTTACATCTGAAAAGGAGGCCCAGGTTAGAAAGGGACTTGGGGCTTACTTCTGAAAAGGATGCCCAAATTAAAGATTCTCTCATTTGAAAAGAATGAGGTTGAATGAATGAATGTTTAGATTGGGGATTACTCCTGAAAAGGAAGCCCGTGTTTTAGGGGACTGGGACTTACTCCTGAGGAGGAAGCCCAAATTTAGAAGGGATTATCTCATCTTTGAAAGATGATATTGAATGAAATCATCCATTGAATTCCTCTTAGATAAGGAATTCAATCAAGAAAACATTCCAAAATGGCTTTGAATCTTATCTTAAAGGCTGAACCTTGAATAGGAGGAGTGGAATAGCATAGGAGAAGTAAAATAGCTAGGAAAGGCACCCAAAAGGGAAGGGGTGCGCCAATCCTGGAGGCCGCGTAGGTGCTGCGTGGGCGCGCATGTTTGGGTCGTGCAGGCACTGTGTGTGCATGCAAGTACTGGTCGCGCAACTGGACTTGCGCGACACAAAGGGAATTGCGCGACTTTTAGCCCTTAAAGTATAACTTGGGTGAGATTTGGCTCAAGCCCTTGGTTCAATCTCTAGGGTCTTCCAGATGTATGGCGCGCAAGTTCTGATGGATAGACTAAGAGGTGCGCAAGTATGTTCATTTCCCGTAAGGGTAAAAAACCATAGGCGTGCAAGTGTTAGTGAAATCTAACACTTAAGCCATGTTCCCCTTGTTTAGACCTTCTATTCTAGGTAAAAAATTACCTCATAAGTGTTTAAAAGACTTGAAGAGGAGACTTGGGTGTCGGGAGCTCAATTCTGGATTTTGGAATTTTTTTGTCTCGAATGGGGTCCCCCAAGGTTATTTATAGGTTGGAGGAGGTGCTTCACAATTTTCAAGTAGGGTGCGCAAGTCACTTGCGCGCCCATAAGGCGATGCGCAGGTACATGCGCGACATTTCTACGATGCACAGGTATTATAACGACCCATACTTTACATACATTGTTAATACTTCAAAATTGAAGTACACTTATTACAACATATGACAAAACCACAAAGGACCGTATAGGTATAGTGTCTTTAGAAACTGGGAAACATAAACAACTGGTTCATAAATCTTCTACAGTGTCTCCCATTTATTTCATCATATATAGGGTCCCTTTTAGCACATTCTACTTAATATCCATCTTCCTGCCCTGGGGAAAAGAAAACATAAAAGGGTGAGCTCAAATGCTCAGCAAGGGCAAATAAAGGAAATAAAAATCATAACATATCTTTTTAAAAATCATAACCTGCAAAAGAGATCATAATATCTTAACATGGAATAAATCATAGAAGTGAAAATGAGATCCCCATAATCATAACATGAAACTTGAAACTTTGTGGCATGCACACATAATCATGGAAAATCATTTCTTGTTAGTCATGACTCATTGCCAAGACTATCTTAGTGGACAAAGTCCCTTTCTGAACTGAGTTCACTCCTCGTTTCAGTCCTGTATCACTGAACCGAAATAACCTTCCGTTCCAGCCATGTCTATCTCATGAGATATAAATCTTTACCCAATGCATTGGAGGGAGATATAGGTCCCACCCATCTTATAATGAATCCTTTCTAATGTGTGCCACATAATCATAAATCATACGCATCGCATAACACATGTAACAAAAATGGGATTTTTGAAACATCATGACATCATAAAACAAATCATATAAGGCAAATGACTTCATAAAAATAATTCCCTCACAACATAATCAAATCAATATAATTAAAGGGATAAAAACAGAACCCTTTATTATCTTAGATGGAAAATAATTTTGATAAAACACTTGAACTCCATTCTTGAGGAAAATATCCTTTATTCTTCAAAAAAACTTTTCTTTTCTTAACATGTCATACAATTATAAACTAAAATAAGTTTATTAAAAATAAACTTGAAAACTTGTAAAGGAAGCATATTTGAAATAATGTTTTAAAAATCCATTCATGCCGTATAAGTTAAAAAAACATTCTTCGTACTTTTGTCGGAAAAGTCAAAAAGTACCTCGTACGAAAAAACGACAAAAGATTGCTTTCATATCTTTTACTAAAAACTCAACGAAGGGTAAAATTGGATATAAACTATTGTAGAAGGATGGAAATAATATTACATATTGAGGGAACATGGATGTGGATGATAAAATACACCCCAGTAATTACCAAAGTAAAAACAATCTCGGATAAAAGTGAGATTGTGATATTTTCCCTTACCTTAGGTCCGATTTACTTTGTATGTGTCCGAAGCTCCTGTATAATGGTTTAAATAATGTTATTGACTTATTCCAGAATCATACATATTGATATGATATCATATATGGTCATATTCTTAGCTTCTTGTTAGTAATATTTCATTGTTACTTGTTACTCAGGTCTTTATTACCTTTTGTTCTTATGCGTGTTTTGCCGAATATATTCTTATTCTTATTTTAAGGTTATAGATACCTTATATCCAGAATGGTATTAGTGTAACATATATCATATTTATTCATTCAATTCATTTATATAATTACTATGTAATGATGATCATGTATAACGAGTCGCATCACATCGTGGAGACTGTATTCCGTACGTACGCATGAGTGATGATATCGATCCTATGATCATGGAATTGTATTGGAGTATATGTATATTATTTCAGTATCAATATTACTTTATAATAATCATAAATAGTTACTCATTACACCATTATACCCATCATTTTAAGGTGATGGTGGAAAATAGATTACACCACGGCGTGGAGACGGTATTCCGTACGTACGTACGCGTGGTGATTTCATTTTTCCGTAGGATGGATAGAAGGTGAATTAGGGTTGTTTCATATTTATAATAACATATCAGTATGTAAGTAATACTTATGTTATTACTTTATCATTAAACAAATAAAAAAGAAGAAGTTGAAGAAGAAAGAAATTGAAAAGATCGGTAATGGATATTACCTCTTCTTTGGAACGCTTCTTTGAATCCTCCACTTAGGGAACTAAGATTGGTCTTTGAAGAAGACCAGGACCTCTAGGATTATTCTAGGGAAGTGGAGAGGAGAAAATGGCAGGGGTTGGCCGAGCTTGAGGGCTCAAATTGGTGTGAGGAGGAGGGGGAGGAGGTGCCCTTTTATAAGAGAGGAGAGGGGCACCTTAGGAATATCTCAAAATATTATTTTATATTAAAGACAAAATCGGTTTATAATGGTTCCAAAGGGTCTTATTTCGAAGCTAATATGGGGATGGGTCGAAATCCTATCAACCAATAGGATTTAGACAAGTTTAGTTTATTATTTTAACCTTATCAATTCGATTTAACTCTAAGTTAAATAATTTAACTTTTACCGTGTCTTTTTGTTTTCTTACACTATATGGTTAATACACTTACTATAACATGCCAAACAAACCCCAAATTTTTTATTATTAATATATATATCCTTATCTAAGTCATTTGGCCGAACCTTATATTTTTAGGAATAAAATAACAATTAATAATATAATATTTGATTTAAAAACTATTATGTGTCAATTTTGACACTATTTGATATATGATTTTTGTGAAAGTCATAACAGAATTATATGTTCGAACCAAGTTGATTAAATCAACACTAATATATCATAGTAACCTATAAAATTAGTGTAATTCATAAAAAGTCTCAAATTACATTTATTTGAGCATTTATAACATCAATTATGTTAACATTTCCTTAAAAGGGTAATTACTGCATCATCGTTGTGTCATAAATAAATTTATTTAAAGTCTAAAAATTATAAATAAAATATCATTATGTAGGAAATCTTTTTATATTTCTAATGAATTTTTATAGTCCAATTTATCTTATGTATAACCCCATATTAAAAATGTTTTAGTTATTAAACATTGATTTTAACTATTTTAACTATTCATTAAATAAAATAATATTAAACGTCATAATCTAATCCAAGTGGACCTAAATGGTCATATTATATTCATAAGGTTGTTTTTGGTCGAATTACACTTATCCAATAGAATTAGGACATGTGTTAGGGTAATAGTAATATCATATTTACCCTTAGTTACCCTATTTACTATTAACCGTGGTAAAAAAAGTAAAAAGTTACTATTCACCAAAAATTATTTTCATCTCATTGAACCACATTTTAGTCCTTGATATTAACCGTGTCTCTCGGATTTTTGAAATTCCATTCACAGAAGCAGTAAAATTATGTTTTATGCAAAATTCAGTTTTTAACCTACCACTTAGTGGTTTCACTATTCATCAAAAATTAAAAGTTTTCAGAAAAATACCAAAATTTCACCCTAGGCTAATTTCAGTATTCCGAATCCAAAAATGAAGTCCATTTTGAAAGATAAAATTTATAAAATTTCAAAAAGTGGTTATTACTATTCATAACGGCTAGTTTTAATAATATTTTAATAGCATATCGTTGTTTAGTGAAACTCAGTATTGCGTACGACACAAGCTATCGAGGAAGGTCGCGGTTGCGTGTAAAGTAAGCCAAGCTAGTATATAGTGAAAGATTACTTTGATGATATATATAAAAACAAAATATTACTCATAAAAATCTTGGGTGTTACATTCTACCCCCCTTAAAAAGAATTTCGCCCTCGAAATTCGTCACTTTGTAACAAACAGATGAGGATACTTCTCCCGTATCATATCCTCAAGCTCCCATGTAGCTTCTTCTAATTGGTGGTTCCTCCATAAAACATTCACCAATCGAGTGGTCTTGTTTCGTAGGACTTTTTTCGCTACGATCCAGAATCTCTATCGGTTGTTCTTCATAAGAAATATCTTGCTCCAGCGGTACAACTTCTGTGCTGAGTACATGTGAAGGATGAGGTATGTACTTTCTCAGGAGAGATACATGGAACACATCGTGAACTTGAGAGAGATTCGGTGGAAGCGCTAATCGGTAAGCTACATTTCCAACACGATCCAGTATTTCAAAAGGACCGATATATCTAGGGCTCAACTTCCCCTTCTTTCCAAATCTCATAACCCTCTTCCAGGGAGATATTTGTAAGAACACTTTATCACCCACTTCAAACTCTAGGTCTTTTCTTCGGTTGTGGGCATAACTTTTCTGTCGACTCTGAGCTGCCCTTATGTGTTGTTGAATAGATCTGACCTTTTCTGCCATTTCATCAACGAGATCAGGTCCTAATAGCTTTCTTTCCCCAACTTCATCCCAGCAAGTTGGAGTCCTGCATTTCTTTCCATAGAGAGCTTCATAAGGATCCATCTGAATAATGGAGTGAAAGCTATTATTATAAGAAAATTCCACCAAAGGTAGGTGTTGATCCCAACATCCTTTGAAATCCATAGAGCAAGCTCTCAACATATCTTCTAGGGTTTGAATTGTTCTCTCAGACTGACCGTCTGTCTGAGGATGATAAACAGTGCTGAAACTCAACTCTGTATCCAGAGTATGCTGAATACTTTGCCAGAACTTCGAGGTAAATCTCGGATCCCAATCAGATATAATAGAAAGTGGTACTCCATGAAATCTTACCACTTCCTTTACATATATCCTGGAAAGCTGATCTAGAGAGAAATCCTCTCTAATAGCAATGAAGTGTGCAGACTTTGTAAGACGATCAACTATGACCCAAATAGCATTATTGCCTTTGGATGTTTTAGGAATTCCTGTGACAAAGTACATAGTGATGTTTTCCCATTTCCATTCGGGTATGGGTAATGGTTGTAACATCCCCTTAGACTTTTGTCTCTCACCTTTAACTTGTTGACAAACCAAGCATCAAGAGACATATTCAGCAACATCTCTTTTCATGCCATCCCACCAGAAGTACTCTTTCAGGTCCCTATACATCTTCGTGCTCCCAGGATGAATAGAGAATGAAGAACTATGAGCCTCATCCAGCAGCTCCTTCTTTAATTCGGGGATGGGAGGAACACAAACCTGATTCCTGAACTTTATTATCCCATCACAATCAAGGTTGAATTCAGGAACATTTATCACCTTCTTTTGTAACTCGACATCTTCTTTCTGTGCCTCTTTAATCTTTACATGTATAAATGGTTGAACATTCATTTGAGAAAGATAAGATTTTCCCCCTTCCATTATAATTCCAAGATCCATCCTTTGTAAATCCATAAATATTTGATCTTTTGTGATCCTCATCATGGATAAACTAGCATGGTCTTGTCGACTTAATGCATCTGCCACCTTGTTTGCTTTCCTAGGGTGGTAATGGATTGAGCAGTCATAATCCTTAATCAGCTCCAACCATCTTCTTTGACGCATATTCAGCTCCTTTTGTGTGAAAATATACTTTAAACTTTTATGATCAGTATAAATATCACACCTTTCACCATAAAGGTAATGCCTCCAAATCTTTAATGCAAAGATTACCACAGCTATCTCCAAATCATGTGTTGGGTAATTTTTCTCATGGATTTTCAACTGTCGTGAGGCATAAGCTATCACCATATCATTTTGCGTAAGAACACACCCCAATCCCTTCTTGGATGCATCACTGTAGATCACAAACCTTTCTCCACTACAAGGCAGTGTGAGCACAGGTGCACTGGATAACCTTCTTTTCAACTCCTTGAAATTCTCTTCACATTCCTCTATCCAAACAAACTTAACTCCTTTCCGAGTCAACTTGGTGAGTGGATTAGATAATCGTGAAAAATCTTTTACAAAATGTCGATAATATCCAGCTAAACCAGGAAAACTTCGGATCTCAGTTACTGTTGTTGGTCTCGACCATCTTTCGATAACCTCTATTTTTGCTGGATCCACAGATATCCCCTCTTTTGAGATATGTGACCCAAAAATGAAACTTTTTGAAGCCAAAATTCACACTTGGTAAATTTGGCATAAAGCTTCTCCTTTCTCAGGGTCTTCAATATAATTCTCAAGTGATCTTCATGCTCTTCCTTGCTCTTTGAATAGACAATAATATCGTCTATAAAGACTACCACAAATTGATCACGATAGTCTCTAAAGACTCTATTCAATAGATCCATGAAGATAGCAGGGGCATTAGTAAGAGAAAATGGCATCACTATAAAATCATAGTGTCCATACCTTGTACGGAAAGCCGTCTTTGGTATATCCTCCCTTTTGACCCTTAATTGATGATACCCTGAACGAAGATCAATCTTGGAAAAGTATTGAGCTCCGCATAGTTGGTCAAATAAGTCATCAATGCGTGGGAGAGGATATTTGTTCTTGATAGTGATCTTGTTATGTTCTCGATAATCAATGCAGAGTCTCATTGATCCATCTTTCTTCTTAACAAATAGAACAGGTGCTCCCCACGGTGACGCACTAGGGCGTATGAATCCCTTATCAAGATTCTCTTGGAGTTTCTTCTTCAATTCCTGCAACTCAATTGGGGCCATTCTATAAGGTGTCTTTGAAATAGGCAAAGCACCCGGTACGAGTTCTATTGAAAACTCAACTTCACGATTTGGTGGAAGACCCGGTAATTCCTCCGGAAAGACATCATCAAACTCCCGTATGATGGGCATATTCTTAATCGCGAGTTTCTCACCAACCATTTGAGAAAAATAACCTTCATTTAGAGGAATCAATACCCATAAAATGGAAGAAATTTGCACTGGAAGGTTATGTTCATCCTTGCATTGATAGACGATCATAGATTGATCTGGAATATGAAATGTGACTTCCCTTCTTTGGCAATTGATATGAGATTCGTATAAAGAAAGCCAATCCATGCCAAGAATCACATCAAATTCCACTATAGGAAGGATCACAAGATTTGCAGGAAGCACTTTCCCACAAACTTTGATCGGAGAAGAATTATAAACTTTTGATGCGATTGATGTGCCATTAGGTGTTGTCACAGCTAACTCAACATCTAATTGTTGAGGTAATACGGTGATACCCGTAGAAAATTCTTCAGAAATAAAAGAGTGGGTGGATCCAGAATCAAATAAAACATTTGCTACTTTAGAGTGGATGGTAAGTGTACCTTTCACCACATCGTTACCGTACTCCACATCGCTGATAGAAATTGCATGTGACTTTCCTTTGTCTTTAGCCTTAAGATTTTTTTGACGTCAACCATCATCATCAACCCTTGGATTTGGGCATTGATTGGCATAATTCCCCATCTCCTTGCACTTGAAACATTGAAGTGTAGTAGGTTCATTATGTGTATCCCTTCCTTTGTTTGCATCATTAGACATATTCTTCCCATTATCGAGACATTCAAATGCCCGATGACCTTCCTTTCCACATTTGAAACATTTACTTGTCCCTTTAAGGCAACTCCCTCCATGTTTCTTTCCACACTTTGTGCATAAGGGAAAGCTCATCTTCTATTCAGTGTTCTCTTTAGATTTTCCTTTTAATTCCATCTTCCTCTTCGTATCAAACCCATGTGACTGATGGGTTACTCTAATCTCCATCTCGACTTTGAGAGCACATCGAACGATTTCCTCGTAGCTATTGAAGTCCCTTATGGCTAACACCCTTCGAAGAATTGGTTTTAAGCCACTAAAGAATCGATCGATCTTACTCTCAGGTTGGATAATAATACCATATGCGTACCTTGCAAGTCTTGTAAAATTTGCTTCATAGGTACCAATACATTCTTCATCCCTTTGATTTAGTTCAAGAAACTCTTTCTCCATCTTTGTTCGGAGAATACGAGGGAAGTACTAATTGAAAAATAAGTTTTTTGAACTCGTCCCATTCCATGGACTCAATTTCATCCCTTTGCCTCGTATTCTTAATAAGATTCCACCATTGATCAGCATCTCCTTCCAAACGATACACTGCTAGGATGACTTTATCATGTTCAGAACATTGAAAAACTGAAAATATCTTTTCAGTAGTACTAATCCATTGTTCAGCAACTAATGGATCAGTAGACCCGCTGAAAGAAGGGGGACGCTGCCTCATGAAGGATTCAACAGAATGTTGCTCCTTCCTTTTCTCGTTTGGAAGTCCTGCATGATTCATAGCTTGAGAAAGTTGTGTGAGCATGGCTATAAGATTTTGCATTCCAGCTCCCATATCATTTGGTTGCTCATGGGGACAATCATTGCATTGCTCATCGCATTCCGCATTAACACGGTTCCTTCGGGTTCCAGCCATTGACTAAAACCAAAAAGAATAGTGTGAGCAACACTAATTATAATAGGAAAACCACATAATTCAAGAATAAAATTTTCACGCTTAAGGTCTTATCCTAGGTTATTCATGGCCATTTCTAAAACACTATGATTGTGTTCTATGCTTAGACTTATCCTTAGGGTTCTTACTAATGCTTTCACATCATAGTTTCCAAAGGATGACTATACCTTTCCTCTGATACCAACTATAACGACCCATACTTTACATACATTGTTAATACTTAAAAATTGAAGTACACTTATTACAACATATGACAAAACCACAAAGGACCGTATAGGTATAGTGTCTTTAGAAACTGGGAAACATAAACAACTGGTTCATAAATCTTCTACAGTGTCTCCCATTTATTTCATCATATCTAGGGTCCCTTTTAGAAAATTCTACTTAATATCCATCTTCCTGACCTGGGGAAAAGAAAACATAAAAGGGTGAGCTCAAATGCTCAGCAAGGGCAAATAAAGGAAATAAAAATTATATCATATCTTTTTGAAAATCATAACCTGCAAAAGAGATCATAATATCTTAACATGGAATAAATCATAGAAGTGAAAATGAGATCCCCATAATCATAACATGAAACTTGAAACTTTGTGGCATGCACACATAATCATGGAAAATCATTTCTTGTTAGTCATGACTCATTTCCAAGACTCTCTTAGTGGACAAAGTCCCTTTCTGAACCGAGTTCACTCCTCGTTTCAGTCCTGTATCACTGAACCGAAATAACCTTCCGTTACAGCCATGTCTATCTCATGAGATATAAATCTTTACCCAATGCATTGGAGGGAGATATAGGCCCCACCGATCTTATAATGAATCCTTTCTTATGTGTGCCACATAATCATAAATCATACATCATCGCATAACACATGTAACAAAAATGGGATTCTTGAAACATCATGACATCATAAAACAAATCATATAAGGCAAATGACTTCATAAAAATAATTCCCTCACAACATAATCAAATCAATGTAATTAAAGGGATAAAAACAGAACCCTTTATTATCTTATATGGAAAATAATTTTGATAAAACACTTGAACTCCATTCTTGAGGAAAATATCCTTTCTTCTTCAAAAACACTTTTCTTTTCTTAACATGTCATACAATTATAAACTAAAAGAAGTTGATTAAAAATAAACATGAAAACTTGTAAAGGAATCTTCTTGGAAATAATGTTTTAAAAATCCATTCATGCCGTATAAGTTAAAAAAAACATTCTTCGTACTCTTGTCGGAAAAGTCAAAAAGTACCTCGTACGAAAAAACAACAAAAGATTCCTTTCATATCTTTTACTAAAAACTCAACGAAGGGTAAAATTGGATATAAACTATTGTAGAAGGATGGAAAAAATATTACATATTGAGGGAACATGGATGTGGATGATAAAATACACCCCAGTAATTACCAAAGTAAAAACAATCTCGGATAAAAGTGAGATTGTGATATTTTCCCTTACCTTAGGTCCGATTTGATTTTTATGTGTCTGAAGCTCCTGTATAATGGTTTAAATAATGTTATTGACTTATTCCAGAATAATACATATGGATATGATATCATATATGGTCATATTCATAGCTTCTTGTTAGTAATATTTCATTGTTACTTGTTACTCGGGTCTTTATTGCCTTTTGTTCTTATGCGTGTTTTGCCGAATAAATTCTTATTCTTATTTTAAGGTTATATATACCTTATATCCAGAATGGTATTAGTGTAACATATATCATATTTATTCATTAAATTCATTTATATTATTACTATGTAATGATGATCATGTAGAACGAGTCGCATCACATCGTGGAGACGGTATTCCGTACGTACACACGAGTGATGATATCGTTCCTATGATCATGGAATTGTATTGGAGTATATGTATATTATTTCAGTATCAATATTACTTTATAATAATCATAAATAGTTACTCATTACACCATTATACCCATCCTTGTAAGGTGATGGTGGAAAATAGATTACACCACGGCGTGGAGACGGTATTCCGTAAGTACGCACGCGTGGTGATTTCATTTTTCCGTAGGATGGATAGAAGGTGAATTAGGGTTGTTTAATATTTATAATAACATATAAGTATGTAATTAATACTGATGTTATTACTTTATCATGAAACAACTAAAGAAGAAGAAGTTGAAGAAGAAAGAAATTGAAAAGATCGGTAATGGATATTACCTCCTCTTTGGAACGCTTCTTTGAATCCTCCACTTAGGGAACTATGATTGGTCTTTGAAGAAGACCAGGACCTCTAGGATTATTCTAGGGAAGTGGAGAGGAGAAAAAGTCAGGGTTTGGCCGAGCATGCGTGCTCAAATTGGTGTGAGGAGGAGGGGGAGGAGGTGCCCTTTTATAAGGGAGGAGATGGGCACCTTAGGAATATCTCAAAATATTATTTTATATTAAAGTCAAAATCGGTTTATAATGGTTCCAAAGGGTCTTATTTCGAAGCTAAAGTGGGGATGGGTCGAAATCCTATCAGCCAATAGGATTTAGACAAGTTTAGGTTATTATTTTAACCTTATCAATTAGATTTAACTCTAAGTTAAATAATTTAACTTTTACCGTGTCTTTTTGTTTTCTTACACTATATGGTTAATACACTTACTATAACATGCCAAACGAACCCCAAATTGTTTATTATTAATATATATATCCTTATCTAAGTCATTTGGCCGAACCTTAGATTTTTAGGAATAAAATAACAATTAATAATATAATATTTGATTTAAAAACTATTATGTGTCAATTTTGACACTATTTGATATATGATTTTTGTGAAAGTCATAACAGAATTATATGTTCGAACCAAGTTGATTAAATCAACACTAATATATCATAGTAACCTATAAAATTAGTTTAATTCATAAAAAGTCTCAAATTACATTTATTTGAGCATTTATAACATCAATTATGTTAACATTTCCTTAAAAGGGTAATTACTGCATCATCGTTGTGTCATAAATAAATTTATTTAAAGTCTAAAAATTATAAATAAAATATCATTATGTAGGAAATCTTTTTATATTTCTAATGAATATTTATAGTCCAATTTATCTTATGTATAACCCCATATTAAAAATGTTTTAGTTATTAAACATTGATTTTAACTATTTTAACTATTCATTAAATAAAATAATATTAAATGTCATAATCTAATCCAAGTGGACCTAAATGGTCATATTATATTCATAAGGTTGTTTTTGGTCGAATTACACTTATCCAATAGAATTAGGACATGTGTTCGGGTAATAGTAATATCATATTTACCCTTAGTTACCCTATTTACTATTAACCGTGGTAAAAAAAAGTAAAAAGTTACTATTCACCAAAAATTATTTTCATCTCATTGAGCCACATTTTAGTCCTTGATATTAACCGTGTCTCTCGGATTTTCGAAATTCCATTCACAGAAGCGGTAAAATTAAATTTTATGCAAAATTCAGTTTTTAACCTACCACTTAGTGGTTTCACTATTCATCAAAAATTGAAAGTTTTCAGAAAAATACCAAAATTTCACCCTAGGCTAATTTCGGAATTCCGAATCCAAAAATGAAGTCCATTTTGAAAGATAAAATTTATAAAATTTCAAAAAGTGGTTATTACTATTCATAACGGCTAGTTTTAATAATATTTTAATAGCATATCGTTGTTTAGTGAAACTCAGTATTGCGTACGACGCAAGCTATCGTGGAAGGTCGTGGTTGCGTGTAAAGTAAGCCAAGCTAGTATTTAGTGAAAGATTACTTTGATGATATATATAAAAACAAAATATTACTCATAAAAATCTCGGGTGTTACAGGTATACATGCACAACTTCCCTGAAACTTGCACAAATCTTGCTTCTTGGATTCCTTGTTCATGCCTTTGTTGATTCTTTATGTTTGTTCAAAGTATAAATCAATTTAAATCAAGATATTCCCCTTTTCCAATCATTACATTTTGTGACGAAAAGAGCGTAAAAAAAAGTCCCCCCTCAGAGTTGGATCTAGAGAGAAAAGAGGATTTGACAATTCGGAAAAAAAAAGAATCCAGGGATTTGGCAGTTTAAAGTCATGCACATGGACATAAAAAATGATAATGTTTAAGGACGAAATAGCTTTGACCAAATGGATAAAGAATGACTCAATTCCTTTTTAATTTGTCTGAAAACATATTACCATATTCAAGTATGAAATGAAATGTGTAAAGTATGAGTTAAGAAATTTTTGAATCCGAGGAATGATATAAAAAAGGGCTAAAAGGAATTAGAAGAAGTAGTTTCCAAGAATGAAGTTACTATTATTTAACTAACCCATTAGGGGGTTGAATTATGTAGAGCCACCTAAGGGCTTTGGTTGCATAGTTAAATAAATAGTATCTTTTGGCTAACAGGTCTGTTATGTAGACAACTGTATGCAAGGCCGCCTATGGGCACGTGCTGCATAGGCAGTCAAAAGAACTCTCATAAATTTACTTTTCTAGTGCTAAAACACAAGTGAATGTTTATGGTGATTAAAATTTTCCAAAGTATAGAGTTTTCAGTATAGAATGATGTACATGAATATGGAGAAAATACTCCCACACAAGATTATTTAGGAACTGGATGAATTACGCTCCGACGAAGGTCAGACACAAGCGTAGGGAAGGAAATTATAAACCATAGACTTAAATACTTTAAGATCAGGAAAAAGAAATATGGGACAGATATGTTGAGGATGGCTATTTTTGAGGATCCTTACATATTGTCATTAAGACCAATAAATACAAAAGAGGTTTTTCTCCAATGAATGAAGTTACCACTATTTAACAAACCCATTTGGGGGTTGAATTATGTAGGACCACCTAAGGGAATTGGCTGCATAGTCAAATAATAGTATCTTTTGGCTGACATGTCCATTATGTAGACAACATTATGCAAGGCCACCTATGGGTACATACAGCACAGTCAGGCAAAAGAAATCTTAAGTACCAAACATTTTGCGACCAGAAGTCACGAAAAGGGATATGAAGATCTGAAAATAATTTAAGGTTAGGGTTTTGAAACATGAATATGGGTATTGTCTAATGTATGTGAAGATACACAGATGAATATTAACCAAAAATCGTGTTGTGGATGGGTCCTGAATTAAAGTGTTGGACTTCACTACGTATCCCATAAGGATGGGAATCAGGATTTACGCAGTTCTTGAAATACCTTTTAACGTCGTGTGGGACGATAATGTTGGAGATCTTAGTTTATGGTCATAGAGCTCGGACCATGATAAGGAATAAACATTATATGTTTTCGCAGGGGTCTTTTCAGCCGAGGGTCTGAAAGTAGAATTTGGGGTTAGGCCCAAAGACTTGGGGATGGATTAGAGGGATGCTCGAACATTAATATGTATCCCATAAGGATGGAAATCAAGCCCACGTAGTTCTAGAAATACCCTCTGTACAGATTTGATTCGTACATGTGAAGGGTGACAAGGGGACTTTATTGCAATGATGGTTAAACTCAAGATAACAGGATTGAGCATTACCATGTATGCACGTAGTCTTTGGAATATGATTGAAATTCAATGTAAATATTGATTTCCTCTCAGGTGAGGGTGTCGAAGAATGTTATAGTTTATTGTCATACAGGACAAAAATGATGTATAGTTTAACGTCATATAGCAAGGGAAAAGGTGAACCAATATGAGGATATTAGTTCTAGGAGCGGTTTCTCATGTCAAAATTATATGAGATGAAAGTGAACTGATGTGAAAATATATATTTCGGGCTTGAACCTCAGGTGGTTGCCTACGTACCCAGCCTAGAAGGTAAGGATCAAAGTCCGCATAGTTCAATTAAGGAATGAAGTGTTATGGTTGAAGTTTTCTCTAAGCTCATGTGAGTTATACTCAGTATGAGAAATAAGAGGTAGCAACAACCCTAATGATGCACAGTTTAATGTCATGTAGGACACAAAAGGGACTATACAGTTTAATGTCGTACATTGATGACTATTGGTGCTGCACAGTTTAATGTCATGTAGCAGGGACAAAATATAGTTTAATGCCATGACGGAAAAAAGGAACTTCTGTATATTTTAACGTCATGTAGCTAAGACGATGGGGGACTATGCAGTTTAATGTCATGCAGTAAGGACAAAGGGGACACAGTTTATCATCATGTTGGATGAATTGAACATTCAAATAGTTTAAGGTCGTATACATGGACCGCAAATAATGTAGTTTATTGTCATTCCGGACATAACAGACATGTGAATAGTTTAATTCTGTATGCATGGACAGCATAGTTTAACGTCATTTTGGGAGAATTAGGGATTTTTTGCACAGTTTAACATCGTGTTGGATGATGAGGGTGCTGTACGTTTTAGCGTCATGTAGCTAGGACGAAATATAATTTAGTGACATGCTGGACAATAAGGGAACTGATACAGTTTAACGTCATGTTGGATGATAAGACTTTTATAGTTTAACGTCATGTCAGACGAAATACCGTTTAACGTCATGTTGGACGATAGTGCGAATAGTTTAATGTCATATGCGTGGACCGCACAGTTTAACGTCGTGTAGCTGGGATGAAGGGGACAGAGCTTAACGTCATGTTGGACGAATTGGAGACTATACAGTTTAATGTCGTGTGGGACGATACATGCTGTACAATTTAAAGTCATGTAGCTAGGACTAAGGAGAACCAATAAGAGGTTATTGGTTCTGGGGTCTTTTACAGTTTAACGTCTTGTTGGATGATGAAAGTGCCACACAGTTTAACATCTTGTTACTAGGACAAAATACAGTTTAATGTCATGTAGGACATAAATACAGTTTAACGTCATGTTGGACGTAATTGAACCAATGTGAAAATTTTGGTTTTGGGGACAATATTTTGTGTTTATAAAAAATACTTCTTCAGAAATCTAGCATTAGTTGGAGTTGTGATGAGTTCTCCATCCATTGAGATTAATGAATATGCCCCATTGGAGTAGACCTTATGTATTGAATAAGGTCCTTCCCATTTTGGTTCATGCTTGGGAGATTTCATTCCAGGTATCACTGGAGTTATGAGAACCAATACCAAATCTCTCTAAACGAAGGAACGAAGACAAACTTTTTTGTTGAAAGCTCGTGCAATTCGATTCTGAGAGACTTCCAAGTGATGCAAAGTGCATAATATTTTATCATCTAATCGTTCCAACTCATCCAACTGCTTCTGAGATTGTTCATTTGAAGATGACTGATCACAAATGGCTACTCTGAGCGAAGGTAACTGAACCTCAATGGGAAAAACTGCATCGGTTCCATATATCAGTGAATATGGTGTTGACCACGTTCCAGTGCGGGTGGTGGTCCAATTAGCCCATAAAGCATGAAACAGTTTGTCAGGCCATGATTTCTTATCTTTATCCACCATCTTTTACAGTATTTTTGATAGAGTCTTGTTGAAGGCTTCTATCTGGCCATTAGCTGATGCATGATACCGAGATAAATGATTGGATTTGATGTTATAATCCTGATACAATTTCTTCACCTCAGATGAACAGAAATTGGTGCCATTGTCCTTCAAAATGGTATGAGGGACACCAAATCTGGTGATGATGTTAGACTTATTGAATCTATCAATGATTTTAGAACTAACTTCTTTGATATGTATTGCCTCTGCCCATTTGGAGAAGAAGTCAGTAGCAGTAAGAATGTACTTGAACTGCTTGGCCGTAGCGGAAGGGTTAGGTCCCACCACATCCATTCACCATGTAGCAAATGGCCATGAGTATTTTGCTGTATGAAGAAACTCTTGGTCTTGATGAATGATATTGGCATGTACCTGGCATGAATGTCACTTCTTTATGAAATCAACAGAATCTTGTATAATTGAGGGCCAAAAGAACCCAAGCCTTCGAATCTGATCGGAGAATCTATGTCCAGCCTGGTGGGAACCACATACTTCTGCATGCACTTCTTTCATGACAGCCATTGTCTCTTCACCATCAATGTATCTAATGAGAACTGAATCAAAACCATGTTTGTAGACAATTTTCTCCCAGTGGTATGGGCTGTCATAAAAAGTAATGTTGACCACACGTCGCCAGATTTACTCTTTCCAAACTCTATCAGGTGCACGTGTTCCATTTTGAAGGTATTCCCTGATATGTGTCATCCATCCTGTATTATGACAATACGGTTCAGGAATGGGACTAATTTCATTGATTTCCTCTATTTTGGTTCGAACATAAGGTGAAATTGTACGATAGTGGGCAATGCTGATACTTGTCTCATCCCAATATGGATCTACTAGAGCTGTGGCTTTGTTAGCCAATGCATCATCCAGGGTATTTTGTGATTGAGGGACATAAGAAAATGTCGGTTTCGTAGGAAATTCCTCCATTAACTCTCTGAGGTAATCATACAAAGGGATCAATTCTTCTTTTCTGATTTCATAATCCATATTGACTTGTTTGATTACCATTTCTAAATCACCTTTCACTTTTAAATGATTCACTTGTGCTTGAAGCGCTAATTCGAAGCCTGCAATGAGAGCTTGGTATTCTGCTTCATTATTAGTACCACCTTTTTACAATAAGAAGGATAAGGGTAACACTGCCTTTTCTGGAGAAATGAGAACAATTCATAATCCAACATTGTTGAATTTAGGATCTTCCATTGTCTTTCCTATTGGAATTCTGGAAGCACCATCAAAATACATTTCCCAGACATGAGGTCTATCCTGAATAGAGAAGAATTTTTCATCAGGGAGTTCAATATCTGATGATGTATCTTCCACTTAAGGATGTTCAGCAAGGAAATCAGCCAGAGCTTGGCCCTTTATTGCCTTTTCAGACACATACTGAATGTCAAACTGCTACAGAATATCTGCTCACCTTGCCAGACGTCCTGTAAGCATTGGACGACTGAGGATGATTTTGAGCGGGTTATTGCGAGATACCAATTGGACCTCGTGATGTTGCAGATAGTGTCTCAATTTTGGGACTGCAAAGATTAATGCAAGGAAACACTTCTCAATACTCGAATATCAGGTTTCTGCTACCAACATAGTCCGACTGAGGTAGTAGAGGTAGTTTTCATTCCCCACATCATTCTTCTGGGCAAGAATGGCTCCCAATGATCGCTCTAAGGCTGGCACAAAGAGGATGAGTTTTCTTCCTTCAACAGGTGGCGTTAGTACCGGTGGACTCAGGAGGTATTTCTTGATAATTAAAAATGATTCTTGATATTCTTTAGTCCACGGGTATGTGACTCCCTTCTTCATCAATTTGGTGAAGGGTAGACTTTTGCCTGCCAAATTGGCGATAAAGCGCCGAATATAGGCTAAGTGTCCCTGAAGCCCTATCAATTCATTCAACTTTCGAGGAGGGGACATACCATGGAATTACTTGGTCTTCCCAGGATCGTCTTCGATACCATGATGACGCACAACAAAGACAAGAAATTTTCCTGAGGTAACCCCAAAAGCACATTTTCAGGGGTTCATCATTAAATTATGCTGTCGAAGCTTGCAAAAAATGGCTTCCAAATCAACCAAGTGATTGGAGTGTTGCTTGGATTTGACCACCAAGTCATCCACATAACATTCAACGAACTTCCCTAAAAACGGTTTGAAGATGCGATGCATGGATCGCTGATATGTTGCGTCAGCATTCTTTAGGCCAAAGGGCATCACCCGATAGCAAAACACACCCAAAGAGGCTCTGAAGGCTATAGATTCTTCATCTTCTAGAGCCATTCGGATTTGATTATATCCAGAATATTCATCCATGAGAGAAAGTGTTTCATAACCAGCTGTTGCATCAATCAGGAGTTCTGTAATCGGAACCAGAAAATCATCTTTTGGACAATGCCGATTAAGATCTCTGAAATCAATGCAAACTCTAATTTTCTCATTCTTCTTCTTCACAGAGACAATATTAGCCAAGCACATGGTATATTTAACTTCTCTAATGAAGTTATCTTTGATTAGATTATCCACTTCAACTTCAATTTTGGAAGCATTGGTTGGATGTGTTTTTCTTGCGGCTTGCTTGAATCCTCGATTTTCTTCTGGAAAACCCAAATGATGGGTAGAAACATTAGGATCAAGACCTGGCATCTCTATATAATTCCAAGCAAACATGTCTCTATTTTTTTTATGAAATGAAATATATGTCTCTTTTTCTTCAAGAGTCATGGCCGCACTAATTAAAGTGGGGCGTGGATCTTCTTCAGTGCCCATATTTATCTCTTTGAGTGTGTCCACGGTGGTAGAGATGCCTTCCTCAAATTCTGGGGGAGAATCCCTGAGATCATCTTCTTCTTCTTCAACATGTGTGGTTTCTTTTATTTCTAATTTCATTATAGATGATGAATCAAAATTTCCATGATCAGAAGAGATGTTAAAATTTGTTCATCTTGAAGAAGAAGCTTCCATTTCTGACTTGTTCAATGTTGAAGAGTCTTCCTTGGGTATTAAAGAGGAGATGATGGATTGAGAATCGACATCATTGTGCACCTCTAATGCTGCTATATCTTCTTCTGAACTGATTGGTCAAGCATATACTTGCTGAATTTTAGTAGACAAAACAAAGACATCCTCATTTGGCCTTTTGCCACTGCTTGGTGGATTAACAACTTCTCCCATGTTGCCTGGCTTGACTGCCGTAATTGACATTATGGATATTTCCATAAGAGTATGTTGATTTCAGTCTACCCTATGAATTTGACTGATAGGCAACATATAATCTGAACTCACATGTGAAAATGGACTTACTGGAATCTTTTCCAATCCAAATGGAGCATTAATCATGGCAATCTCCTTTGTTATGGATTTCCCTTATCCCATCGTGTGATATAATTCTGCCTCAATGTACTAAGACACACATGTCTTGAATGGAGATTTATCACCATACAAGGTCCCAATTTGACCATTGAAACAATATTTAAGACATTGATGGTATGATGAAGGGATAGCTTCATGTTGGTGTAGCCAGGGTCTTCCAAGAAAATTATTGAAAGCTGTGTCATGATCAACTAGCATGAAATCTGAATTGGATACAAGATCACCAAACCGAGTTCTGAGTGTAATCACATCCAATGGTTCTTGCTCATTTTTATCATACCCTTGAAAAATTAATGTAGAAGGAGATTGTTCAGATTCGGTGAGTCCCAATCGACGAAGTGTGCGAATGGGGATGAGGTTGACTCCTGAACCATTATCAATAAAACCTCTTAGGATATCCACACCATTGACCATTCCAGATATGTACAATGGTTTGATATTCCCATGCACGACATCCTCTTCATCTTCATCTGTGAATGATATCACTGCATGACATTCCGCATGACTGTTCTCTTCATGGTAGACTTCAGCTACAGCAATTTCAGTTTCAAACTCTTAAGGACTTGACAAAGCCTCAATGAGTGCCTCCCGGAGATCCTTCGACAGATTCAATGCCTCCAAAATTGATAACATGGCCGGTACTTGGTCTAGGTGTTTCAATAAATCATACTTCTGATCCAGAGGCCTGCGTTTCCCAACAAGAATATGTGGCTTAGAAGGTGCTTTGGAAGTTGAGGCTTCTTGTATCGGAATAGGAGTTGGCAATACTCCTAGCATCGGAAGATTGAATCGATTGTATCCATTTGCTCATTGAGTGAATGGTGGTGGAATTTCCACTCCATCTTCCAAAATAACTATACCAAGACTGAATCTGTTACTGGTGGAAAAACATGCCTGTCCTTGCTGAGCTCGCTGAAGGGATTTTCCACGAGTTTCCGCTGCATACACTGTTCTGGCAGGGGTAGAATTGGAATACTGGATTATGGGATATCCATGTCTTCCTCTGTATCCCCGACCCCTGGAACGTCCTCTAATTCCTCTGTTTGATAGAGGGAATTCAGGATCATCAAAATTGAAACTGTAACCATCATAAGGATCAGTTAAGTTAATCATATTAACAGAACCAAAGATCAGCTCATCATCTGATGAACACTCTGCCTGACTAGCCAATTTAGTCTGTGTCGTTTGGCGGGGTAGTGCCCATTGCTTCGAAGTAGATGGCATGAAATCTGCCAGAGTCAAAGACATCTTAGCCTTTGACACATACTCATATTCTTCTGATTCTTCCCTCTTCCTCGAATTACGCTGCCCCTCTAAGGATTTCTCTTTTGATGGAGGTTTCACTGCAGCATTAGTAGAAGACACAATTGGCTTCTTAAATTGTCTTCGCAAAATGGCATGAGTCCAGTTGATCATTTTTCTAAACATCCAATCATCATATTTTTGCGCAGTTTTGCTTTTGACTTCCTACCACTCACCTCCTTTCTCTGGATCTGTAGTGGTAACACATGCTACATGAGCTGATGAACCCTTCAATTTGACCTGCCCTGAGTCAACCATCTTTTGTAGGAGGTCCTTAACGAAAAAACACTCATGGATGGGATGCCCCAACATTTGATGAAACAGGCAATAATTGGGACGGTCTTCATCTCCCTCCTTGTTTTTCCTTTTAGGCCTCGGCAGCTGAACCATATTATTCTCCAGAGATGAAATGAAATAACCAGGAACTTGTTCATTTCAGAAAGAATAAACTTTTCTCTTCATTTCATCAAACTATTTACGTCTCTGATCTCTTTGATCATCCTGACGAAACGTCCTCTATTGCTTATTCTCAGGAGGTGGTTCCCTTCGTGAAGATTAAAGCATTGAGGTAGAAGCAGGTACAGGTGCTTGTTTAAGCATGACTATAGCAGTCTCTGCTCTACCCATTCTTATTCCTGGAGCTGATGGAATTACACGAGATTTATCCTTGTTCTCCATAAGAGAATCTTCAATTTGTTGAGAAACTGAAGTAAGGTCTTGAAACCATCCTGTGAATTTCACAGGGATCAACGGTGTGCTTAGTTCATCATGCAAATTCACCACACAGATTGGTAATAGTTCTTCTGAGGGAGTGCCAGACTCAGGGAATATGTTAATCCCTTCCAGCGAGCAATGAAATCTGAAACCATTTCATTCTCCCCTTGCTTACAGTTTGTAAGATCAAAAACTGTTGTCTTTGGCAACGTGGAACTGAACTGAAGCAGAAATTATTGATGAAGATCTTCCCATCCGGATATTGACCGGGATTGCACGCATTTATACCAGACAAAAGAAGGTCCTCGTAATGACTGTACAAAGCACCAGAGCTTAACTGATTCTTGTTGCGAAGGAGTTCCCATCATGGGATCACAATGAGAATCAAAATGTGTTAAGTGTTCCTCTGGATCTCCTGAACCGTTAATGATTGGGAATGTGATACTTGCAAAATCTGATGGGGGAGGAATATCATCAACCCATTTAGGGTAAGCTCTCTTTTTTGGTTAGATTTGAGCTTGCTTTCCCTCCATACCTCTAAACGAGTTGTCAAAGACTCAATAGTAGTAATTATCTTTTGAGAGACATATGGTTGAGCATGGACCTGAACAGGTGCACTAACTGGAGCTTGGGCAGGTATAGCGGCTGGTACTACAACTGACGATATCACCAGCGGCTGTTATTGCGCATGACCCATAGGATTAGACCTGTGTAAGATTACTGATAAAGGAGGATATTCCTGATACATCTCAGAAGCGGAAACAAATTCTCTTGGCCGACTGGCTCCAGCACGTTTAGGAGGAAGACTACCTTGGAGTAGTTCTGCATTCATCCTCCTATGTTCTTTCATTTCTTCATCATACTACGCAAACCTTTGCTCTAATGAGAGCGAATGGCCATCTCCAGATGAAGGGTGAGAAGTAACCTGATTCTTTTATTTCCCCTTGTTAGATCCTTTTCGGAGAGGGGGAGGTGGGTTACTTGAAGGAATACCCGGATTTTGGGTAAGCCTTTGATTAGGTGTGCGCGCACCTTCTTTATTTTGGTCTCTGTGCACAACTTCTTGAGCATGAACCTCTTCATCTGGTCCCTCTGAGTGAGCCTCATCTGGTGAATCAGTTGCAACGACATTGATGAAATTAATGGACGCATAATGCATGACACCCCTTCTATCATCATTTCTGTGATATTGTCTTCTTTCATGTCCTTGATGAGACATGACTTTCAGTTGACTTGATCCCCTAGGAACTTCTTGGCGAACCATCACTTGGAGAGAATCTCATGTTAACTTGGCACTTCGTTCCTCTTGGGGCTTCTTCCCTAATCGAGAGAAGACTGAATTTCTCTGAGGGGGGGATTGAGGATTTGAAAAAGTCCAAAGTCCGGTGGACTGGGGCTGTTTCTGTCATTCCCACTCAACTCCTTGAATTCTATTTGATGATTATGAGGGTTGGTTTGAATGGGTCCCAAGTCTGGCAAGATGGGGTGGTTCTTGACAAGAAATGTCTGAAACTTTCTTTAAATTCCTCCTGATTTGGCGGATCTTGGTCCGGAAGTTAGCATGATGCATCAATCGATATCCGCTTTTATCACCCGGCTCATAAGACCGTTGGAAGATTTCAGACACTTTCGTCACCTGACAATGCGCTTGCTCCATACAATATGCTTGTTCAAAATTCTCGTTTTCCTGTTGCAAGAGTAATTCATCAACCTATTCTCTATACACTTGATTCTCAGAAGATCTAGTTGAGGCTTGTTCTTGGGAATTCCTTGATTGCAAGGAAAGCCGATGGACTGAGGCCATCCATGGGAAATAACATTGCATGAGACCATTTTCGGAGGGCTTTGCTGATTGGAGAGCACGGTGAAATGCAGTGCTCCATGAATACCCCATCCTCGGATGTGAATACCAGATGGGGAATTGGAAATTAACCGTCGCATTCTTCTGAGTGCGCAAAGGCATGAACACTGAAGGGATCTCTGCTGCTTTTCAGCCGTCGGATATCGAGAGGCTGATAGAGATGCCAAATAAATATGGCATTGTTGACCTTCTTTTATCTTAATATGATTTTCATAATCACCATAAGATAATACATTCTTCTTCAGTTGATAAAGAGTCTTCAATATGTTAAGACGAATATCATGATTTCCATCTTCCGTCAACATCTCTGGAATGTCATACTGAGAATCATCCAAAGGCCAGAACATAACATCAACTTCACCTTTCGCTAGTTGTTTTCTCATATTTAGCACTTCCTCTTTATCATTCACTGAGGATTCTTCTACCTATTTGGACCAGAGATGCTACTTCCTTGTTTCTTCATCAGATTCAACAATATTAGTAGAGAGTCTGTTGATCAAATTGGAAGATGAATGACCCAGGGGTGGTTCGGAGAATATCTTGAACCCCAGGCTATCTTCTGATGGAGAAAATATTTCACTTGCCGATAGTAAAGAATCAGACATGACTGGCTTCACGTTTGCAAGTGCCTCGAGATAAGAGGTCTTTCTAGTCACTACATTTCCTTCTGATGAATTTTACAGACAATGTGAATTACTAATGCGGAAAGGAATTTCATAGCTAAATTCATCACTATGAGGAGGACCATCATGATGGGTTACAGCAAAAGATGGAATCTCTTGCTCCTTGATCTTCTGACCACATAGAGGGTTGTTGTGGTCCGCATCTGAAGATGAACCTTCATGATCGATCGAATTGTCATGAAGAAAGCCTTCATGAGAATGAATCTGGTGGAGAACTTTGGAATTAATGCTCCCACTATTGGGAACTGAGAGAGTAGAATCTTGAACTCCACTAGATTATTGTCTGAGGGCTTCAAGAACACCAGCATCGAGTAAGGCCTGATCACAGATGGGCCCTTTTTTTCTTGTCTATGCTGGGAGGGTCTTCTTTTTAGGCGCCTTCTTACTCATCTTGGCAAGTGTATGTGCCTGCACAGGAGGAACTATCGGGTTAGCTTGATTACATCCACTCAAACCAGGTGTATGTGCTTAGCATGGATGGTCGTACGAAATGGGGGAGTACGCCCCATAACCCTCTTGGATAGAAACAGATGTGTGTGTCTGTTCTGGAGTGAGATGTTTATGAAAATCCAGCAGGAGTAGTAGCATTGGCGTTGGCAGCATCAGTCCTTAGAGTATAGGTATTCACAACAGCAGTTTTCACTGGTGTGAATTTAAGAAAAGCCATTCCTACAGGAGATCTTGGAAAAAGAGTGCATGTTCCATATAAAAGACATAATCAAGATGAATCCAGCCACTACATCTTTTGGATGAGCACTTTTCAATGATTACTTTGTTGGCCCTCTCAATGATTTGAGTCTTATGTACGGGCCATACAAAATATGAAAAACATCATTTTAACTTGGTTAAGGATTCACGTCAGGTTCACCATTTTTGTTTCCTCGCTGGAATCGGGAATGACCTATTTGATTTGAGATTCAAACGTTCTAATCGGTATCAAATGGGTTTGTTCGTAGAACCGGATACATCCAATGATTCCATATCCTGTTGGACCTACTTTCCAAAGGTAGGTTCCCATTAACTGTAGACTAATGAGGCTTAGGAATTTTCATTGGTCGAGAGGATGGGAGGTCAGACTCATCACACCTTTTTTAGGGGAATTATTGTCTACTACAGGACTCTCTTTGTAGACTTAAGTTATGTTCCTGAATCCTTATTAAAGTACAATGTATAAGAATTAGCTTTCTCTTAGAACATGCAATCAATGATCAATGTGTATAAATTTAGAGAATCTTTTCATATGTTTTAGGGGTTCTTCATCGATAGAGAATCATCTGTATTTGATAGAGATCCTTAGCCAATGGTATCCTTCGATACATTATAAAAGTCTCTTGGTCATGATGATAACCATACCAGTTTTAAGCCACTCCGTGGGGCACTTGAAGATTATTTTCATTCAGCAGGACATGGATTATTTCATACTTGGGATCGTACCCGCAAAGGGGCTACCTACGTATCCTTGTTTAGAGAAGGAATCATAAGCCACGTAGTTCGAGAAAGTATGTGGTTTTATGCATGCTTGATGGCCTAATGAAATATGTCATAATTACTTTTATGCTCTAATTCCACGTGAGTCATGCTCAGTGTGAGAAACAATAGGTATTGGTAAAACTAGACAATTGTGCCAAGGAAGATGAAATCATGATAATATAAGGTGGGTCTTATGTATGTGTGACTGCCCAGATATTTGAAGAGTAGGATTTACTTCTGGAAAAAAAACCCGGGAATGATGTCCATAAAGGTATATGTGCTCCATGGAGATTTGAATACTATAACTATGGGCTTACTCCTGAGGAAGATGCCCAAATTAGGAGAGGACTTATTATTGGGTTTTATTCCTGAGAAGGAGTCCCAGATCAAAAGGAAATTAAGTCTTGTTAAGGGGAGTTATCACAGGGGCTTACTCCTAAGGAGGAGGCCCAGGTTTGGAACTTTTGAGGACTTAGGACTTAATCCTGAAAAGGGGGCCCAAGTAAAATGAAATTATAAGTGGGGAATACTCCTATGGAGGATGCCCAAATTTAGGGAACCTTGGGATTACTCCAGAAAAGGAAGCCCAAATTAGGGGACGTGGGGCTTACTCCTAAGAAGGATGCCCAAAATTGAGAAATTATGACCGGGACTTATTCCTGAAAAGGAAGCCCAGGTTGGAGGACTTTTGACGACTGGGGATTACTCCTAAGGAGGAGGCCCAGATTAAAGGAATTATAAGTGTTTGGGGCCTTGGGGCTTACTATTGAAGAAGAGGCCCAAGTTTAAGGAATTATGACTGGGGCATACTTCTGAAAAGGAGGCCCATGTTAGAAAAGGAATTGAGGCTTACTCCTGAAAAGGATGCCCAAATTAATGATCTTCTCATTTTTAAAGAATGAGGTTGAATGAATGAATGTTTAGATTGGGGCTTACTCCTGAAAATGAATCCCATGTTTTAGGGGGCTGGGACTTACCCTTGAGGAGGAGACCCAAATTTAGAAGGGATTATCTCATCTTTTAATGATGAGATTGAATGAAATCTTCAAAGTAATTCCTCTCAGATAAAGAATTCCATCAAGAAAACATGCCAAAAACGGCTATAAAAAGTATATTGATGGATGAACCTTGAATAGGAGGGGTGGAATAGCATAAGAGAAGTAAAATAGGTAAAAAAGGCACCCAAAATGGAAGGGGTGTGCATGTCCTGGAGGCCGTGCAGGTGATGTGTGGGCGCAAAAGTTTGGGACATGATGGCACTGTGTGGGCGTGCAAGTACTGGTCGTGCAAGTGGACTTGCGCGGCACAAAGGGACTTGGGCGACTTTTAGCCCTTAGAGTAGAACTTGGGTGAGCTTTGGCCCAATCCCTTAGTTAAATCTCTAGGGTCTTCCAGATGTATGACGTGCAAGTTCTGATGGGTAGACAAAGAGGCGTACAAGTATGTTCATTTCCCATAAGGGTAAAACACCTTAGGCACGCAAGTGTTAGTAAAATCTAACACTTAAGCCTTGTTCCTCTGGTTTAGACCTTCTATTCTAGGTAAAGAATTACCTCAGAAGTGTTTAGAAGACTTGAAGAGGAGACTTGGGCGCCGGGAGCTCAATTATGGATTTTGGATTTTATTTGTCTTGAATGTGGGGCCCACTAGGGGTATTTATAGGCTGGAGGAGGTGTTGCACGATTTTCAAGAAGGGCGCACAAGTCACTTGCGCGCCCATAAGGCAACGTGCAGGTACTTGCGTGACATTTCTTCGGCTCGCTGTTATACCTACGAGACTTCACTTAAACTTGCGTGAATATTTCTTCTTGGATTCCTTGTTCATGCCTTTGTTGATTCTTCATGTTTTTTCAAATTATAAATCAATTTGAATCAAGAAATTCCCATTTTCCAATTATTACACTCTGTGACGAAAGGAGTGTCAACATGTACGAAGCTGAAATGAAAGATGACACAAATGGCCTTAATGTCTACATCAGAAAAGAAGATACTGACTTTAAGGTTACTTCAAAACAAAAGAATAGAATGATGATGAACAGAGAAGTCATTGCTAAATCAGAGAGCTCTGACTCATCAAACTCAGATGAAGAACTGGATCAGCTAGCGAGAAAATTTAGAAAGTTCTACAGAAAGAAAAGACACATCAAGAAATCCATTAAGAGAGATAATAAGGAAGTAAGATGCTATGAATGCAAAAAAAATGGGGCATATTAGACCAGATTTCCCAGAACTGAGGGATACAAAGAAGAAGACATTATTCAAAAGAAATGACTATGAGTAGAAAGACAAGAAATCTATGAAAGCTACTTGGAGTGTATCTGAAGACTCCAGTAGCTCTCATGAATCATGTTCAGAGAAAGAGAAATTTAATCTAAAATCCAACATGTGTTTCATGGCTGAAACCAATAAGGTACACTCATATTACTCCTCTGACTCAAATAATGAATCAAATTCTGAATCAAGCAACACAAATGAAAAACATGCAGCTTATTGCAATATGCTTGAAGTAAAATATGACTCACTATTTAAGAAACATAAATCGCTAAAGAACTTACATAAAGATGTTTCAGATGAAAGAGATACACTGCTGAAACAACATAAGGAATTAACTGATTAATACAATTCTATTAACACTAACAATATTAATTTTGAATCAAAAATAAAAACACTATAGGATGAAGTAGAATCTTAAATATAGGCTGCTTTGGATTTTACTAAAGGGGAGAATACATTAAATGAAATTTTTGGAAAAACTGTCATTAAAGTGGAATGATTTGGAAGTGGTAGTATTGGGGGAAAACCTAAGCTATATAAAAATTATTTTGTTCGTAGATCTAAAAGGGTTAATTGTAACTTTTGTGGGAAAAAAGGACATATAGCTAAAAACTACTTCTTATGTCAACCTCAAATTTTTGGTATTAAGAGAGCCTATGATTCAAAAGGCCTATATGATTCTGTTAATTTTAAAAGAATAATGAAAATCTGGATAACCAGATCATTGATAGCTAACACCCCTAGACACAACAGAATATGGGTACCAAAGAAATTTGTTGGAATGTTTTTGTAGGTAGAAGGTCACTAGATTAGAAAAGATATATTGTACATGGAAAGTGGATGCTCAAGACATATGAGTGGAAACTCATTGAATTTTTCTTCACTCACTCAAAAGAAAGGAGGACTTGTCACATTTGGTGACAATGCCAAAGGAAAAATTATTGGCATTAGAACTATTGGAGATCCAAAAACAGTCCCAATCAACAAAGTACTTTATGTACAAGGATTGAAACACAACCTGATAAGTATCTCTAAATTTGTAATGATGGATATACTATTGATTTTACTAACAATAGTTTTATTGTTTCTAAAAATAAACTGTTTAAATTTAAGGCATCAAGAACTAATAATGTCTACACTTTGGATTTAAATTCCTTGTGTAAACAGTAAGTAAACTGCTTGACTGCTAAAGTATGTGAATCCTGGATCTGGAATAGGAGACTTGGACATTGCAATATATATTTTTTACATAAATTATCTAAGAAACATCTAGTTCTTGATTTGCCTAGTATCAAATTTGAAAATGACAGATTCTGTGATGCATGTCAACTTGGCAAGAAACACAAATCATCATTCAAATCTATTAATAAAGTTGCTACAACTAAACCTCTATAACATATCCAAATGGATTTGTTTGGACCGTCAAGAGTAGCAAGTTTAGCTGGTAAATTATATCTTTATGTATTAGTTGATGATTATTTTAGATTTACTTGGATTTTCTTTTTGAAATTTAAAAATGATGCTTTTACTTTATTTGAATGTTTCTGCAAATCTGTTCAAAATGAAAAAGGATTTAATATAATCTCATTGAGAAGTGATCATGGTGGAGAATTTGAGAATCATGAATTTAATTCCTTTTTCTCAAACATGGGTATTAAACATACCTTCTCTACACTAAGAACACCTCAACAGAATGGGATTGTAGAAAGAAGAAATAGAACAATTCAAGAAATGGATAGAACTATGTTAAATGAATATAGCCTACCTATATATTTCTGGGTAGAAGCTGTAAATACATATTGATATATAATTAATAGAGTTTTAAATAGACATATTTTGAAAAATTCACCCTATGAACTATGGAATAATAGAATACCTAAAGTAAATTACTTTAAAGTTTTTGGATGCAAGGTTTATATATTGAACACCAAAGATAATCTTGGTATGTTCGATCCAAAATCTGATGAAGGTATTTTCTTAAGATATCCTGCTACCTCCAAAGCTTATAGAGTCTATAATAAAAAGTCAAGGATTGTTGAAGAATCAGTTCATGTGAAATTTGATTAATTTGATCCCTTTGAAAAAAGGACAAGTCAAATGGATGAACCTGACTCTAATGATAACATGAGAATTGAGAACATAAAGAATAATTTTGAAAGTGATATAAATGAAATTCAATCTAGTTCAAAGGAACATGATACTGAAGATCCTTTAAATATATTTCCTAGATAGTCTAGAACCCTAAAGAATCATCATTTAGAATCTGTGATAGGTGACTTATAGTCTGGTATTCAAACAAGATGAAACCTAGGAAACCTAGTAGAATTATCTGCCTTCCTATCCCAACAAGAACCCAAGACAACAGAAGAAGCTTTAGGTGACGAAAGCTAGGTAATAGCAATGCAAGATGAGTTAAACCTGTTCAAAAGAAATAAAGATTGGGAATTAGTTGAATGACCATAGAATTATCCAGTAAAAGGAACAAAATGGGTCTTCAGAAAAAAACAGGATGACCAAGGCACAATAACTAGAAATAAAGCAAGATTAGTAGCTAAAGGATATAATCAAGAAGAAGGAATAGATTATGATGAGACTTTTGCACCTGTATATAGGTTAGAAGCCATTAGAATACTTTTAGCCTATGCATCTTTTATGAATTTTAAATTATTTCAGATGGATGTTAAATCTTCCTTCTTAAATGGTTATTTAATGGAGGAAGTTTATGTTGAGCAACCTCCTGGTTTTGAAAACTCTCAAAAACCTGATTCTGTTTTTAAACATACTAAAGATATTTATGGCCTTAAACAAGCACCTAGAGCTTGGTATGAAAGAATATGTTATTTTATTTTGAAAAATGACTTTACTATTGGATTGGAAGATCTAACACTCTTTAAGAAAACTGTGAAAAATAATCTTTTGTTGGTTCAAATTTATGTTGATGATGTAATTTTTGGGTCTACTAATGAATCTCTTTGTCATGAATTTTTAAAATTAATGCAAGAAGAATTTGAAATGAGTATGATGGGAAAATTAAATTTCTTTTGTGTCTTCAAATATTTCAAAAAGATTTTGAAAATGTTTTAAATCAAAGAAAATACAATACTGATTTACTTATGAAATTTGTACTTGAAAACATCAATCCATTTAAAACTGCTATGTGTACTAATATAAATCTTGATTCGGATAAAGCTGTGAAATCAGTTGACAACAAGTTGTATAGAGGTATGATTTGTAGTTTGTTATATCTTACTACTAGTAGACCAGATATAATGTATTCAGTATGTCTTTGTGCTATATTTCAATCAAATCCCAAAGAATCTCATTGAACTGCTGTTAAAAGAATTTTTAGATATTTAAAAGGAACTATTTTTCAAACTCTACTTTATCCTAAAACTTCTGATTTTAATTTGATGTCATATTCAGATGCTGACTTTGGATGTTTTAGATTAGATAGAAAAAGCACATCAGGAACATGTCACTTTTTAGGAATGTCTTTAGTGTCATGGTCTAGTAATAAGCAACATTAAGTTGCCCTATCAACAGCCGAGGCAGAATATGATTCTGCTGGTTGTTGCTGTGCACAAGTGTTGTGGATGAAAAACACTCTTATAGACTTTGGATTGAATTTTAATAATACACCTATTTTATGTGATAATACAAGTGCAATTAATATTTCAAAAAATCTTATTAGTCATTCTAGAACTAATCACATTGATATAAGGCATCACTTTTTAAGAGATCATGTTTTTAAAAAGGATATATTTTTAGAGTTTATAAATACAAAAATTCAATTAACAGATATTTTACTATACCACTTTCTACTACAAGGTTTGATTTTATTAAGGGGGAGCTAGGTTTGTTTAATTTTAAATAGTTTTTATTTATTTAATTTTTTATTTTTTTTGAATACTATTTAGGTTTTTTTTATTCTCTATATGCAATTTTATTTGTTTTAAAATAAAATTAATGACTAGTGATTACACGGGAATCAAGGCTGTCAGAGCCTTTCTGACTTCTAAACCGTTTGACTTCTATCGAAGCCTTTTCGTAACCCAAAAACCGCACTTCTGCTCCTAAACCATAATCTTCGAATCTTCATACCCTAAAAACTTTCGAACCTTCAGAAATCGACTCGGAAATGGAAAAAACGAAGCGTGGAGATGAAGCTGAGTGCAATGACGCAAAGAAACAAAAGACCGTTGGTTGAAAAATATTGCAAGGTAAAGTTATCGATCTGGAATGGCTGTTTGAAATGAATTTGTTGTTGAAACAAGCTTTATCATTTCAAAATCTTGAGCAGACTTTCAGTAGTGAAAAGTCTGAATTTTTTTATGAGGCAGAAATGAGTTATTTTTTCAAAACAACTCAGTTTAGTATAGGAGATACAGGGGATAGTATGATGGCTCAGATAGAGGATAGGGATTTCTCAATCTCGTCAGTATAGATTGGTCAGATTCTCAACTTCCCTCATGAGGGAGGTTTCCATTTTGATTTTAGAAATATTGGAGATTCTGTGCATAAATCCATGGACATCATGTCTTTTCTTTTTGGTACTAAGACTATAATGAAAATGTTTATCAAGGATTTGGAGCCTGATCAGAAAATTTTGGTTAAGTTTGTTCAGACTAGAATCGCTCCTAGGATGGCTGAAATGGAGAATATTTTATACACTCATATGTATGTGATGTATCTTCTGATGAGTGAAGTAAAGTTAAATTTTCCTAGGTACATGGTAAGGTACCTTAATTACTATTGTCAATGTGAAGCTCGTATGAAATTTTTCCCTTTTGGTAGATTTATTTCTAAATTGCTATTCAAGAAGAAAATGGTGAGACTGGTGGATGCCAGAGTTCACTGTCATCACAACAATGTTTTTTATGATGGAACTCTAAGGAATATTGGATACTTCTGGAGCACTATTAAAGGAAAACTCTTGCCAGTAGGAGTTGAGGACGACTCAGAAAGTGAACAGGCTCAACCTGCTAAGTCCAAGGAGGGACAAGCTGAGTCCAGGGTAAGTAATGTAGCAAGGAGGATTCACTTTGAAGTGTAGGATGTTGAGGAATATTGAAGTCAGGAGGGACTTCACTCAAAAAGAAATAGAACAGTTAATAAGGAGATTACTTCCCCTTCTTTGGGAGCAACATAACCTTTATTTTCTTTTACTTTTATAAGAGAAGCTATTATTGATAAGACTATGAAAGATGTTACTAAAAAGACAGCACCGGTAGAAGAATCAGAAGATCACGAAGAAACTCAAAGGGAAACTTAGCAACAGATTGCTGCAGATGTTGAAGTTACACATTAACAAGAACAAGATAAGGTGGCAGTGCCTGGTGAGGAAGTGGCCAGACCTCAAGAATATCCTGATATTGTTCTTGAAATTTCAGTGGAAGATATAGATGCTGACGTTCATGATGAGCATGCTTCTGAAGCTCACACAGAGGTACTTCAAGATGATTTTTCTGTGGAGGAGTTTGAGGACTCTAAAGAAAAATATGTGGACCAACCTTCACAAGACAGAGAGAATGAAAAATCTGATGCAGATTCTTTACCTCTTTTACTACTGCATTATTCAGAATCTGTGAATGTGAATCAAGCACTGGGTGCCTCTGATTCAAGGAAAGATGAAATTGAAGACTTGTACAGAAAAGTTTCTCAGTTGGAATCTGGGAATGTTATTTTGATGAATGCCTTAGACTCAGAACGTTTGAAATTTCAAAAGCTGAAGGAGTGTACAATCTTTAGGCAAGAAGATGAATTGATTAATGAAGATATGCTGAATGTAGTTGATATGTTGAAATATGGCATGGTCATGAAATTAAATTTATCTGATTAAATGTTATTTATGGAGAATCAATTTGCATCTGTTGGAAATAGTGCTACTAGTGGATCATGTACTTCACCTAATTTATTCAGAAGATTCCAAGCTAATACTGCTACAATGGGAAACATGAATGATAGGTTGCAAGATCTTTAGAGTAATAGTGCTCCTTTGTCAGTGTTGATGGATAGTCAGAAATTCTTAGTAGATCAACTGACATCTGGTGATCAACCGATCAGAATCCTATTAAATCAGTTGTCCGAGAAGCTGTAAGGACCCAGTCGAGGTAATGGACCACTGAGAGGGGGGGGGATCAGTGGCACCTCTTTTTTCTTTTATGTTCCCTTCGAAAGAACAAAATTTGTTTCTTGTTAAAGAAAACTTCCCTGCTGAGACACAGTCAAGAACACGTCCACAGGAACACAAGTATTTACAAGGTTCACTATTCAACAAGAATAGCTACGTCCTTGTTATGGTGGGAAACAATCCACATCCATATAATCCACTATGAAAATAATACTTGGGATTAAAACGAGTAGGAAATACCCTTACACTTGTGAAGCACTAGGAAAACAATCCCTAAGCGCGTGTGCACCCTTTTAGCACAATAGGGCAATGGTTCTTTCATTTGTAACAACTTCTGTTAACTGCACTTCATTAGAGTTAAACAAGTTTAAGCAAATCAACTCGATTCTTCACTTACCCAGAAGAGTGGTAAGGAACACCATAGACTTAATATTATTCAGATGCAGTCCTCACTTCCATTCCGAATTCCCATTCTGAATTCTCCATTTAGAATTCCCATTCCGAAATCTTCAATCCGAACTTCTTCTTTAGTTAGAGAGACTCAGTACGATAACAAACCGGCACTGACATCCCATTCCGAAACTCCACTCCAAATTAATCACTCTAAATCTCCCACTCTGGATACTTCTTCACTCTGCCCAGACTTCTTCAATACGAACTCCTTAATCCGGAAAACCACTTCCGGATACTTCTTCAGTCCAAACTTCATGCTCCGGAAACTTCTCCACTTCAGATTCTTCCACTCAGAATTCACCAACCCGAATTCTTCAATCCAGAACACCACTCTGGATACTTCTTCACTCTGAATGTCTTCAACCCTAGAGGATTGATATGATAACAACCCGTTATAAAAATCTCAAACCTGAAGATGCAATAAATCTCTGTTCGTCCAACACTTCACCACTCCGAACTTTCTTCTCTCTAGATGATCAGAGCTTCTCTCTCTAGATATTCAATAATTTATCCACCTCAAAACGTTGAACACTGATCTCCTTTTATATGTGCTCCAGATAAAGCTTTGGCAGTGAACCAGCTATCATTCATATTGATCAAGATCGCTCAAATCTCAATCACTCCTCAAATTTCGGAATAGATAAAGACTTTGTCAACGCTTCTAGATTCTTCTCGAAGCTCCTTCCACTTCACTTGATTAGAGTTCTGGCCTATTTCTGGATCCACTTGATCCATCTTCTCAGCATCAGCTTCTCAGATTCACTTGCAAAATATCTTCCCCGGCATGACTCTGAACATTTGATTACTAACTTCAGGTTCAGGAGTGTGGCTCCGAACATCTGGCTCAGCATGCTGACTCCGATATTCCCATTACGAACTCCTGACTCGAATGTCGACTCCGAACTTCTGACTACGAACTCATCTGTCAGAACGTCGACACCGAATACCTCTTTAAGACGATTCCGGACTTCTGAATCAGCATTGTCAACTCCGAACTCTCTTCATTACATACTTCTCCTCAAGGTCGTCAACTCTGAACAACTTCATTACGAAAATCTGACTCCGCAATGCCAGCTCCAAACTTTTCACAAGTTGACTCCGAACTCTCAACAACACTTCTTTACGTCAGCTCTTCTCAGTACGAACTTCCCATTACAAATCTTCTGGATACGAACTTCTTGATCAGACGGTCATGTCCGAACATCTCGCTATGAATCTTTTCTTCAGCAGATCAGCTCCAAACTCCAGACATGAGAGATCGACTCTGAATTCCTCCGCTACACACTCCAGCTTCATCAAGTCTACTCTGGACTCCAGATTATGAACCTCTTCATCAGTATGTCGACTTCGCACTTCTCTGCTATGATCTTCGTTACGAACTGCTGTAGTACGAACTTATCAGTATGAAAGTTGAGTCCACTCCGAACTCATGACATAGGATGTCAACTCCACACTTTGGTCACTCCGAACTTCTGTTCTCCGTAAGGACTTTTATAATGGCATCTCTGAATTCTTGTCATCACTTCGCGTTACAAACTTCTGCTTGGACTTTCTAGTGACTCACTCCGGACTTCTCACTACGAACTCCTTGCAACAGACTTCCACTTCACCAAGTCACTCCAAGTATCTTCATTACAAATTCCTAATGTGGGAAGTCACTTTGCACTCTGATCCTCGACACGGCTTCTCGTAACGCCTTCATCAGATTCCTCCTCGAACCATCTTTCACTTGTAATGTGAATACATACATGTACTCATAATAGATAAATACAAAACAACAAAGCATCATCACATTTAATTTGAGTCCAGACTCTAGATCCAGACTCCGAACTCCACGGTTCCGAACTTCTACTTCTCGGTTCCGAACGTCTCGATTCCCAGACTCCGAATGTTTAACTAGAACCAGGTTTTGAACCCCTCTTTCCAGCTTCAATCAACAGGTTCCGAAAACATGGTTCTGAACTTTTGACTTCATTAAACTTCCAGCAATGGTTCAATCATCTCGATCCCGCACATCATCCTTCCAGACTCTGAATGTTCAGCAACCGCTAGGTTCCGAACTACACACCTCCATGTTCCGAATTCATAAAACATAGTTTTCCTTAACCAAAAAACTTCCTCAACACCAATTGATTTATGAAAACATATTTAACAACAAAAGGCAACCTTCAACTTCATTCAGCTTCCTTCAGCTTGGTCCCAACAATCTCTCCTTTGGGATTTTGTTATCAACCATGTTTTTATAAATAACCAACATTCGTAACCTCAAGAAATGGATTACTAATCAATAATTCTAATCCTACGTGAGCTAAATCATTTTAGGAAACAAGAATCATTGACAAAAAAACCATGCTGTCCAAAGGTAGTGGATATGACTTCTTCAACATCTTCCTTTTTCTTTTCTAACATCTTCATCTTCCCTGTAAGCATATGCAAGAACTTTTCTTCACCCACTTCATCAAACGGTTAGAAAAGTTCACACACATAATAATTTCTGAGTTCACAGCTTACCCACAACTATCTCTTTAAATAAAAGATTTATGATTACAAACAATTTCTCCCCCTTGACAAAATAATCCAAAGGTACGAAGAGAGAGGGGATGGATTATCATACCATAGCCTTGAAGAGAAAGTGGTTGAACAACCATGTGCAACCTCAATCTTGAGAATGATTCTTCATGCATGGCTTGAACTCGTTCCGAATTCTCAGAGGCTTCTTTAACATTATTTGGTTTAACTTTGGAATACATGGAAGTATTTGATATAGAGTGACTTGAACTTCTTGTTTGAACCGTTTGATGTTGATAACCAATTTTATTCTGAGCTTTCACTTGCTTCATCAGCCTTGGAACAGTTTTTCATGTGCCTTCCTCATCTCTTGACATGGCTAATTCCGATTCTTCCTTATTTCCCCTCTGAGATTATTTACTCACATTTCTCTGACACATGTGCCCAAGTCTTCTGTGCAATTGATTTTCGTTCACTCTGTTCATGTAACAAGAGTCTTGTAAATTTCCAACATAGAACAGATTTCCTTTAGTTCATTGTCCTCTTGTAACAATCTCCCCATCTTCCTCACTTTTCACAACAAAACCATCATTCTCAAAGATAACTTTGTTACCCTTATCACATAGTCGTGATACACTCAACATGTTGTGCTTCATCCCATCAACATAAATAATTTTCTTAGACTCCAATTTTTCTTTCCCAGTGATGGCCGATCCAACACCTTTTATTTTTATGGATTCACCATTGCCAAATGTCACTTTTCCTTCTTTGAGCCTTTTCACATTCTTTAACAACTTCATGTCTTCTGTAATATGTGAAGAACACCCACTATCCAGTATCCAAGGTCATTCTTCCTTTGTAAGTTTAAGTGTTGTTTCAATAATAAGAGCCATTTCTTCTTTTACATCTTTCTTCACCTTCAGCTTCTGAAACTTAAGAGACTTTTGTTGAGCCAGTATCACCACAAGACATCCTTTTGCAAGGTGTGCAGATTGTTCACATTTTTCACAAAAGTTATCCAGAGACTAAAACCTTTTTTCTATCTTGACTTTATTCTTCTCCACATTCTTTAAGACAACATTCTTACACTTTCTCTGAGGGGATTGACTCCCCCTCAATCTCTGCCCTTTATAACTCGTGGGATAATGGTAATAAGGATGGTTGAACCAACACATATTTGATGTATGCCCGAATCCACCAAAATACCAACAATACCCGTAAAAGATGTATCTTCTTCTGAATTTTTTGCACTGAAACTTCTTTGTTGCACTTTCTTATATCCCACCATCCATTCTTCTGTTAGCAAAAATATTTTTCTGGAATTCTCCCCTTTAGGATTTTGCATGCAAATTCCTAATGTTAGACTTTGATTTCCCTATAACATCAGAGTTACCAGCAATGTTGATCTTGGCCATATATGTAACTTTCTCAGCTTTCTTCTTCACAGAAAAAACTTTTTCCTTCTATTGAATTTTCTTAGGGTTGGCTTGTGGGGAGCTTTCACCAACACAAGTAGTTGAGGTTTGGAAAAATAAGTTTCATGACTCAACTTCTAAGAGCTTCTTTTCAACAACCTCTAATTATTCCTCTTTTTCCTTCACCTTGACAATCATGTGCTCTTTTTGATTCTTCTGATCCTTAAGAGACATCTTCAAATTTTCAAGTTCTTTTTCATGCTCTTCCTTATCATTAGCTTCATTGCATGTTGAGGAACATTGTTTTTATAACTTTTTGTTATGCTTCTCCAGCCTTCTGATCTTCCTTAAAAATTCCTTCAATTCTTCTTTAAGATAAATCTCAAGCTGAGTCTCTTCTTCTTCTTCTGAACTGCTGGTTCTGAAATCTTCATCCTTCACTATTGCAATGAATGTATTTTCAACATTATGCTCAACTGAATTTTCAGATCCAGCATCACTTTCTTCATCTTCATCAATAGAAAGAAGACCTTTCTTATACATGAAGAACTTCATGTCTTTCTCTGACGTTCTTTCACCACCCTTTTTCTTCCTCAACTTTCTTGGCTTTCTTTCTTCTTCCTCACTATCTTCTTCACTCTCCCTTCGAGGAAAGTTATCCACAAATTGGCCAATCCCACCACATTTGAAACACTTCAAGGGATGTTTTCCCTTACATTTACATATCCCTATTTTAACATTATTTGAAAACAAGGATAAAATATCATTGAGATTTTTACATACCTCGCTTTCGGAATCAGAGTCACCACCATATTTTTCAACAAAAACCTTCTTAGACTTTCCCTTCTTCATGGCTTTGAAAGGCATCTCCCTGTCAACCTTCATTTTAATTTTTATAGGCTTTTCCCATCTCATATCGTATGTAATGAGTGTGATATGTAAATCATCGAGAGAAAGAGTCTCTGAGTCTCTGTCTTCTAATGATAAACCTTGGAATCAAATTTATCAGGAAGAATCTTCAATATCATTTCCACCATAGTAGAATCTTTCAGCTCTTCTCCATGACATCTAATTGTACTAACAATATCGGTCACCCGGGTGAAGAAATCCCCAAAACATTCTTGATCTCCCATCTTCAGGTCCTCATACTTAAATCTCTATATTTTATGTTTTTCCTTCATGAATTTTATATTTCCTTCGTATATTTTTTTCAATTTATCTCATATAACTTTTGTTGTGGCCGCTCCTTTTACCTTCAAGAACTCACCTTCAGAAAGTGAAGTAATATAGCATTATAGGCTCTTCCATCATTCTTAAGAAACTTCTTATCAACAAATGTAAGTGGAACATTTTCTTCAATGGGGGGAAACCCAATTGTTGCATCTTCAAGAACTCTATAACTTATAGACATGAGATACGGAATCATTCTATCCTTCCAAATGTTATAGTTCTTCCAATCAAGTATCAGAATTCCTTTGTTGTTCACACAATTTAGAAACTCCATTAGAAAGGAAAACAAAGGAACCTTCCCCTCTAATACCACTTAAAAGGAACTAATCGAGGTAATGGACCACTGAGAGGGGGTGGGTGAATCAGTGGCACCTCTTTTTCAATTAAGTTCCCTTCGCAAGAACATCCTTTGTTTCTTGTTAAAGAAAACTTCCCTACTGATACACAATCAAGCACACATCCATAAGAACACAAGTATTTACAAGGTTCACTATTCTACAAGAATAGATACTTCCTTGGTATGGTGGGAAACAATCCACATCCATATAATCCACTAAGAAAATAATCCATGGGATTAAAATGAGTAGGATATACCCTTACACTCATGAAGCACTTAGAAAACAATCCCTAAGCATGTGTGCACCCTTTTAGCACAATAGGGAAATGGTTCTTTCTTTTGTAACAACTTATGTTACCTGCACTTCCTTAGAGTTACACAAGTGTAAGAAAATCAGCTCGATTCTTCACATACCCAGAAGAGTGGAAAGGAACACCACAGACTTAATATAGTTGAGATGAAGTCCGCACTTCCATTCCGAATTCCCATTCCGAATTCTCCATTCCAAAATCCCATTCTGAAATGTTCAATCTGAATTTCTGCTTCAGTCAGAGAGACTCGGTACGATAACAAACCGACACTGACATCCCATTCCGAAACTCCACTCTAAATTAATCACTCCGAATCTCCCGCTCCAGATACTTCTTCACTGTGCCCAGACTTCTTCAATCCGAACTCTTTAATCTGGAAAACCACTTCCGGATACTTCTTCACTCCAAACATCCTTCTCCGGAAACTTCTCCACTTCAGATTCATCCACTCAGAATTCACCAACCCGAATTCTTCAATCCAGAACACCACTCTGGATACTTCTTCACTTTGAATGTCTTTAACCCGAGAGGCTTGATACGATAACAAACCGTTATCAAAATCTCGAACCTGAAGATAAAATGAAACTCTGTTTGGACAGCATTTCTCCAGTCTGAACTTTCTTCTCTCTAGAAGATCTGAGCCGCTCTCTCTAGATATTCAATAATTCATCCACCTAAAAACATTGAACACTAAGTTCCTTTTATAGGTGCTCCAGATAAATCTTTGTCGGTGAACTAACTATCTTTCCTCTTGATCAAGATCTCTTAAATCTTGATCACTCCTCAAATCTCGGAATAGATAAAGACTTTGTCAACGCTTCTGGATTCTTCTCGAATCTCCTTCCACTTCACTTGATTAGAGTTATGGCCCATTTCTGGATCCACTTGATCCATCTTCTCAGCATCAGCTTCTCGGATTCACTTGCAATATATCTTACCCGGCATGACTCCGAACATATGATTACGAACTTCAGGTTCAGGAGTGTGACTCCAATCCTCTGGCTCAGCATGCCGACTCCGATCTTCCCGTTACGAACTCCGGACTCGGCTGTCGACTCCGAACTTCTGACTATGAACTCCTCTGTCAGAACGTCGACTCTGAATAACTCTTTATGACGATTCCGGACTTCTCAATTAGCATTGTCAACTCCGAACTCTCTTCATTACATACATCTCATACAGGACGTCAACTCCAAACATCTTCGTTACGAACATCTGACTCCGCAATGCCAGCTCCAAACTTTTGACAAGTCGACTCCGAACTAACATAAACACTTCTTTACGTTTTCTCTTCTCAGTATGAACTTCCCATTACGAATCTTCTGGATATAAACTTCTTGATCAGACGGTCAAGTATGAACTTCTCGATAAGAATATTTTCTTCAGCAGATCAGCTCCGAACTCCAGACATGGGAGATTGACTCTGAATTCCTCTACTACGCACTCCATCTTCATCAAGTCTACTCCGGACTCTTGATTATGAAACTCTTCATCAGTATGTCGACTCCGCACTTCTCTTCTAAGATCTTTGTTATGAACTGTTGCGGTACGAACTTCTCCGTAAGAATGTCGAGTCCACTCTGAACTCCTAACTTAGGTTGTCGACTCCACACTTTGGTCACTCCGAACATCTGTTCTTTGTAATGACTTTCATAATGGAATCTCTAAATTCTCGTCATGACATCACGTTACGAACTTCTGCTTGGTCTTTCCAGTGAGCCACTTCGGACTTCTCACTATGAACTCCTCACACCGAACTTCCACTTCAGCAAGTCACTCCAAGCATCTTCATTACGAACTCCTGACATGGGAAGTCACTTCGCACTCTGATCCTCGGCATGGCTTCTCGTAACACCTTCATCAGATTCTTCCTCGAACCATCTTTCGCTTATAATTTGAATACTTACATGTACACACAAAAGAGAAATACAAAACAACAAAGCATCATCACATTTCATTTGAGTCCAGACTCCAGATCGAGACTCAGAACTCCACGGTTCCGAACTTCTACTTCTCGGTAACGAACTTCTCGATTCCCAGACTCCGAATGTTTAACAAGAACCAGGTTCCGAACCCCTCTTTCCAGATTCGATCAACAGGTTCTAAAAACATGTTTCCGAACATCTGACTTCATTAAACTTCCAGCACTGGTTCAATCATCTCGATCCTGCACATCAGCCTTCCAGACACCGAATGTTCAGTAACCGCCAGGTTCCGAACTACACACATCGAGGTTCCGAATTCATAAAACATAGGTTTCATTAACCAACAAACTTCCTAAACACCAATTGATTTATGAAAACATCTTTAACAACAAAAGACAACATTCAACTACATTCAGATTACTTCAGCTTGGTCCCAATAGAAGTTGTAAAAGTTTGTTGAAATAGAGCAAAGAGTGCATGAGTTTCTCAGAGTCAATTTAATTGAGGATATTCATATGACTCAAGAGAACATAGATCTCATTATCAAGCTTGAAGATGGACTGATGAAGAGACTCATGGAATAGTTTACAGAGATCATGTCGGAAATCTAGAGGAGATAAAACCTTTTGTCTGCCTTGCCTAAACCCTTGATTCCTGTGTAAATCATTGTCATGTATATACTACTATTTTAAAATGAAACTTTAATTCATTGTTTATTTGTTTCTTTCTTTGTTTTTTTATTACTATATTTGTTTTAATATGACAGTATATCAGATTACCTTACAATTAAATAGTCAATAATAGCATTTACTTACAGTTCAGTGAAATATTAAATGTGTTAAAATCCATGATTTTTCATTTTTTTGATATCATAAAAGGGGGAGAATTTGGATAAGCACAACATTTTCATTTTATTTAAGGGGATTTCAAATGAGAATTTGGATAAACACAATTTTTTTCCTATGTATTTAAAAATTTATTTTACCTTTATGATGGGGGAGAAATTTTTATATCCTATCAAAATTCTAAAATTTCATGTAACTAATTTTGAAAGATAATTTCAATTAATTAGTCCTATTATATTATGGGTTTTGTGATCCTAAAAAAGGGGGAGATTGTTGAGCAACATATTGTTTTTCCACAATAGATAATAATATTATTTAAAGGGGAGATTATTTGAAATAATACTCTGTCACTTTATGAAAATTTTGATGCTCACAAATATCCTTAATTATTTTCTAATGATTTCATTTAGTATTTTGCAAGAATTTATTAATTTATTTTATTCTTGAAATAACAGGAATTCATACGTTATTTATTCAGAAATCTATTTTAGCCCGTTCGGGAAACACTGTTCATACCCTACATGGATAATCGTAGCATGGAATCTATTTTAGCGCATTCTGGAAACACTATTCATACCCTTCTTGGATAATCGTAGCGTGGAATCTGTTTTAGCGCATTTTGGAAACACTTTTTATACCCTACGTTGATCAACATAGCATAAGGATGAAAAGTATGAAAGAAGAACCCTTCGTTAGGAAAGAACCCTACATTTGGGTTATCAGAAAAGTATTGTTAAACAATCATACGTTATTGGAATAGTATGGATAAAGAAAAAGTAGGGATCTTTTACCTTACGTTTTGAACCCTACATTTGCAGTGAACCTTACATTATGAACCCTATGTTTGGAATTAACCTTACTTTATGAACCCTACGTTTGGAATGAACCTTAGATTGTGAACCTTACGTAGTGAACCCTACATTTGGAATGAACCTTACGTTATGAAACTTACGTTATGATCCTTACATTGTGAACCCTATATTTGAAATGAACCTTACGTTGTGAACCATATGTTTGGAATGAACCTTACGTTTGAATTAAGTGATATCAACCCTACATTTGGAGGCCACGTCATCAACCTTACATTTGGAGGCCACGTCATCAACCTTACATTTGGCGTCAGAAAGTTCAAAAGATGATTTTTTATACAATGGTTAGCAAGCTGATTGTTAGGCAGATTTCAAGCCAGATTTATAGTCGATAATAAAATATGACTTTGACTGAGTCAATTCCATTTTATCAATGATTTATAGATCGAATTAAAAGGAGTTTTTTAGGCTGAGTCTTCAGGGAAGATACAACGGCTCTATAAATTCAAATTTTTGAATATCACGAATCAGAAAGAAACTTTTATGGATCTAAATGTGCAAGAGATATGCTCAGATTTTTTATATATGTTTTCTCTAAAAAAAGGGGAAATACCCAGACATGTGTGCATGGTCTTCAATCTATTATAAAATAGGTGAAAAATAGAGACTGCGAGAAAAAGCGCTTAGTTTTACTGATTCAGAAGGAGCGTCAAAGCATTGTTTGAGAAGAAAAAACATGATAGAAGATTCACTCGTTCTACTTAGAATATCTATTGTGGATCTACTACTGCTTAAGTTGTAAACATTATCTCTTTATATCTACTACAACAGTGTCGACTTAGAACTGATTCGAATTGAAAATCATTATTTCTAGAGACGACGATCCATCTACTGTCAATTGCATTCTGTTGCAATTGTGAAGATCATCTAGAAAGATTTTGTTAAAATTCTTTTATCTTGAGTAACCAGCTTCTCGAACTATGCTATGTAGGTTCGTGTTTGAACCAGAAGGCTTTGTTAGCCTGAAGATTGTAAAGGTGTCAATTTCCTGTACTCAGTTGTGAACCGGTCTGTGGAAAAGATGACCAGATAGTGAAAATCACCAAACTCGTGGAGTAGAGCGTTGGTGGAGTGGACTAGGGGCCTTCTGTTCCCCAAAGCACTATACATCTTTGTGTCCCTGCTTTTACTTTTTCTGCTGCATGATTAAATATGATAAAGCATAGTGGACAGAATGTGTTCAATTGAAGAGTTATCGATAAATTCTGAAAAGACAAAATTCACCCCCCCCTCTTGTGTATAATCTGTAGATTCAAGATCCAATAATCCTATTACAAAACCCATAGATATCTATTCCAATTTTCACATGGGAATTAGTAAATAATATAGCATAACCACTGGCCTATATTTCTCTTCCTCAAACTATTGATAGGTGAGGCATATTAAAATAAACTCATTCACATTTCTTTTCATGTTATCCCACCAAAATTGTTCTTTCAGTTCCTTTTACATATTTTGTATTATAGGATGAATAACGCATAACGAATTGTGGTAGGCATGAAGGATTTTTTCCTAACAAGACAATGGTATGATCATCCAATATCAAAACCACAACAGTAATATTCTATCAAGATTCCATCCCTCAGTGGTCTCCCCACAATTGAGTTTTTACCTCAAAGAAAAACATTTAGTGTTTTATCTTTATGCCTCTTTAACGTTCTCAAACAAATATGGAATAAAAGAAACCATAATGAAAAACCCAAAACTGCCCCGATCTTCACAATCCAAGTTCATGTTGGTTATCACTGAAATTAACTACCATTGATCTAAATCCTCTTTCTCCAAATGACTATATGAATTTCTTCTTAATGCATCCACAATAGAGTTCCCATTTCCTAGTGTATACATTAAGTCAAAGTCAAAAAATTTAAGATACTCCAACCATATTATTTGTCTCAGATTAAAATATATTCATGAAAAATGTGTTTCAAGATATTATGATATGTAAACACTATAAAGATTCGACCAATGAGGTAATTATTTCAAGTCTTCAAAGAATAGACTAAAACTACTAATTTCCAATATTGTGTAGGGTAGTTTTTATCATGAAACCATAAAGGCCATGATCCATATGAAAAACATGATCTCTTTGCATGATAACACATCCTAGCCCTGATCCTAATGTATCACTATAAACTAAATATCCCTATCCATATTCTTGAAACATAAGGATATGCACTGATGAAAGTCTGACATTAATATCTTGAAAGGATCTCTATCATTCCTCATTCCATTCAAAATTAATTCCATTCCTCATCAAAGCTGTCATTGGTGAATCTAGTCATGAAAATACATGATCAAAACATCGATAATAACTATCTATGACAAGAAAACTATGTATCTCATAGATATTATTTGGTGGCTTCCAAGAGGTCTTTTCCCCTATCTTTTCTGGATCCACAAAAACACCTTTCATATAGATAATTTGGATAAGGAAATGTAACTGTTTTATCTAAAAGTTACAATTTATAAGTTTCGAATATAGATGATTATTCCTTAATATAGACAACACTATCTCCAAGTGTTTCTCATGCTCAGCCTTTTTCCTAGAATACACAAATATGTCATCCAAAAACAACACTAAAAATGAATATAGATATCTTTGAAATATCTAATTTGTTAATTCCATAAATATATCGGGTGCATAACTATATACTCATAATGGCTATATCTACTTATGAAACCTGTCTTTGGAATATCCACCTTATGAACCCACAATTGGTGATATCCTGAATGAATGTCAATTTTAGAGAACCACTGGTATCCCCTAAATTGATCAAACAAGTGATCAATGCATTAAATATGATACTGATTTTTATTATAAATTTGTTACGATTATGATAATATATTCAAATATATAGATTTACATCATCATTTTTCATAAACAAAACTAGTTCTTCCCATAAAGACGTACTAGGCCAAATGAACCCTTTGCTCTCTAAATCCTCCAACCGTACTTTCAATTCCCTTAATTATGTTGGTTTTATTTGAATAAAATATAAGTGAGCTAGGACTGGTCTATGTTAAGAGATCATTTATAATCTTCACTTCTCTTGTGGTGACAACCCTAAGATATTATTGTGAAAGACATCATGAAAGTGATAAAAATTTATTGGAAAATCCTATTCACAATCTCATCTCTAGATATAATGGTCAAAGATTCCAAATGGTATGAGATCGTTCCAATCACTAGTGCCAAAAATCCTGCTCCAATGACCTTCACATTTTGATCTCCTCTAAATATATTCTCAACACCGTCTACAATTTTAATACTAACCCTTCAGGGTATAACATTCAATGTGATATTTGAACGTTTTCAAACAATCCATTCCCAAAATTATGTTATATACATCTATCTAAATCATAGATAAATCCCAAATCCATTCATCTCCATTGATAGTTATAGAAAAAATTTACACATAAATTATTGACATTATCTTTGGCCTAGAAGAGTTTGAAGTTTCAAAATAGAAGGAATCATCTCAACATGCAAATCCAAAAGATCAACAAAATGAGAAATAGTAAAAAATGGTTCACACCCATATCAAAAAAATATTGAAAAAGTTTAGAATTAAAAATAATTGTACCTCACATCATTTAAGGTCTTGATCAATTATCCATGATCACTTACACATGTCCATAAAATTGATTAATCATCGTACTTTTCTCTTTATTACCTGTTGATATTGAATTGGTGAGAAATTCATATTATTATTATAATCACTATGGATTTCTCAGTTTTACTAATGAGTTCTATTCCACAACACTCATCACATCGAACAATATGATGCTTGAGAAGTATGAGATGTGTCCTTAGCACCTGACCTAGGAGAACTATGACAATATCGATGAAGATGTCACATTAGGTTGCAATTATGACATTCTCTAGGCTGTGATGTACAATATCACATTGTGTGATTGATACAACCACATTTAAAATAATCAGGTTTACCCTTTGGTTTAATAGGAAGATTCATTGATACCATCATCTAAATCAAATCCATACCACCAACTTGGAAATAGGGGCCCCTTTTTTGCTTATTCCCAACGTTAGAGTTCCCACTAGTTCCCATAGTTATCAACATGATTCCTCCTACCATATATTCTAATATATCTATTTCTTCCACCATTTCACTATTGATTATCTCTGTATAATCCGATATACAAAGTATGGTAATCTTTGAGAGAATATCTAGCTTCAACCCTAATTAAAAAATGTGTCCCTTCAAAAATACACTGGGAACATCTTCTGGTGAAAAGTGGACTAAATCCATAAATTTAGCCACATACTCTATTACTGTGAGGATATATTTATTCAAAATGAAAATTCTTATTGTTCTAGAAATCCAGAATGTGTAAGGATATAATTTTTATTGAACAATTCTTAATATTATTCCCTTGAAATTAATTGTTCAAATTTAGATTGAACTATTAAATCCCACCACCAGCGTGCTAGATCTTCTAGGATATATTTTTCCAGCTTCACCTTCAACTAATATGGTGTGGCAAGAAAATAAAATATTTGATTAATCATATTTAGCCACACTTCTTCGCTTTTCGATTTAAAATCACCGTGAAAGATGGATGGATTCTATTTTTTTAATTGAACCAAATGATCCACTTTATTTGGATCATCTTTTCAATTCCCTCTATCCACAACTTGAAAATCTTAGACAATAATTTGGATTAATCGTTGGTTCAACCGTTGCTCAGGTTAAACTGCATTCTCAACAACCAATTCTGGAGGGTTTTTTCAATGCTTACATAATGCCATTTTCTATAACCAAAACAAACTCCATTAGCCTCACTCTCTATCAACTCAATGCTTCACAACTTCAAATTTACTCTTTGAACAATTCTACAAACAATTTTATTCACAATAAACTAGTTCATCCATTTTCAAGATTCTACAATCAATACCTTTCCAAAATATCACTATTTAAATTTTCAATTTTTTTTGAAAATACCATAATCATGCTTTTAAAAATCAAAGCATTTTCAATTATTTTAAAAAATAAACAGTTTTTCAACACATCATCAATCATTAACTAAAATTTAATTATGAAATCCTATTAGAAAGTAATTACAATCAATTAATTTCATGAAACTCTCATCAGCTAAACCCACTATGATGAAGTAAAAACTCTTAGGAGTGTCTTAACCACTCATATACCCAAACACCCTGGTAACTTGAATTTCAATATAAACAGGTTAGCTACTTATTTTTTTATTCAACATTTCATGTTCTGATGATCCAATCTACTTGCTACCAACCCAACTCAAGGACTAACAAGAATGATTTTCAAACTCCAAGACCAAACAAACTGACACCATTTGTAACATCCTTGTCCCCACCCATTGTCTAGGGAAGAGGCGGAGGGTTCAACTAGGCCTTAGGTAAGATCACGAAGACACCAATGTCTTGAAATAAATTCCAAAGGATTCAAAAAGAGTTCGGGGATGATTTTCACTTAAAAAATAAAATATCTAAAAAACTATATCCAATCCAAAAAAAACTCTTATATGATGCATGTATCAACAATAACACAACGAAATGTATAAAACAAAAGAAAAAATCATTGTACATGTGGAAACCAAAGAATCCATGACCAAAGAAAAATAAAGACATTAACTAAAGCTACTCCTAAACCAAGATCCAATATCCAAATCCACCTACTCTACCCAAGTCATTAAGATTCACCTCTGGAGAAATATGATACCTTACCTTTTCTTATGTCTCGATATATAACATCTAAAAATGCACTATAGTTTCCATGGAGGAGAGAGTATAAAACTCAGTAGGATTTCCCCAGTTGCTTTTCTACTCACGCCACTAGGGTAAAACTTGTTAACACAATTTATATAAAATAATTAAAAATCATTTCAATAGTTCATGTAAAAATAAACCAGTTTCCAGGAAAATAAATTCATATCTATAAAACTATTTTATAAAATCCATTTAGGATGCCCATAACCATGATCAAAACATACCCAAACACACACACACTCAGGATTTGTATTACCATTAATGGTGGAACTTCACATCCATACTTCATACCTTTTTGATGGTGGTACTTCATACCATTATCCATTCCAATCCACACAACAATCCAGTTATTCTAATCTATGCCAAAGAATTTCTCATCAAAACATTTATTTCTTTAAATAATATAAAAAAATGATTTCAATGCATTAAAACCAAACCACAATTTAAAAACCATCATTTTAATATCATATTACAAATAATTTTCCACAACCCCTTCAAATTTTCACAATTTTTTTAAACCATCACTAAAAAGGATTCCATCAAAATAACCCAAGGTTTTTCACAAAAATTTCAAGTAATTCAATCAAATTTGAAAGCTAGATATCATGTTCTAATCAAGTGAAAATGATAAAGAATCCACTTACCTCTCATAATTTGGAGAAAAAAAATAATGCCACAATAAATTTAACAACTCATCTTAGATATTCTAAATCCAAAATTAGTTGTTGTTCCATTTAACCAATTAAATAAGATCCCATCAAGATTCCCATAATACAATATAGATCTATCCTCTACGGACTATATCTATGGATTTGAAAGATAGTATAATGAGAAATATAAGAAGAATGATGAAGGATGAGTACTTATTGGTGAATATAGATCTCAAATGGACTTTGGATTGACTAGAAATTGATCTTATATTAAAGGGAATATCCTCTCAAGCGTTGGGAGGAAGTGGAATTCATGTTATGGGAGTATTAGGGGAAAAATATTAATCAAATTAATTCGAATTAGATCTCTGATCTTTGGATCAGAAATTTCATGGTTCATGGTTAGGGTGCATGTCTAGACAAACCATGAACTAACCATGCATGAGATACTATTTCAATCCACATATTGCATGGTTGGATCATACTATTAGAAAAATTGTGCACCAACCTTGAATTTACCCACTATTTAAAAGTTCATGAGTTCTATTGGGCATCCATATGATTTGGCCAAACAGTGTTCCAATTGTATGCCTACCTAGTGCTTAATTTTTTCCCTTACATGGTTTCCTAGAGGTGTTTCATGGTTTCTAAAAACCATGATTAAACAATGAACATATTTAAAAGCCCCCAAATCAAGACAAAACTTCTCCAAACCTCTTGAAACTTACCCCTAACATTATATATACATAAAATACACAAATAAAGGGTAATGTGAATGAGACTGGGGGTGATACATAGTATTTCTGTAAGATGGACCTTCATTCAAGCTATCACTAATTAACAATAAATATAGAAGATATCCCCAAGACTACCATTCAAATGAGGAATGAACACTATGAGTTCATAGTGATTTCCTTCTATCTCAATAATGATCTATAAATACTTATGGAATTAATGAATAATTTTTTTATAGATTACCTCAAAAAATTTGTAATAGTCGTTATAGATAATATTATGATATCCTTAAAAAGAAAACAGGAACAAGAAGAGAATTTGAAAACTAATCTAAATATATTACAAAAGGATAAGTTATATTCTAATTACAATAAACATGAGTTCTTTATGGAGGATGTATCATTATTGCGACATATTATCACCAACAAAGGGATATTTTGGACCCTACTAATACAAAAGCAGTTGAGGAGTGTCATAGAACATCATATGTAATATAGATCTATAGTTTCATTGGATTATCTGGGTATTACCAATGATTTATGAGAAACTTCTCAAGATTATAAAACCTTCTAAACAAGCTTACTCATAAAAGAGTGAAGTTTTTTTGGACCAATGAATGTGAATAAAGCATCATGGAATTGAAAAATAGGTTTATCATTACAACAGTCCTCACACTACCCCCATGTGAGAAACTTTTAATGGTACAAAATGATTCTTGAATGAAGGGAATAGGATGTGTACAAATGAAAAATGATAAAGTGATATCCTACACCTCAAGAACGTTTAAAGTTCATGATAAGAACAATAAAATGCAAGATATATAATTTTGTTCAGTAATCTTTGTATTGAAAATATGGCAGCATGATCTCTCTGAGGAGAAGTGTGAAATATATACGGATCATAAGAGCCTAAAATATATATTCATATCGAAGAATCTTAAGATGTTCCAGGTAAGATGGTTAGAGTTGATTTGGGATTATGATTTTTTAATACACTACCATCCTGAGAAAAAAAATTAATTGGATAATTCTCTAAGTAGAAAGGATATGATAACCTTATCAATGATGAGAATTGAGAAGCCTCCAATATTCTTAGACTTGAAAATAAGGGAAGCTATAAAAAAAAGTTAAATATAGAAGAAGATTGAAGCTACAAGAAAAGTGAAATACTTAGAGTTCCAAATTGATGAAGAAGTAGTTGTAAGAATCAGTGTAGCTACCCCAACCTTAGTAGTACAGAGCTAGTTCATGCTTTATTACATTTTTATAAGATACAAAGAATAACATCCTAAAGGACAGACCTGTTTAGTAGTCTAGGTAAACTAGATACATACATGAGTCATACATTACATTTGAATACAAAAATTACAACATATTTTTTTACAATAAAATCATTATTATCTCTAGTATATTATTGCATATCTATAATAGTAAAATTCAAGGAATAATTGTGAAAGGAAACAAAATAAGGGTAATATCAAATTCCTAGTAAGGGTTAAATACAAAATAAGCATTAATGAATCAATAATCATAATCAATATGGAAAGGTAATAATATAACACATAGGCTATATAATCAATAAACTTAAAAGGAAGTGCATCCAGAGATAATATCAATGAAAAATTATCATGGATAATAATCAATATGGAATTTTAAATAACTAAAAACACATTACATTTAATCAATAACATTACTATCATAATTTTATAAGGAAAAATAAATATTGAAATGTATATAACTGAAAAAACATTCCATTTAATCGATAAATGATAATGAAATGCATCCAAAGATAATGTCATAGTGAAAGAATACTAGATAGTAATAACTAAATACTGAATGAAGGAAATTATTAATTATTGGACATCATGTTTCCCAGGTACATTATACCTTTGTCATCAAGACCATTCACAAGACGGTTTAAAACATACTCGGTGAAAACACATTATACTAAGTCTAGGCAACAAATTCATCCCATGAGACAACTGATGCGTTGAGGGGATATCTATAACATGGCCCCACCTATGTCATACATGTGAAAATAATTACTTATATATATGAAATAATATATTTAATTCACAAGCAACATACGTTATCAAATATTTGTCTTAAGTAAAGAATAAAGATTTATCTATATTTCCCCAATTAATGAAATAAGTTTGAACATAATACACTATATTAATAATTGATATATGGATTAAGAAACAAACATATCCTTGATAAATAATATAGATATTTAGGGGAAATTTATTTTTCAATTATCATAGGAATGTGATCATTTTAAGGGAATGTTATTGAATACAAAAATAGATCAAGGAAGTGAATGTCAACACATTCCTTAGTCAAAATGATCATAAACCTTCCCGAGGAAGAATAATGATGTTATCAATATAATATATACCCATTGGATTACTAATAAATGTTTTTTTATTTATTAATATAAATAAATTAAAAATACTGGTAAACAATTCTTATGGAAAATGTCCCTTTTATTTAGAAAATCAAATTTTAAAACATAATACATTTTTAAAATATTCTTATTTAAAAAATAAATTTTGAAAACTAAGAATATTTTTAATATTATAAAAAAAATTCTTTAAAAATAACCGTGCAAAGTTGCAAAGGATTATTCAATGAAATGACTGTGGGTAATTTCATACATGTTAAAATGAAAATTCCTTTTTCTCAGAAAAATGGTTTTAAAAATACCATGTTCGGAAAGTGGAAAAAATATTCCTTTTTAATTTTTTTTTATAATATAAAATTGGTAAACTTTTATATAATAAATCATTTTGAAATGTTTAAAACCATTTTTGAAAACTTTTTTAGAAAACATGGTTTTGGAAGAAAACTGGTTTCTGACCAAAGAGAGAAATGATATCAGATTTTTTTTCCTCATAAATTTTAAGTATGAGAAGAAAATGGTACTATTATTTTAAGAAGACTAGGAATAACCTTAGGATAATAAAATTAAAGTGTTGGGGTTATCAGGGCTAATAAAAAAATGAAATGATAAAATGTGAGTCTATATCAGAACTAGCTAAAAGCGCTGATAAGATCGTGCCGCGGTGGATGGATCAGGCACCGCAGATCAGACGCGTGATCAGATGGATGGCCATGATTAGATCCCCGGATTAAAATGTCGTCCCACATCGAATCGGCATGCGGGTTTTCTGCGCTTTAACAAACAGCTCCGTGCTTCCTCAACTCAATTGAACTTCTCCCTCCACGGTGCCGCCCTGCGCCGTGTTCCCTTTGCTGGCACGCTATGCGCCCACTATGCTCATCGGGCGTGCCCCTAGTGCCCACGCTGCGCGGATTTCACCATTGAGTGGCATAGAGCTTACACACGGCCCGTTATGCCTCAGGGATTCCCTGGCATTGAGGACTTCCCCTTGAGCGTGGTTGAACCTCGGGTCCCGTATGTGCTTGAGACATGAGGTCCTCGGCTGGCCTCCTTGGATGGCTTATTTTTTGCTTATTTTTTGCTTATGTAAACATTAAGTACATTGTTTAAAAACAAAGTAACCAAATGTAAAATGCCAAATGCCAATCCATTCTTCTTATATTCACCATTTCTTCTTCATTATGATTCTTATCTCCTCCTCAACAAGCATTCAATACTTAGGAGGGAAATCCTGAAGGTTCTTCTGCAATCAATACTCATGAATCATACATGTCTTCAATGTTAATTATTGATCCAATCAGAGATGAGGATGGATAATCTTCACATTCTCATGCACTAAGAGATTGTGCATGATCTTCTTTAAACCTCTTCATCCACTTAGTAGTTGTGGATGGATCATCTTCATCTCCTCATGCATTGTGAAGACAATGCATGGAATTCTTAACAATGTTGTGACATTGTATCCTCTTGATACAAGTTCTCCAAGCATAAGATCAGCTCAACAATCGTCAGATATTAATGATGCCCAATCATCATTCTTCAAGTGTTGTAAGATTGTATCACCTTGATACAAATATTGGAACTTTAAGATCAGTTCAACAATCGTCAGATTTCATTTGGTGAATGTTTCAACCATAACCTCTTATACCACATAGTGAATCTCCTAAGTGACATGCCTCTAAGTACCATGGCCATTCTCCATTCATCACCATCACCATCACTTCCTTTGTCATTCGCATATTGACACTCCTTGTCATCCTTCCAATCCTTGACATCTTATTGTCAACAACATACCTTATTGACAACAAATGCAACATAGTGCACATAAAAAAATTATTTTTACATCTTTTAAATGATATTCCCTTTGATTTTATTGATTTCTTGCTCATAAGAATACTAAAAAAATTAATTCTAAATAACTAGTTGTTAAGTATAGTAAACATTATTTCAAACATTTGAAAGTTGTTTGATTTACTGGTTGTCTAACTTCATCAAGTTCAAGAGTATTTTAGGAACTGATTAGAGTAATAATACTTTTTGTATCATCATATACATACTTTTTAATAAGATCATTAATATAATCATGTTGGGATATATAAGTACCATTTGGTTTTTATGAAATTTGAAAACCATGATAGAAATTTAACTCACCCATCATACTCATTTCAATTACATATTTTGTATGATTATAAAAGGAATCTATTAAAGACTTCTGAGTTGATCCAAATATAATGTCATCAAAATAAAGTTAAACCATCAAAACATTTTTGTTTTCTTTATTTATAAAAACAGTTAGATCATCAGTTCCCTTAAGACCATATAAATCTTTGGTAAGTTTACAAACATATCCATTGTATTTTATATCTTCAAAATCATGAGGATGTTTAACAAAAACATCCCCTTGAACATCTATATTAATGAAATGACACTTTACATCCATTTGAAAATGATTGAAATTAAATAATGCTACAAATTCTAATAGAATATGAATATATTCATGTGTAGATACTGAAACATAGGTTTCTTCGTAATCTATTCCCTCTTATTGATTATAAACTTTAGAAACTAGTATTTCTTTATTTCTAACAATGAATCCATTTTTATTAAAAAAAATTCTAAAAACCCATTTTACTCCAATTATAGAGGTTTCTTTAGGTCTTTAAACTAAGGACCATACTTTATTTCTTTTGAATTCATTTAGTTCATCTTGCATTGCCTTAATCCAATTTTAATCACCAAAAGCCTCACTAGTACTTTTAGGTTCGAATTGGGAATGAAATGATATATGTTATACTTCATTTCTCAAAGAACTTCTAGTCTTTACCAGCTGAGTTACATAAAAAATGATACTATCACTTGGATGATTCTTATAAAATAACTAACTTGGATTTTTTAAAACCTATTCATCCACATAAGATAGAAAGTCTTCAAGAGTGAATACTTCAGAAACAATTTCTTGATTATTATCCTTATTAGAAGATTATTATATAAAACAGTGATGATAAGTTTTGTAAAACACATATGAAGACATAGGTTCGGATTTTTTATAAACAAAAGGGTCAGTTTCTTCAAATTTAACATGTACTGTTTCCTCAATAATACAAGAATTTTTATTGAAAAGTCAAGAAGCCTTAGAAGTAGTGTAATAGCAAAGAATATACCTTTATCGGTTTTGGGTGAACATTTATGCAAATTATCTTTTGTATTCAAAATGAATACATTGCATCTAAATTCTCTGTTGTATGAGACTTTCAGTTTTCAACCTATACATAACTCATAATGGGTTTTATTAAGAAATTGTCTAATTAAAACTTGATTTATATTATAGCATGAAGTACTCAGATCTTCATCGCAAAAGTGTTTATCAATTGAGTATTCACTCTACATGGTTCTTATTATTTGATGAAGAATATTATTTCTTCAAACAACACCATTTTACTGAGGAGTTATAGGAGTTAAAAAGTAATGAGTAAATCATTTTAAAAATAATTGTTTCAAAATCCAAATTTACAAATTCACCACCTTGATGACTCTAAATAGTTATCAATTGTAAGTTTTTATCATTTATAACTATAGCTACAATTGTTCTAAAATAATAGTTGGCTTCAGATTATTTTTCTAGAAAATAGACCCAAGTATATCTATTGTAGTCATCAACTAAAAAAATACATCGTACATTCCTCCATTAATTCCAATTTGTGTAGGACCAAAACGACCCAATTTTAGTAACTGTAAATTATCATTAGTTTAAACTTCACTAATTTATTTAAATCTTGTCATATTTTTCTTACCATATTGACAAGTTTTATATAGTTTTGATGCATCTAATCTATGTTCTATTAGATCATTAATTTCTCTTTTCTTATAAAATTTATATAAGTTCCTAAGATTAAAATGTTCTAATATTGTATTTCATAACCAATATTGATCTTCCATTTCACTATGTCAATGTAAGTCTTGGATCCTAAGGTCTACTATGTTTTGTGTGAAAAATACTCATACCAATGGGTAGAAAGAATTAATTCATCATTGTAATTGTGTACTATACATTTATCATTCCAAAAATACAAAAGGTAACCTTCATCACATAATTATCTTATTCTTATAAGGTTGTTCTTAAGACCTTTTACAAATAAAACATTTGAAACCAAATATTTTCCATGAAGGAAAATATTTCCTATATGAACAATCTTTCCTTGAGAATTTTCTTTGATGGTAAATCTTCCACCATTAATCTCAATAATATTTTCAAATAAGTATTTGTTACCAGTCATATGTTAGAAACATCCACTATCCATGTACCATATATTCTTATTTTTGGTACATCCTATGTTTTTTGGAAAACTAAACAATTAGACTTTTGGAATCCAAACATTCTTGGATCTAGAAATATTAGAAATAAAAATTTTAGGAATCCACATTTTGTTTGAAAAATGGGCTTTATGGAACACAAAAGATTAAATTTTATTTAAGGAATAGTTTCTATTTTAATGAGCTACACTTTGAATTTTATTACAAAAAATGGCATTTCAAAAACAAAATAATTGTTACTAAAAATGGTATTGAATGAGTATATCTTATTACTACACTATTACCCTGTGGTCAGAGTTTTTTGTAAATTTTATCAAATCTTTACTTAATAATGGTAAATTTTGATAAATGATTATTTAAAGAAAATATTTCATACATTAGTTTTATTACTAAATTATTACCCATATTAGTATTAGTTTTTGAATTGAGTTTTGTTTCTAAAACATTTTTCTTAGAAATGACTTTTTCAAAATCTTTTGATATCTTATCATTCTCAGAATTATATTTTTCAAGGTTTTGAAAAATAGAATGAATTTCAAAAAAAATTTATCAAGATATTTTTAGAGATCTGAAACTTATTTTTTCAAAAAATTTATTCTATAATTTTCTTTCTTAAGTTTCTTACTATCTTTGAAATTTTAATTCTCAAGAAATATTGTAAATCTAGAGACATATTCATATGAAGGTAAAGTATTATCTTCTACTAAGAAATTTTCATCATCAGATGAAATATTCCTTCCTCATCAGGATAGTTTTCATTTAAATTCATATTTGTTAAAGAATCATTAGTGTGTAACTTTTTCATAAAACATTGATTTTCAAAAGGTATTATAGCATATTGACCAATATTATTTTATCCATAATTTTCATTTTCTGAAGTATCATCTTAAGAATATCCTCCAATAGAACTTCCTGAGACATTGGATTTCAAGATTATCATTCCTTTTGGTTTGTTATACTTTTTTTGATTTCTATCAGGATATCATTTATTTTTATTTATTATTTTTATTTTTGGAAAATCAGGTCTTATTTTTCTAGTGATTTTAAATTAATAACATGTAACATTAGAATATTTATTATCATTACTTTCCTTTTTAATTTTCTTATAATAATACTAAAAATACCTTTTACCTAAGATATTGTTCATTCTTCGAGAATGATTGTCTAACTCATTATCATAATGTTCTGAATCCCTTGAGTTTGATTGAACAAACAATTTATTTTTCATTGACGACTTAACTATCTTTTTAGGAGTTTGAGATTTAATTTGTTTTTAAGTAGAAGTAAATTTAGATCCACCATTTTTATTTTTGACTTTATCATCATCTCTTTTCAATTTTTTCTCATATTACAAAGGAGTTCAAAAAAGATCATCAAAAGTAACATTTGTAATATTTATTGACTCAACAACTACTATTCTATTTAATTCCCATTCATTTGTAATGATGTCTATAATATTTTCCAAAAAATATTTCATCATCTAATACATTTTTAGATGTAGATTGAAAACTGCTAATTATTATCCTGAACCTTTGTTGCACCAAAACAACTGGTTCTCCATAAGATAATTTGAAAGCCTGATAATCATCTCGGAGCATTACTCTTCTGGTTTCAAATACCTTTGATGTTCTAAAATGAGTGATTTATACCTTCCTCCAAATACTATTGGCTGATTCACAAGAAGAAATTTGGCTACATATATTTCTAGTTATAGAAAAAAATTAATGTATTTCATACCTTATAATTCAATTGATATTCCTGCTTCTCTTGATTGGAAGAGTCTAACTTCCTTGTTGGGAATTTTATTGTCACCAGTTAGTATAAAATATTTATCAACTCCTATGTTTATAAAAAAAATTCTTCATTCGATCTCTTCAATATTCATAATAATTACTATTGAAACTTGGTGGTCTTGAGGGATTTATATTTTCAATTGATCCAAAATTTTTCCCTATCATCATTACAACTATACAAAAATACTTTTTCCAGAATACATGTTAGTGTAATAAGTATTTCTAAACAAAAAATTTATAACCTAAATATAGCTAACTTAAAAAAGCGAATGAAATAGTCAATAAGTAAAAATAGTTGAATCATCCATTGATACCAAATGTAGTTATCAGTAATACAGAGACCTGGATCTGATACCAATTGTTGGATCAAAATGTATATGCAAATGACAAACTAAAAGAGGGAGATGGTGAATTATATGTTTAAATTTTTATTATTTTTAACCTTAAAGGAAACTTAGTTTAATAAAATTAAACTAATCATATTCAAAAACCACTTCTATATTTAAACAATAATGATATAGAGAATTAGGATCGATGGATAAAGTATCATAATCTATAGGTTACAATAAGTATTCCACATGTCATATTTGAAATTAATTGTATTCATAGTACGCATAATAAGTATCATAATCAAAATGGTTATGATAATCATATTAAAACAAAAATAATTATCCTATTATAAAGCAAATAGAATCAAATTGAGTAATTGAAGTAATAATAATCATAAAATTCATAATTAAAAAGTATTACAAAGAAATCATAATCATATTGGTTATGATAAACAAAATATAAAATAGAAAGATGAATATATAAAAAAATTCAATTTTTATTATAATAGAAGAAAAATGAAATCCAAGTAAATAATTACAATTATTTTAAACCAAAGAGTGTGGTATCCAATAACCTAGGATAAAGGTCCCTAGATTTATACTTTTAAGAAAGCATGTCTTACCCACACAATGGTAATACCTTTATATGATTATCGACTTTGGTTAGTCTGTCTATCCACAAAATCCCTCGATCAAGAAGGTGATCAAAACCTCAGTCTTTCTAGACCTGGAAGCCCTCGATCTATAAAATATCAGCACAACTATCTTCCAATCCATAGAATACCTAAATTGTAATAACAACAATCACCATTGCATGAATCAAAACAAAAACTCATTGAGTGTTACAAGTATACAGAACAAGAAATTCACAACATATAAACATAAGAGGTTTGACACACAACAACAAATTTAAAGATCTCTGACAGAGTGTCAAAATTCAGAATCAACCACTTTGAGCTCTTTCAAGTGACCCGGAATTTATAGGCCTTCATCCAAATGGTTATCTTGATCTCCAACGGTCATATTTTCTCCTAAGATTTTTTAGGGACTAAAACACATGGCACACTAACAGTCATCTTATAACAAAAAAATACACCATTTTATAATTCATATTGAAATAAAAAACACAACATCATTTTGATTTAAAGGTTTTCCTTTCATTATGATATAGTTTTCCATATACGGAAAACTAAATGTAAAAGGGTCCTATAATTTTCATTATGAGAGTTAGTATGATTTATATTGTTACAAAAATATTGTTTGTATAAAAACTGGATAGTGTGTATGATGAAAATAATATTTCATGTGTAAAATAGATATCGTATCCCGGAGCATTACGATAATCATGGAATGAATCATTTTTGAAAAACTCATGAGTACGATTAGTATCATATGCATATGAAAAAATCGTATTGATAAAATATGAATAAAAAAAGTCTTAATGAATGTATGGTAAAATGAAATATCATTCTATTCATAAAATACTTTTAATATAAAGAAGTTAGTAATTAGGTATTTAAGAAAGAGTTTGTGAATTCCAAAACAAAAAGAACAATGAAGTCAAACAAAGCCTTTTGACTCAACTGATACTATAAGTGGATTTGAATCTAGCATAGTTGTACTTTGCGGTAATAACCCTAAAAAGGGTCAATTTGGTATCAAATTAATCAGCACCTAGTATACAACAAATATGACTTATTGTACACCTATATTGACACTCTTAATGGATATTCTTTGAAAACATCACAAACTCTATGTGAACAATTATAGAGGAATTGAACAAATTGTTAGGTTAGAAAATCTTATAGGGAAATTACTATGGATAACCAAGGATTGAAACCTAAGGAATCATATGTTGGGATATACATTTCATTTATAAGTTTTTTCTTATAATTTTATATTTTCCCATTTATATATTTGCATGTTTATGTATCACAACCCATTTTTCTTTTATTTTTGCTAATGATTAGAAATTGGAGGAACCATGAGAATAACCATCATGATAGGAAATGTGATGAATTCCCTAATAATTTTTCTAACCTTGTTGGAGTGAGATCTAGAATATTTATTGTAATACTATCCAAGCTGACTAATGATATGGAAAATAACCTAAATCTTGTCTAACACCATCCTTCTCTTAAGAATGGTAATGTGATGGTCGATTACTTTGACAAAGGCCTCTTACCTTTAGTAGATCTTTTGATCACCTAATAATTGAATAATGTACTAACTCTATTAAAAATATATTCTCTATCTTCTAATGCTAAATAAAAGGGAAATTTATACAAGATTTCTATGATCTTAATGGGGAAGACGATCTGTGCTGGACATTGATCATGAAGATAACGTTTGAAGAGGAAATCGATTCCATAGAACATGAAGAATTGAAGAAATATTTTTTAATAAATATTTTTCCTAAATCATCAATCTTAAAATGGATAGGGAGTTACTTAGACTAATGAAAAAGGAAGATGTGTCTTTTAATGTTTATAAGGAAAACTTAATCCGGCTTTCATGGTACACATCCAACTTTTTCATCAACACCAAAAGTAAGGTGGACTGAATATTTATTGGGTTAAATCCAAGTCTATGGAATGATTTAGAAGTTCAATAATTTCATAGATATGAAGAGATATTCCATTTCACTATTATGGTTGAGATAGAGATCAATGAATCTCAATGGTCTCTTGAGATCGAAGAAAATAAGCTTAAAATGGTGTTTTCTTCAAGAGGATCAATGGATAAATATAATGGAGGGAATAAAACTCAACTTCCCTCATTTTTAATGTATGGGATGAAGCATCCTAAAAACATTCTCAACAGAACTGGGAGAAACCTCATATATGTAAAAGAGGGGCATTAGAATAATCAATGATAAAGGGATATAAAGAAGGATTCTAATGTAACATAGGAATGGAACGTTAAAATATACACTCATCATTGTATATAATGTTTCAATTATAAGGAGTACAAGAATTATGAGAACCAATTCCCTATTCCAAGGGTTGTTGTAGATAATCAACAATAACAACTTCCAAGGACTAGAGAGTAAGGAATGGCATATGTTATCACTACTGCTGAGGTAGATTCTAAAAATGATGTGGTGACTAGTATGATGGTTATTCAATCAAGAATAGTAAAATTAATTTTTTGATTCTAGATCTACACATCCTTTCATATCTATCAATTTTAGTAGATCAATTTAAACTATACCTCAAAACCTAAGGGTTGAGCAATATAAGAAATTTAAAAATGCATTTATTTATACATTATAAGTATGTAACTCCTATTTGGACTATATTTGTAGACATAACCTCATAAAAACCCATTTCTTACTTCATTTAGTGGAGTTTGATTCTATATTGGACATAATGTTTCTATCCTGATATAAATCCAACATCAACTGTCAAGATAGGGGGACCACTCTACATCCAAATTCATCCTATAATTACATACAAGTGTAAGGAGAAGTATGAATCTCCTTTTGAATATTTATCTCAAGAAAGGATAATATTTCCCTATTAGAATTCTAATCATGCTCAAATAACTGAAACAAATAAGAGATTCATTCTTGATGATATGCTCATTGTGAGGTATTATAATGATGTATTCCCCAAAGGGTTTCCTAGTATTCCTCTCAATAAAGAGGCTGAATTCTAAATTGATCTTATGCATGGATCTCTACCCATATCAATGTCTCCCTAAAAATAGCCACCATTTATTTGGAATAACATAAGAGCAATTACAAAAGAATATGAACAAGAGTTTTATACACCTGATTGCCTTATCATGGTGTTCACTGGTCCTCTTCAACCATAAGAAGGATTGGTCAATGAGGATCTACATTGATTAACATGAACTCAAAAATATCACAATCAATTAAAATTATCCCCTTCTAAAGATAAATTATTTTCTTAATAAACCACATGGGGCCTAGTATTTTTCTATGGTGGACTTTCGATAAAGTTATCACCAATTAAAGATAAAGAAAGAAGATATAACCAATACCACCTTTCGAATGAGGTATGAAAAATATGAATTCATATTTATTCCCTTTAGACTCACTAATTTTAATAAATCATTATCGACTTAATAAATAAAGTATTTATAGATTACCTCAATAATGTTTTGACAATATTTAATGATGTTATTATGATATAATCAAAAATAAAGGACCATGAAGAGAATTTAAAAACTATTCTAAAGACGTTTTGAAAGAAAAATCTATATAAAATGTATAATAAAAGTAATTAATTTATGGAGGAAGTATAATTCTTGGGGAATATTATCATCTGTAAAGGGATATTTGTGTTCCCTTCTAAGATAAAAGAAACTGAAGAGTGTCTCAAACTAGTATCTATAATAGAGATCCCTATTTTTCATTAGATTAGCTGTGTATTACTGATGTTTTGTGAGAAAATACTCATGATTATAAAACCTTATAATCGATATTACTTAGAATGGAGTGATGTTTTTCTATAACCATGAATGTGAAGAGACATTCAAAGAAATAAAAAAGAGGCTTATCACTACACCGATCCTCACAGTGCCATAATGTGGGGGAACATTTCATTGTATACATTGATGCTTCAATGTAGGTATTGGGTTTCATTCTAATTAAAATGATAATGTTGTAGCCTATTCTTCAGGGAAGTTGAAAGTTCATGATAAGAACTATCTAGTGCATGATCTAGAGTTAGCTGTAGTGATCTTTTCATTGAAAATCTAGCTGCATTATCTCTACGAAAGTGTGAAATATATACAGATCATAAGAGCCTCAAATATATATCTGCATAGAAAGAGATTAATATATGATATATAATATGGGTAGAGATGATTAAGTGTTATAGTTACTCAATCCAGTACCATATTGGGAAAGGAAATAAAGTGGCAGATGCTCTAAGTAGAAATGATCTACCACCCTTATCCATGATAAGAGTTGAGAAGGATCAAATATTATTATACCTGTAGAGGATGTACATTGGAATCATAAAGGAAGAAATTTCATAATTAATTTCTCAATGGACTGCTCAAAAATTCCTTCTAGAGATAATAAAGAGTGATCAAAGAGATGACGTGGAAATGTAAAAAGAAGGTGGACGATATAAGAAAAGAGAAATCATTTGATTTGAAAATTGATGAAGAAGTATTTATATAAATTATGTTATTACTATGTGTACCATCAAATCCCGAGATAATTAATGAGTTTTTGAATGATGCACATAACTTGAACTTATCTATCACCCTAAGGAGTATAATGATGTATTAAGATCTATGAGAGTACTATTGGTGGGAAACTATAAATTAAACGATTGTGGAATATAAATCAAAATTACAAGTATTTTAATAAATGAATACTAAAAACAAAAATGTACTATGGGTGATGCAACCATTACACAAATCAATATTGAAATGGAAAAAAATCACTATAGACTTTTTCAGTGGCCTTCAAAAGACATCAATTGGAAATAATGTTATATGGGTAATGGTGGATTGTCTTATAAATACTACTGACATTATTACAATTAAATAGGACTTATCACTTGATCAAATTTCAATAATATGCATCATAGAGTTGGTAAGGTTTCATGAGGCACCACTATTGATTGCATCTGACCAAGATCTAAGATTTAACTCCATGTTTTGGTAAAGACTCTAAAATTCTCTAAAACTGAGTTGAACGTCAATACAAATTATCACCTCCTAATTGATGACCAATCTAGGATGACTATCTAGACAATTGAGGACATATTTAGAGAATGATCGATAGGATTTAAAGGAGGATTAGATCAACATCTTCCCCAGGATGAGTTATTTTAATATAATAGTTTCCTTTCAAGAATCTAAATGGATCCATATGATTCCATTTATGAAATGAGATGTAGAACACCTATATGCTGGGATGAATTTGGGGGAAAATGTTTTTAGGATGTAAAATGGTCAAGGAAATGGTAGAAATGGTCAAGACCATTCAACAATACCTTAGGGTCGTTCAAAGACGACAAAAGAGCTTTGTCGACCATCATAAACCAGACTTGAAGTTTGAGGTTGGAAATAAAGTATTTCTACTCATATCTTCATGGGAGAGAGTAATGAGATTTTTGAAGAATAGAAATATAAGTCCCAGGTACATCGACTCCTTTGAGATTTATTATCATACCAGATCTGTGGCTTATAGACTTGCACTCCCACCAACCCTATCTCAAGTATATAATGTATTTCACATATCCATCTTGAGGAAGTACATACTATAGCACTCACATGAACTGAATTTGGTGGTGGTATAACTGGAAAATGATATCTCTTATAAGGAACCACCTATGAAGATATTTGATCATATATATAGAGTTCTACGCAACAAGATAACTCATATAGTCAATGTACTATAGCGAAACCATAAGTATAAGAAGATGACATGGGAACTGGAGGAAGCAATGAATCAGTGGAACCTTCTCGTTTTTTCACATCCTTATGTGAAAAAATAATTTTGAGTGAGAAATTTCATAGGGGGGTATATAACTACCTAAAATTTTATCAAATGAATTTTTCTTCTTATAATTATGTTATATTAAGTAATATAGCATAATCCACACACACTACATAATAAAACCAACTAAATTCTATTATAATAATTTAAACATTAAATTTAGAGAGTAAAAATGTCTATAATAATAGGAAATTTTATAAGGTGATAAAAAATAGTAAATAAGATAGATAAAATATGAAAATTTTGATCTGTATGTTATACAAGAATAACAAGACTCACAAACAACAATCTAAAAATAAAGCAGAATATTAGTAATGAATTATTCAACTTGAAAATGAATATATATATAAACTTGATACAAAATAAAATTAAATGAATCATGAATAAAAAATTAGGTATTTATAGAATGTAGGGAATCCATATTACAATTACAAATCAGACCATTGTAAAAATAAACTTATCATTAGAATAGTAACAAGACCATTTGAATAGTAACCCAACCATTAGAAATAGTAAAATGACCATTAGATTAGTATCCTCACACATGTAAGTATAAAATAATATTTAGGAATCGTATAAAATTAAAATATGATATATTTAAATCATAGTACAAGTAAATAAATGTTTTAAAAATGATAAATTTTGTATTTGTATTTTTTTGCCAAACATAATTGTTTTATTTGGTATTTTATAAAAACTATAATGATTTAAAAGAATTTTTATGTTCATAAAATTGATTTATAAATCAATACAAATTTTTATTATAATGATAAGATAATTTTATGTGATAATAAGTAATTTTTCAAAGGGTTACAAAACCGATCAGAATATTAAAATTATTGTTTTTTGAATAAATGATGATTTAATTTAAAAAATAAATTTATCATATTTAGAAAATTATTTTCTTTAAATAGAAATAATTTTTTTAATATAAACATTGAAAAATGATATAGGCGATTTTTTGTATTTTTCTAGAATAGTTAATTTTTTTGATGAATAGTGAAATATGGTAAAATATAGTATTTTATATTATAAGCTAAATATATGAATTTTAAAGTCACATATGACATAAGAACCCATTAGTTTAAAATAACATGAACCATTTACTATATATATTCATAATAATAAATATTATTGATAGTCTTGATCTAAAATAAAAAACATATGGTTGTAATATACAAAACACCCCTCTTCTCCCCTTATGAATACCACCCTCACCACCATTTCTCTTTACAAATTACAATAATTGTTGATTTAAAAATTTCTACCCAAATATCTTCCAAATACTCTCCCCCATTTTATAGTTCTACTAGTCTGATCAAAATACTATTTCAAGTAGCCTTAAATGGTATCCTAATATAAGACAGCCAAAAGAAGAGGTAAGATTCTTTACTAATCTCTTTCAATTTTATTCTTCTTATACCACCCCTATATGATACCCATACACATAAACATGGTAATATAAGTATATTAAATATAATTATATGTTATTATTAGGGTTTTATATTCATCTTTTACTCTCCTTTTTTTCTTAAATGAAAGTGTTTTCTATAATATGGTTGGTTCACTATAACCATGAACATCGTACACTATTTTTATCAACTACTTTCATGGATGGTCATAAAAATATATTTATGGATAAATAAGATGATAATATATATATACGGGATTAGGGAGTGAACACTACTAAAAAAATAGGCAAGGGATGCGCTTCACTTTTATCAGTGCTAAAAAAAGCGCTGATAAAGGGTCGCTTTTATCAGCGCTAAAAAAGAAATGATATAAGCCCCATTTATTAGTCATTTTTTTAGCAATGATAATGTGGACCCCTTTATTCTTGCTTCTTTTAGTAGCGATGATAAACGGTTGATTTATCAACGCTTTTCCTGAGCGCTGATAAATGTTAAGTTTCAAAAAAAATATTTTTTCAGGAAAAATAATATTTTGTTATACAAGTATATTTATATTGATATAAATACAATATATATTTATTTAAATATGTTATAGATACATATAAAAATACTATTACATTGAATATATATGTAATTTAGTGAAAATGGCTTCAAAATATTTTTAAAAAATATTATTAATTAATAATTTTCAAATTATTATCGATTAAAAATCATTTATTAACAATTTGAGAACACAAAAAATCAAAACAATTAATAAAAGATCTAAAATATGTTGAAAATGTAACTCAAACATCAAACGGCCATAACCATTGATCCGGTTGTCCGTTTGAGCTCTACCACATATCAAATTGAAGCCTGCAACGATCTTTACGTCACTGTGACCCTGGGGAACCCTGGTCAAGGATTTTTCAAGGAACAAATAGGCCTATAAGGCCTCCAAAACTGAGTTTTTAGTCTGGTTACCCCGATTTGTTAACAGTCAAATAGGTATAGCTTCTGATCCGGATGTCCGTTAGGCCTATACCACATATCATATCGAATATTGTTTCATTTTATTCAATTTGACTGGTTGTGGCATTGAAATTGCATTCTAGATTATATGTTATGATCGTTTTAACGTTCTATGGATTTTCAAATACACATATATAGGCATTTATTCGTAAATATATTTGTGTGTGTGTGTGTGTCTATGTGTGTGTCTATTTGTTGTAAATATGAATATATGTATGTATGTATTTATTTACTTATAAACACACATCAGAAACATATTTTTTCGAAAATTTATTTAACCTAATCTTATAAGTACATTCTATGGCTTTTCAAATATACATATATATGTATTTATTCTTAAATATATATGTGTTTGTGTGTGTGTGTGTCTATGTGTGTGTCTGTGTGTTGTATATATCTAAGTAAGTATGTATGTATTTATTTATTTATAAACACACATAAAAAATATATTTTTTCAAAAATATATTTAAAACTAATCTTATATGTATATATTAATATACAAATAAATATACGTATAAAAATTATAACTAAATAAATATATATAAATATATTAATATACGAATTAATATATATATATATAAATTTATATATGGATAAATAAATTTATATTAGTATGAATCTATATCAATATATGAATAAATATAACTATATATATAAATAGATTTATCATTAAATAGAGATCAAAATGAAATCGCTTAGTGGTAAAGGTGAAACTGCGAAAGGGGGGAGGTCCCAGGTTCGAGTTCAGGTGGAAGCGAATGGGGTGCATGCATATGAGGATGCGTGTGAAGGGCAGTGTGCGGGAGACCTCCTAGCACTGATAAAGGGGGTGTGGAGCACTGATAAAAGCACTCCAGGAATTATTTTTATTATTTTTAATTTTTTTGACCATTTTCAGTGCTAAAAAAAGTGAAGATAAAGGCCCCTTTTATCAGTGCTAAAAAAGTGATAATAAATGTACTTTTTATTAGCGCTTTTTTAGCACTGATAAAAGCCGCATTTATCATCGCTTTTCGGAGAGCTGATAAAAGTTACCCCCCCTATATTAGCGTTGAGCTTTACAATGCTTTTTTAGTACTGTTAAAGCCCTTTTTAGCGCTTATATAGGTCGTTTTTGTAGTATTGGAACCTCCCTAATCCATGATGGGACATTGTCCACCATGTGATGTTGTCTTAGTGGCTATAACCTAATTATATTTAATTCATGTTATATGTTTCTAGAAATTTTCTATGGTTCATTGATAATGTTATTACATGTACTTTTTGTTATTCCTTTATATTATTATTAACAAGCCTTGTATTTTATGTTATTATGTTATGCATTCTAACTCATACGTTAATATTTATTACCATGTTTATTACTTAACTAGGATTTATATCCCACACCTTTATTTTAGGTATTCCATAAATTATCCTATATTGTTTTAGGAGCTTGAATGGATTTAGGATATCATTAAGGATAAATAAATAAATTTGTTGTGTTTTAGTTTCATGTTGAATTTTAATGTACCTAGTCTTCTTAAGAAACCATATCTATTGATCCTTTGGTTTATATTTATTGAATATTTATGTTAAGAATCATATAATAACACATGTAAAAGAATTAAGTCACTATAATAAATATCCCATAGTGGTAGTCATTTTTATTAGTGGATCTATTAAAATCATAGAGGAGGAGATCACTCAGGTTAGGGAAGATTCATAAAATTTGAATAAATATTTAAACAAAAGTTTTTGATGTGTATAAAACTCCCCAAAAATGTAAGATCCTTAAATGACATGAATAGGGATCTTGGAGAAGGATTCCCTATTTTTGATAATCGCTAGATTAATACAATACTTGAGATATAATAGTCTAGGGAGAGTCATGAAGTAGAGACCATACATTGGAACATGTAATTTCTATAAATGATGCTCAATTAAAGATAAAAACCAATTTTATTAATGATCGTGATGATTAATTACAACAAAAGAAAAAATTAAATATAGAAATTAGTTGATAAGATTAATGAGTAATGTAAATATTGAATGGTATTTTTGAGGATTAGAAAAACATACAAAAAATAATATTTCTTAAAATAGAATCTATATAAAAAAAATATGAAAAATATTCATGTTGAGTATTTGTAATAAGCTCAACATAGCCCACGGGAGAAAGGTCGGGATTTTTCTATCATGAAAACTAATGTTGAAGCTCCAAATGATGTGGCGGAAGGTACCCTCTTTGTTATCTCAAAACTATCATGTACATTGTTTGATTATAGTTTTACGCATTCCATTATTTTCTCTAGGTTTGTAAAGAATATAGAATCAATACCGAAACTTCTTGAAGTGGAGCTATTTATCGAGGCTCTTGTAGGTATTATCCAAGCATCAAAAGTATATAAAAAATCTAGTATTCACTTTGGAATTTACAATCTGACCACAAATAGAGTAGTCATTCCCATGTTGGAATTTGACACTATACAATGAATGGACTGGATCTCAAGTAATAATTCTAATATCAATTTAAAAATCAATAAAATATCATTAGTCTTGAATGGAAAACCTACATTTGTTTTTAAATAAGTGATATCTGGACCAAATATTTGTCTAAAAGCACCTAACATATCCTTCATTATAGAAATGATCAGTGAAGATGAAGAATAAAATGAATGTATAAGAATAGAAAATTTCCACATCATTCAAGAATAAATTGACATATTTCCAGAGGAATTACCTAGACCTACCATATAAAGAGAGGTAGATATATCCATTGAGATCATGTTTGGTTCCCAGACGATTTCAAATGCCCAATATAGAATAGAAAATGTGGATTTGGAGGAATTAACGAAACAACTCCAAGATTTTTTGGAGAAGGGGTTTATCTAAAAAAATGTGTCTCCTTGGGGAGAAAATATTCTACTTGTGAAAAAGAATGATTGATCAAGGAGACTATGCGTTGATTATAGAGAACATAATGGGATTACATTGAAGAACACAAAACCTCTTCCAAGGATTGATGATTTATTTGACCAGCTTTGTTGGGTTCAATTCTTTTCTAAGATTGATCTTTGATCTGGTTATCATTAATTGAGGATGAATCAAGAAGATATTCCAAAAACTACATTCTGATTCAAATATGGGAATTATGAGTTTGTTGTTAGGCCCTTTAGCTTTACTAATGCTCTATATATTTTTATTGATATGATGAATAGATTATTTAAGGGAAACCTTGATAGCTTTGTGGTAGTTTTTATTGATGATATTATAATATATTAAATAAGTCTTAAGGAGCATAAGAATTTCCCAAGGGTTATATTTAAAACATTGATGAAGGAGAGTCTATTTATAAAGTTCGGTAAATGTGAATTTTTGTTACAAAAAGTTTCTTTCTTGGGTGACAATGTAACCAATGAAGAAATATTAGTTGATCCTACCAAGAAAAAGGTTATGGAGGAGTAACCTCGTCCTATTATAGTAACTGAGATTCATATTTTCCTTATATTAGAAAGATATTATATGAGGTATGTGAAAAACTTTTTAAGAGTTTCAAATCCACTAGCCAAGGAAACTTGAAAAGGGGTTAAGTTCATATTAAAAAAGGAGTGTGAAGGAAGTATCCAAGATCTGAAGAAGATATTAGTTACTACACCCATATTTACTCTACCCTTTATCGGTGAATGATTCATTATTTTTAGTGATGCATCTCTAAAAGGGATTGGGTGTGTCCTCATGAAAAATGAAAATGTTATTGCTTATGCATCTTGACAGTTATACCCTCATGAGAAGAATTATCCTACACATGACCTGGAACTGGCTATTGGTTTATGGAGGTACTATATTTATGAGGTGAAATGAGATATATACATAGACCACCAATGTCTGAAATATATTTTTACACAAATGCAATTTTACATGAGACAAAGGAGATGGTTGGAACTTCTCAAAGACCATGATTGTTCAATTCATTATCATCTTGAAAGAGAAAAAAAAGTAATTGATGAAATAATTATGAAAGACCATGTTGTGTTGGAAATGATGTGAATTCAAAGATTTTCTTTGATCAAAGACCTAGTAAATCTAGACATGGTAATCATATGAGAAGGGACGTCATCAACCCTATCCTAAATAATTTCTCAACCGTCATTACTAGAAAATATCAAGAAATCTCAAAGAGAAGATCCTTTGTTTTAGAAGAAGATAGAGGATGTGAATAATGAGAAGTTTTCTGAGTTCAATATTGATCAAGAAGGTGTTTTTCAATTTTGTACAAGGATATGTGTTTCATCTATTCTAGAAATAAAGAAGGCGCTGATGGATGAAGCTCATAACTCTATATTCTCTATATATCCTGAAATCACTAAAATGTTTAGGGAATTTCATGATCATTATTACTATGATAGCAAGAAAAGAGATATTGCTGACTACGCTACAATGTGTCTAGTGTGTCAACAAGTGAATGTAGAGTGAAAAATTACTAAAGGGATATTACAACCACTACCCATACAAACATTGAAGTGGAACAATATCACTAAGGACTTTGTTAATGGTATCCAGAAAATATCAAAAAGGAAACAATTCAATTTGGGTTACAGTGGACCATCTCACAAAGACTAACCATTTTATCTCTATTTAAAAATACTTATCTCTTGAACAAAATTCATAGATTTATATAAAAAAAGTGGTGAGGTTTCATGGAGTAATACTTTATATCATATCTGATCATGATCCAAGATTCATATCAAAATTATAGTGAATTATTCAACATACTTTGGGTTCCAAATTGAATTTCAGTTTAGCCTATCACCCCAAAACTGATGGAAAATCTAAAAGGAATATTCAAACACTAAAAGAAATTCTGAGAACATTATCAATGAAATTTAAAGGTGGATGGGATCAACATATCCCATTAATTGAGTTCTCATAAAATAATAAATTCCATTAGATTATTCAAATAGAATCTTATAATGATTTATATTGGAAGTGATGTAGAAATCATATTTGTTGGGATGAAGTTGGTGATAGAAAGATGATTGGGCTAGATCTTGTGAAAGAGATGATATAAAAATTTCATGTCATCCAGCAACATATTAAGACAGATCAGAGTTAGTAGAAGAGCTATGTTGACACCCATCGAAGGGACTTGAAGTTTGGTATTGGCGATAAAGTGTTCCTTCATATATCACATTGGAAGAGAGTCATGGGGTTTGGAATGAAAGGGAACCTTAGCCCCTGGTATATTAGCTGCCATGAAATCCTTGATCAAAAAAGAGTAGTGGCCTATCAGCTTTCACTTCTTCCAAATATTTCTCATGTTCAAGATGTATTCCACATATCTACATTAAGGAAGTCCATACCTAACCCTTCACATGTATTGAATCGTAAGGTGGTACAATTAGAACATGAATTATCTTATGAGGAGTAGGTGACAGAGATCTTGGACCATAGAGACATGGTTCTATGCAGCAAGACTACCACCTCATACAAGTTTTGTGGAGGAACCACACATACGAAGAAGCAACAAGGGAACCAGAGGAGACAATGAGGAAAAAGTACCCAAATCTCTTCTCCATTGAGAGAACAAGTTGAAATTTTGAGGATAATATTTATTAATGGGGGAATAATGTAACAACCAGATCTTTTTGAATAATAATTGTTTCTTAAAATTTTTTGTTATATTATTCACAAAAAACCATGATTTTTTTATAAAGTAAATATAAAGAGAAATGTGACCATAAGGATTCAAATGTTATATGATTTTAGGTAAATTATACCATTGTACACTCTGACCATTGGTATGTACTCTTGATAATAATTTTATTGTTATCATTGAAGTTATAAGTAAAATTTTGAGAAAGGATAATTAATGTTTAAAGGAGTAATTATGGACCCAACCAGTAGAGTCAAGTCATATAAATCCCATTTTTCAGAACATAAGAGGGAGGTAGCATCATTGGGATTATCTCTTGACCAATCCCAATCTGAGATTCAATAATCGAATCTTGAACAAAATCACCTTTGGGAGAAGTTCATGTTTGTGGAAATTACCACTTCAGAGATGTTAACTGAGCAGACCCATGAATCTATCACCAACACACACCTTACCCTTAGGTCGTCTATGGGTGTTATACGAGGTTACGTGTTGAGGCCTTAGTTTCTTAAATTGTAATCCTCCTTTATAATTTAAATTAATATTCCATCAATTCCATTTTGAGAATAGTTTTTCGTAAAAATATGATGAATTTGATAAACTGGTTTTTCGGACAGAAATTATACTTTTTAGAAAAATATAATTATTATAATAAACTAAGGTATTATTAATCATGTTTATTTTAATGAAATATTATGAATAAAACACTCATATTTAAATATAAATGTTTAAATATTTTTTTTCCAAGTGTTAGAAATTTCACTATGAATTTTCTATCTGCTTAAATTTTTAATAAATTAAGATTTTTATATTTAAATTTTAAAATTGTCATATTTATATAATTATTATGATAAAATAAATATCTTTTTGAAATTATAATTTCAAAATTATGTTATTATGAATTTATGATAATTTTCTAAAATATTTTATTTTTCATTGAATAGTAAAAAATATAGTTTCAGTTTTTCTGTAAGTTTAATGGAATCATAATTATGTCATATTGATGAAATAATTTGGTAAACCATATTACATGACTCAAATTATGTTATTTTATTAATATAATGTATTTTAATATATTTTAATCAATTTCCAATTATATAATATACTTTTCATATTTTAATGTGAAATCTTTTATTTAAAAAATGATATTTTGTGGGAACATTAATTTTCCTTGTAAAAATAAGTAATATAAAATTATGGTAGACTTTTTTGTGATATAATTACATAAAATATTATCCATGTTTCCAATACCATGGTAAAATACCATGTTAAAGCCCATAGTTTTGCAATTACAACTACCTTGGTGTCTAATGCATTTATTTGGAAATTAATAAACTAATCCCACATTTTTGCTATAAATACCCACACATTTCTCTATTTCCTTTCACTATCATTTCATCCTCCATGAATCTATGTTAGTATTACTTCCCAAGGATTCCTCCCATTGTTTCCTCATTCCCCCAAGTTCCCAACCTATGTTTTTTAGGAGTTACTCTTCAAGGTAAGAGAAATTTCAACTTATTTTTTAGATTAATGTTCCCTTTTTTATGTGGTATGTCTTTAAAATTTCAAAACAATGTTCTTATGTAAAATTTATTCTATCCATATAATGTGAGATCAAAATATGATTGTATATGCTCAATTACAAGAGGGGGATGAATTGTATGTATAAACTTTCATTTTTAACAATAATGATAAACTATGATTAACAAAGTTAAAGAGGGTAAATTCACAAGACCTCTTAATTCTACAAACCTGCTAGGTTCCAAAAATATTGTTCCATAAATGAAACTTAATAAAAGTTTACAAGGAAAATTATTCTACATTAAAGAGTATATAATCTTACTTATTAGAGTACATAAAAGAACAATAAATTAAAAGAATGTTATACTTTCTTCCTTTATGAAAATACAACAGAATACAAATCTGAAACAAAAACAAGTAACAGGTTTGAAATATTTTAATCCAAAGGGAATGGTATCCAACAACCTTGGATAAAGTTCGCTTGATTTATACTTTCAAGAAGGTCTATCTTACCCACACCAGTGTAAGTCCTCAATAGGAATATCAGAATCTGTCTTGCTATCCCCACAAGCCCTCACACTTTAAGGTAATCATCACCTCTTTCTTCCTATCCATAGAAGTCCTAGAACATTAAGGTAATCAGAACCTCTGTATTTATATCCCCAGAAGTCCTTGATTGTACATAGCAATAATCAGAGTCACACGAGGCAATCTGAACAAGATGTTCAGTAAGAAAATGTCATGAGAGTCTCTATCTCTCTAGAAATTACTTCAACAGCATGTAATCTCTAGATTGATGGATTAGTAATGAGATCACTCAAATGAGCTTCTATTTATAGGCATTTTCCCAATGGTCGACCCCCTCCTTCTATGATAACATTTTTCCTTGATTCTCAGAGGTACATGTGCATGTGTAAATCAAACAACGATTAATTAGAAATAGAATGTACGACATTGTTTCATAACTATTACAGGGTTAAGTAAAATATGGTTGCTTAACCAAATCCAAATTTTCAGAATCTAAGGAAAAATATAATTCAGAGTCTATGAAAATAAACACTTTTAGAATATAAATCATAAATATCCAGATTTTGTTTATTTGAGGAATTGAGAACCTGAATTCTATCTAATCCAGAGTCTAAATTCCAATGAATTCGGTGTATGTATTCTAAGGAAATCTGAATCTGAATTCAAAGGAATTCAGCGTCTAAATTCTGAGGAATTCGAAGTTAGAATTCAAGGAAATTCAAAGTCTGAATTCAAATGAATTCAAGGTCTGAATTTCAGAGTATTGAGAATTTTATTTTCATAGAATTTGGAATCTAAATTTTAATGAATTCATAATATGAATTTTAAGGATTTCAGAATCTGAATTTTAGAGAATTCAGAATATGAATTTCAAAGATTTCAGAATCTGAATTTCATAGAATTTGGAATCTGAATTTCAGAGAATTCGGAATCTAAATTTTAGAGAATTCAGAATCTAAATTTTAGAGAATTCAGAATCTGAATTTCAGAGAATTCAGAATCTAAATTTCAAAGAATTCAGAATCTGATGTTCAGAGAATTCAGAATCTGAATTTCAGAGAATTTGGAATCTGAAAACAGAATACTCTATATCTAAGGAATTATTGGATTCCGAGGTTTTAGATATGAAACTGAATTTTAGTCATTAGAAATAAAAAGTTTTAGGATATGAGAAACTATAAAAAGAATAATGAAAACAAATTTAAGGAGAAAATTTCCATGGGGGGAGGAAACATTTCCTTATAAAGATAAATCATAGGGGAAATAAAATTCGCCATAAGATAGGCTGTTTGTGATTTTCAAAACATGAAGGAATGGAAAATTCATAAGTTAATATATTGACTCAAAAATCTCGCCCTTTTTGGAAAGCACAAACATCATTACAAAAAAAGAATATAAGGACTTATAATTTTTACAGACATGAAATAAAAAATAATCTCCCTTTACTTATAGATCAATGTGAATAAAACTAACTCCCCATTAGGTTTTAAAATCCCTAATGATTGTATTCTTGATTTCTTGAAGGTGATTTTTCATTTACTTGCAAACAAAAATATTATTTGATAATAATCTCCCATAGATGAACTCCCCATTACTTAAGGAAAAATCTTCTTTACTTAGAATTCTTTTAACCATTCATTTTTCCCCCTTTTTGATTTTCAAAAATGAATAAAGGGAATGTAAAAAATTGCTACCTGAAAAATTAGTACAAAACAAGAAAATATATGGAGAACAACCAAAATTTCATTAAGAATGAAGGAAGTTGTAAAAGGAAGAAATTCAAAAAAAGAACAGGTTTGGAAAAATTATCGTTCTTTCTCCTTTGGTACTAACTTCTTTACAATGGTTTTTTATCTTCTTGATCTCCTTGTGATCTTCATCCATGGGCATGAGCGACTGATCCTGATGTTCACTTTTCTTCTCTAAGGCTTTTATCATTTCCTCCTAAGCCTTAAGACATTGTTCTTGAGATATAAACACTTCTTCTTTCTTAACAATCTTTTAATCAAATTCGATTCTAATATCCCTTTCCCTCTTCCAATTCATATCCATATAATTAAGCATTCCATTCAGATCATTAACTTCCTGCTTTCGTGATGTCTATTCGAGACATAGCTTTTCATCAAAATTATTAGTAAGATCAATAAGCTTACTACCTTTGATTTCAAAGGAATCATTGACATTATCTTGAAATTCCTCAAAAGCTCTTATATCTTTTACTATCTTCCTTGAAAATCTTGTAATGTTTTTGCATGTTCTTTTATGAGCCTCATAATCAATGAGAAAGGATTTGAAATATGCCTACAGGCCGAAAAATGTATCTATAAGCATTGAAACTGAATCTGATTTCTTATTAAATGAATGCTACAGAAACTGACACCTCAAATATACACTTGGAAATAATGTAATAGTACCAAACAACTTTTTCAAAGATTGTACTACAAAATCATATCCAAGAGAGGATGATTTTGAATCAGAATGTTTGGTTGGTGAAGGTTCATTTTCTAACTCTTCATCTTTCAACTCAATGAAGTACCAACATATTTCTTTTTCACTAAATATTTTCTAGGTGTATGGACCAACACATTCTTTCACTTATCAACTCTTTGAATGATTTATTTTGGTTTAGGTGATTCATGCTCACTATCTGACAACTGAAAAATTTTATCTTCCTCAACAATTTCTTTCTCAGCTTCTGCCACAAGATCTCCTGGCTGAATAAAATCATGATTGATGCTTCCATTATCTATTTCCTTATTGAATTTTCCTGTCTTTTCTCTTCATTCTTTAGAGTAGCAGGTTTTGTGGATTCTTCTTGAGAAGTCTGGATCGATAATCTTATAAAGGGACTTTCCTTCTCATGGTAATATTATACTTTCTTTATGACATCATCAGTGTTATCCCCTTCTTCTTCTTCTTCTTCTATTTATTCTTCCTCTTCCTGGACAATTTCTTTTTATTTTTCTAGATATGAAATCACCACCTTCTTTCTCAGAGTCTCAAGAAGTGATTGTTTCAAAAACAATTCTGGTACGTCAAGTTGTTCATAATATTTTTTATCAGCCTTGAGAAGAGATTGTGTTATCTTATCCGCAGACATCTTCTTTATTTTCTTCTTTTTTTCTCCCTTCTCAAGATTCTCAGTAGCCTTTATCTTTAGATCTTTTACATTAAAAATATCCATGAAAAAAATAGGCTCCCCTTCTTTCATGTTCTTCTTGTCTTCTCTCCACTTTGCTACTACTTCATCAGGATAAGCCTTTTGATTCTTTTGTTTTGGAGGTGTAAATTGAGTTACCTTAGCCATATACGTTTTCCCTTTCTTTTATGGTTCCTTTTCCTTTCTCTTATTTCCACCCTTCTTGGAGGTCTCAACCACCTCCATTTTCTTTGTTAGATCTTGAATTTCAGCTTCTGAAAAATCATAAAAATTTTTTGAATCACTAGAAAAATCAAATTTCATTCTCTTTAGAGTCTCATCACTCAGAAACATTACATTGAAATTCCTTGGCTTTGAACTACAAAGAATTTTGAAAGACTGCAGAAAAATAACTATAATCTCTAATAGAGTAGCTGGATACATAATAAAATGAGAATTTAGGGTTCTATTCTTGATATTATTGATTCTCAGTGAAACATACTTTACTAAATTTATTTTCCCGAGATTCACCAAACACTATAATACATAGATATCACTTTTTTCGGGGTATCTTTGTCCCCTTTTCATGGAATGAGAAATCACTGAACCCATAGATGAAGAATCCAATGATTTTTAGAGAGATGAATAATTTTTGGAGTCTTCACTTCCTTCAAGCCAACACACTCTTTAGCATTCTTCTTGTCAAAAGATCCTGCTTTATTAGGTAACTTGTTAGAACAATTCTCTGCTTCTCCCTTATCAATAATTCTAATCAGGTTGGCATCCATATTGTAATAAAGGGACTAGGACCTTCTATATCTTTTGAAGGAAAACTTATCTCTTCCCCCTTTATTGAAGAAACATACTGATTCCTAGAAGTCAACTAATAACTCCAGATAAACCAGATCATGTGACCTCGGTCTTGATATACATAAGATATCCCAGCCATTCAGCTTAATATTCGTTGAAATGATGGAATCAGATATATCAAATAATTTGGGATCAAAAAACCTCTCTCTGTATAATTATCACTCAATGATTTCCTTTATATAAGAAATTTCATTCTAAAGAGAGGCTTCTACAGACATTTATAATTAAGAAAACCTTGAAAATTCAGACCATCATTATGTAGAGAAGCTGTGATTTAACAATCCAGAGCTTGAAGATCGATGTTGGATAGCCATTGGGGGGGTCCTTATATAGACGAATGAGGTGACGGTTCAGCATCCTTACTTTATCCAACGATTGAAATAATTCGGATTAGATCTGACGGTTGAGATAATAAACAATGAATGATTTTTATAGGTTTCAATCTTATAAGGTTTTTAAGAAAAACTTTTGGATTTAAGAAAGAAAAAAATTAATCCTAAAAAGTTTCTTAAACAAGATAAAAATACCAACATGTAAAAATATGATTACAAAAATATAATAAAGAAAACATACCTTCCATATTTCTAGGAAGATTATTCATAATGAGGGAAATTCTTCTTGAAGAACTTTAGATTTTGGAAAATTAAAAAAAAAACATAAAGAAAAAATTTGATTATGAAAATTTTTGAATACGAAAAAATTTTGACTATGAAAAATTTTGATGACAAAATATTTTAACTATAAAAATTTTCGATTATGAACAATTTTGACTATGAAAAATTGACTAGGAAAAAAAATTTCATTAACAATAAAATGTACTCCCCCCAATGAAAAAAAGTTTCTAATTGTAAGGAGATAGGTTTCAACAAGGAGTTAACAGGGAATATTATCTTACGGTTATCATTCCTAACATCTATTTAACATATTCAAATCTATCAGAGGGTAAAGATTTTGTTAATATATCAGCAAGTCAATCTTGCGTTCTGATAAATTGAAGAATGATATCTCTTTTTTATGTGTGATATCTAAGAAAGTGATGTCTAATATCTATTTGTTTTACATGAGAGTGATGTGCATAGTTTTTACTTAAGGAAATGGCACTATTATTATCACACAATATTGGTTTTTTGGTAAAACTCATACCATAGTATGTGAGTGTGTGTTGCATCCCCAATAATTGAGCACAACAACTTCCAGCTGCTACATATTCAGCTTTAGCAGTAGAAACTGCTATAGAGTGTTGCTTTTTTAATGACCAAGAAACTAATGAATCTTCTAAGAAATGAAAAGTTCCAGATGAATTTTTTTCTATCCATTCTACATCCACCAATGTCAGCATCTGAAAATATTTTTAAAACAAAATCATTTCCATAAGTAAAAAAGAGTTTTAAATTCATGGTTCCTTTGAAGTAGTGAAAAATTATTTTCACTACCTTTAAATTAGATTCCTTAGGATTGGATTGATACCTTGCTCATAAGCATACTGAAAACATTATGTCTGGATGACTAGATGTCAAGTATAGTAATCTTCCTTTCATACCTGCAAATGTTGATTGATCTATTGGTTTTCTAGCTTAATCAAGATCAAGTGATTTTGTTGTACCAATGGGATTACTAATACTCTTAGTGTTGTCATATCCTTACTTTTTAATAATATCATTACTTTACTTATGTTGATATATATAAATTAATTGTAGAATTTGAGAAATTTGAAAACCAAGAAAAAAATTTAACTCTCCCATCATTCTCATTTCAAACACATATTTCATTAGATTTCCAAATGAATCAGTTAAAGATTGATTAGTTAAACCAGATATAATGTCATCAATATAAAGTTGAAAAATCACAACATTTTTCTTATATTTCATTATAAAAAAATTTGGATCAGCTTTTCCCTTAATGTATTTGTTTTGCAAAAAAAAATGTTTAGTCTATTATATCAGGCTTTAGGGGCTGGTTTAAATCTATATAAATATTTGTTAAGTTTAAAAACATGTTCATGATGTTTTTTATCTTTAATACTAGGAGGTTGTTCAAAAAAAAATTTATCTTGAACATATCCATTAAGGAAAGCACACTTTACATCCATTTGAAAATGTTTGAAATTAAATAATGCTACAAAGAAAAGTAGAATACTGATAGATTCAATTCTAGCTACAGAAGAATAATTTTCTTCATAGTCTATTCCTTCTTGTTGATTATAGCCTTTAACAAGAAATCTAGATTTATTTATCACAATGACTCCATTTTCATCACACTTATTTCTGAAGACTCATTTTACTCCAATAACAGAATTTTCTGTAGGTCTTTCAACCAATGTCAAGACATTATTCATTTTTAATTCATTTTGCTCATCTTTCATGGATTTTATCCAATCATCATCACCTAAAGCATTATCTGTGATTTTTGGTTCTAATTGATAATGGAATTCAATATGATCTACTTCATTTCTTAAAGAACATATATTCTTTATAGGTTGATTTGAATCACCAACAATACTATCATAGGGATGATTCTTAAGAAACAACTGATTTGGGTTTTGTAAAACCTGTTTACCAACATATGGTAGGAAATATTCTGGGGTAAATTATTTAGATACATTTTATTGAACATTTTTTTATCCAAAGGATCTTCTATCATGGTTTGATAATCAGTTTTTGAAAACACATCTGTAGATGTAGGATGAAGGTATTTAAAAACAAAAGGACTAGTTTCATCAAATTTTACATGTATAGTTTCTTCAATTGTATAAGTGTTTTTATTGAAAACATTATAAGACTTAGAATTTTTGGAGTAGTCTAAGAAAATTTCTTCATCATATTTGAGTTCAAATTTATATAAATTATCTTTAGTATTCAGAATGAATACACTAAAACCAAAAAACATAAAGTAGGAATGTCTAGGTTTTCTACCATTACATAACTCATAAGGGGTTTTATAAAGAAACATTCTAATAAAAACTCAATTTATAGTATAAGAAGTAGTACTTACAACTTTAGCCCAAAAATGTTGGGATACAGAATACTCACTCAACATGGTTCTTTTTATTTCATGAAGAATTCAGTTTATTCTTTCAATAAGACCATTTTTTTGAGGTGTTCTTGGTGCTGAGAAGTTATGAGTAATTCCTTTCTACTACAAAAAAGTTTTAAAATCAAAATTTTGAAATTATCCTCCCTGATCACTATGAATAATTATCACTGGAATTTTTTTCTCATTTTTATCTTGGGATCTAAAAATTATGAAATAAGAAAAAGCTTCATATTTCTTTGCTAGAAAATAAACCCACGTAAATCTAGTGTAATCATCAATTAGAAAAAATACGTAACATTTTCCTCTCATGCTTCTAGTTTGTGTTGGACTAAAAATATCCTTACGCACAACCTGTAATGAATCAGTAGTTGAGACATCACTGATTGATTTAAAACTTGATTTATATTTCTTTTCATATTAACAAAGATCTCAAACTTTTGAGGAATCAAATCTAAATTCTGGTAGAATCTAAACAAGTCTTTTCTTAGAGAGTTTGCATAGGTTCCTAATATTACAGTGTCCTAACCTTCTTTTCCATAACCAAGATTGATATTACATTTCACTAAGACATGGTATATCTTGGCTCCTAAGGTCTTGTATGTTTAGTGTGTATACATTCTCTTTCCTATGGGAAGAATGAATAAACTCTTCCTTTGAATTGTGTACTAACCACATTTCATTCCTAAAATTCACAAGGTTACCTTCATCACATAATTGAATTATGCTAATACGGTTGTTCTTAAGACCTTTAACAAATAAAACATTTGAAATCATAGTTTTTCCAAGAAAAAAAATGTTACCTATACCAATAATTTCTCTATTAGCATTATCTTCGAAAGTTACTTTTCCTCCTTTCGTCTTGATAATATTTTCAACAAAGTTTTTGTTACCAGTCTTGTTCCAGGAATATCCACTATTCATGTACCATGTATTTATATTAGTGTAATCTTTATTTTCTGAAAAAATAACAGTGTTATACTTTCATCACCCAAACATTCATGGATCCGGAAACATTAGAAAGAAAAAATTTAGGAATCCACATTTTCATAGAAAATTAATATTTATGAAAACCTAAAGAATGAGTTTTGATTAAAGAATGTTTTTTCTAATGTCCACTACACTGACATTTAGTGCAGAATGGAGCACTTTGAGGAAGAAAATAATTATTACTAAAAACCGGTTTAGAATGAGTATAACCAAATTCAGAATTATTCCTTAGAGGTTGAATTTAGGAATACATCTTATCAAATTTTTCCTTACCTAAGGTAAATTTTGACAAAAAATTCCTGAAAAAAAATATTTCTGACTTTAATCTAATAACTAATTTTTTATCCTAAAAAACATTAGTGTTATCACTAGAGTTTGTCTCTAAAATATTTTTCTTATAAATTACCTTTTCTATATCCTTATAATGGTTATCCTTCTTAGAATTAACTTTCTCATGGTTTTTTGAAATACTTTCAAAATCATAAATTTTCTTATCAAGATATTTAGAGAGATCTGATAAATCATTAGTAAGAACATAAATTCTAGAATTTTCCTTATCAAGCTTTTTCTTGACTTTAAAATTTTATTTCTCAATATGTTTAAAAAACATAAATACTAATTCATAAGTAGGTAAAGTATTATATTCATTAGAAGAAGATTCTTCATTAGAAGATTCATAATATTTATTATCACTATAATTTTCATTTAAAGAAACATTGGTTATAGATTCAGTATTGTGTACTTTAGCCATTAGACAATGATTTTAAATGTGTAATCTGGCAAGTAAACCAAGATTCTTCTTATATGAAGATTCATGCTATGAGGATTCATCAGAGGAGTCTCCAACACTGGCACTCCAGGTGTCATTAGCTTTCAAAACATTCATAGCTTTAGCCTTGTAATAATTTTTTCTATTCTTCTTGGCATGCTTTTACTTTTTATCCTTTCTCTTAAGCATAGGAAAATATGGCCTTATATGCCCTACACTATTGCATTCATAACAAGTGACTTCAGTGTATTTCTTGTCTTTTATTTAATTCTTCTTAAATCTACACTGATAGTCTTTCTTCTCAACTATCTGGTTCATCCTTCGAACAAGATTAGCTATCTCATTTTTAAAATGTTCAATTTCACTTGATTCATATAAAATTGGAAATTTCTTTGACTTGGATCTTGTAACCCTTTCATGATTCTTGATTTTAGAAGTAGTAATGGCTACACTTCCATTGCGATTATTCTTATTATTTAAATCAACATCTCTTTCGATTATTATCTCATGTTGAAGAAGAGTTCCAAAAAGATCATTACGAGTAATCTGAGATACTTTCCTATTGTCATCAACAGTTGTTCTCTTAGATTCCCACTCATTAGGCATGATATCTGTAATCTTTCCCATAAGGGCCTTATCATCTAAACCTTTCTCACCCATGGATTGTAAGTTATTAACAATAGTCATAAATATTTATTGTACTTTTCAAATAGGTTCTCTATAACGAAATAGAAATCCAAGATATTCTTCTTTAAGAATATCTCTTCTATTTTCTATAAACTTGGATGTACCAAAATGAGTAACCTCCAATTTCTTCAAAATACAATTTTTAGCTTCAAAAGAAGAAATATTATTGTATATAGTCTTTTTCATGGTACACATAAAATTATTTTATACCTTGTAGTTTAGTTCATATTCTGACTTTTCATGATTAGTAAAAGTTCTGACTTCCTTATCAAGAATCTTGTAATCTCCAGTAAGCATAACGAAGTTGTCAACTCTAGTATTAATAACAAAAGTCTTCATACAATCTCTCCAATATTCATAATCATTCCCATCAAATATATGTGGTCTTGTAGGATTTAGATTTTCAATCATACCAACAGTCATTCCAACCATCTAAAAGAAAATATCCTTCCACAAAAACTTTTTAATAGTAAAGTTTATAAACAAGGATAAAATTCCTAAGCAATGAAAACATTTAGAAAAATGAAAACATGAGCATAAAATCATATATGTGAATATAAGTATTTCAAACACCTGCTCTCATACCAACTATAGGATCAAAATATGAATGTCGATGCTCAATTACAAGATGGGGGTGAATTGTAAGTTTAAATACTTTCATTTTTAACCTTAAGAAAAAACTATGTTTAACATTGTTAAACAAGGTAAATTCACAAGACCTCATAGTTCTAGAAACATGACACGTTCGGAAAATATGGGTCTAAAAATGAAACCTAATAAAAAATTACAAGTTAAAATATCCTTGTACACTTGGTTTGAAGTTTTTAGCCTTTGATTATGCATTTTATTTGTTTAAAGTACTATTGATTAGTTGGTAAGATGTTGGGAGAGTTTGGAATGGTTTTGAATAAGTTTGGTGGTTTCTCTTGGGACGCACGGTTTGAGAACGATTAGAGGAAACCATGAAAGTCCTCTAGGAAACCGTACAGGGAGAGACAATAGTCTTCGCATGGCCTGTGCTGGGTTTTCCAAACCGTGCGAGGCAACCATGCACACTCCTCCTCTAATGATAGTGGCGTGCGCACGGTTAGCACATGGTTTTCCAAACCGTGTGGGCTAACTGTGCGGCCACATAGAAGTAGGGTTTTAAAACCCTGGTATACTCGGGCTTGCCTCATTTCTCTCCAAGCTTCCTCCCACCTGATCCTCACTCAGAATTTTATCCTCTCAAAGGTTGGAGGGTCTCTCCCACATGTTTTGTAAGAAAATCGAAGGGTTTTCGTGGTGATTTGAATGTGGTTCTTCTCCGGTAAGTCTCCTCTCCTAGTTCTTCGTGGTTTCCTCTAGATCTACATCTCCCACTATCTCAATTTTCTAGATCTACCCTCTTTGTGTATAGATCTAGGGTTTTGGTTGCCCTGGATGTTAATTTTAAGGCTGGTCGATGTTAGGGAAGGTGATCTAGAGAGGTTTCAGTGGTGCGTTCGCCAGTTTTGAGGTGCGATTTCTTGTGGATAGATTTCACCAGAACCGTAAACGTAGGTTGTTAAAATAGTGGGTGCCCTAGACCCAAATATAATCTGATTTTGATTACCATATCGTGTATAGAATAAACTATTCATGATTTCATCTTACCATTATAGTGTAGTCTTTTTTGTGTCCACTATTGAAATGGTAATGTCCAAAGATTAATTGTCATATCGAAAGGTTATAGCAGTCCGCAGGCTATAATGAGAACCTCTAGATACTATGACATTAATCTTAAATATATTTTCTATGTTCTAGATGCATCGTACTAATTGGACATAGTAGATGTCTTGCCATCAAGTGTTGGGGGCTCATAAGCATTGAGACTTCTTCTCATGAAGTTCGCACATGGTGATCTCTACTAGTGAGATCATAATGACTGACCCGCCAATAGGAACTCCACCTGTTTTGGGTGTCATTGGACGTTTCTATCTACGATCATGTGTAATGGTCTCCCAACTTGAGATCATTACCAATGTATGACATTTGATTGCGTACTTTGATTCCAGACAAACACCATGGCGATGATGTCGTGGCAAGGTAGTTTGTGTCGGGTGCGTCGTTGGCGGCATGACATTTGTTGAATGGTCATGAAAGGATTTGTCTCTTCCATGTTATTGAAGTAATATATCTCAGGCCACGTTGATATGGATGGAAGTACCTTTATAAGATCATGTCCATGGCAGTCAAGGGTAAATCCGTCCAGTTAAATCAACAAACTGTAAAGGGAGAAACTGGCGATGACACGTGAGTGCATCCTGCTTATGAGATATTATAGACAAATATATTATATTACACAGTGTGTGTTCATAGGTTGGTTGTCGCTGCTATGACAATCCTTATTTCTTCAGGGTCTGTGATGGGTTGCTAGATCCCGCTCTTGGTCTCTGAAAACTATTCACGACTATTGAAATAAGGTCCTAAGGGTTACACACAATAGCATATTCAAGAATCTGCCCTATTCAGTTGAATATAAGTTTTGGACATGGTGGGCCCCACCATAGGCTTCTAGGATTTGTCCAAAGTTAAATGATCACCAATGCAATAAATAAATTCATATTTTTCAAGTTTAGAAAAATGAATATTGAATTTATTTATTAAATGTATTTACGAGTTTTAGTTAATAAATGAAAAAATATTAATTGATGCATATTAAAAATTTTAATGTTCAATTAATATTTATGGGAGCAATGAGTCGAGCTAAGGACTTAATTATTATCATGTAATATATTTTAATATATTACAAGTAAGTGATAATAATATTTATGACTCAGACAAGTAGTCACAAAATGTCGTTGATAGTACGTTAAGTATTCGGGGCCGGTATGACGATTCCGGGTATTTTAATTAAGCACTATAAATAGAAGAGGAGGGGATTTTTCCAAATACTATTCATGGAGATTCTCTATCCTATCCTATCTTCCACACTCTAGAGAGAGATGCTCTAGATCCAAGGAGCTCGGATGGAGCTCTCTCTCGGGCATCGCTAGCGAAGCGATGCGGTGATTAATGAAACGTCGTAGGCATCATTGGTTTTCCATGCTAGCACATAGACTCTGACGAACGGAGCTCTTGAGGATTCCTTGAAGCTTGTGTGGATGATCTAGAGGAATTCAGCTTCAGATTCATTGAGTAGAGATCTCCAACAACAAGAAATCGTCATGCACGACTTCAGATCTAAACCAGCTATTATACTATTTATGTTTGTACTTAAAACGCTTCACGCATGGTCCTTGGCTTTGACCGGGATACTCTTCACCGACGTCGGCAAGTTCACGTCGAACGGCGGTGGAGATATGTTAAAAAAATCCACCTATTTGGGGCTTCCGCAGCACGCCCGGTTCCAACAAGTGGTATTAGAGCGATGTGAGTCAATTTTAAGCTATGAAAATTTAAATTTGCATTAATTCTTGAAAAGGGTATCGATATGGTCCTAATGCCACAAACATAATCTGAATCGGATGTCAGATGTCCAGTCTACAGACATCCGAAGTTATGAATTCAGAATTGAAAAAAAAATCAGGTCACTAGAATAGTATTTTCTGGTGATTCAAATTATTATTATTATTATAATAATTATATAATAATAATAATGGTTTATCTTAATGTTAATTTTTTTATTATAATTTTATTATAATTATATTTTAGTATTATTATTAATTTCAAAACCTAAATAGGCTTTTGATTTTATAAAAGGGGATCAAGATATTCTTTTAGGTCTTGTTAAAAAAAGGGCAGTTTGAGTGGACTTTTAAAATCAAGTTAAAATGAAAATCTAAAAAAAGTGGAGGTGGCGACGGTCTGCATGTTCATGGCGTGAGAATTTTTTTTGTGTGCCTCCTCTCCCCGGCACATTGTAGCGCACCCCGCTGCCCACTCAACTTCACACAGTAGCAGTACCCTGTGGTCCTCCCTTCCCACTTCACCCGCATAGCACCATGCAACCACCTTCCCGAATCGCCCCCCCTCTGTTCACCACGCAGCGGCACAAGCTGCCGCCTCTCCTCATCGTGGTGCATGCTGACCCGACACAATGCACCTAGGCCACACCCTGCTTCACCATGCAGCACCACTGTGCCTTCCTGTTGAGGCCAACTCTCTCCCAACCCGCCGCCGTAGCGCCTCCCATGCACGATGCCCATCCAGGCCGGCCAGTCCGCTACGACCTTGTCCACCCTGGCCTCTCAGTTCATTCCTCGACACCTCCCCTCGTGTTCCAGGAGACCTCCGATGCTCTGCTCTCCCCAGGCGATGTGCCGTACTCCATGCTGCTGGTGGCCATAGTCAGATGCAGGCTAGCCAGCCCAGACCAGGCAAGACCACCCTGGCCACTCTTAGCCCGTCGTGCCATGGTCGACCAACACCGGGTCATCACCGCACCACCAGCAACCCGAGACCACCCTTGCCGCCATGCATAGGCCGAGGAACCTCCACTCTAGCGCTCCCCGGCCACTGTCGGCCTACTCCGCTACCCGACTACTGGTGATACAGACTCCCTCAACCTCCGTAAGGGAATCCCTGACCATCGTAACCCGCAACGTGGCACACACCACCCTGAGGTACCCTTTTCGGGTTTTTTGGTCTGCAACAAGTGAATTTTCCTCGCCTGGTGATCGGGCGAGTCTGCCTAGACAAAAATGAGCATGGGCGGTCCTGCTCAGTCTAGAAAAACCTTGCACAGGGTCGAAGTTTCCCTGGATGGGCCTGTACAGGTTCGCCACGACCCGCACAGGCCCTGGTCGGGGTAAATGGGGCTCGGGTAATTTTATTTGAATAAAATATTAATTAAAGTAATTAATTTAATTTTGGTTCAGAATTAAATTAATTAACTATTAACTTTTGTTTAAAAATAATGTGGCATAATCAATTTAATTGCCACTAAATTAAATTATTAAATTAATTTAATTTTAGTTTTAAAATTTAATTTATTAAATTGGGACCTAACGACGTAAATATTTGATTAAAAATTTGATTGAAATTTTTAATCCAATTAAAATGCCCTCATATTTATTTTTAATGAAAGTTTAATTTTTATTTCTGAATTTATTTAATATATGCAGGTTTAATGCATATATGGATGATCATGAGATGGTGTCCGACTAATGCATGTCTAGTGGTTTATTTATTTAAATATTTATTTAATTATTTCATGTTGTCATGTAATAATTATTTTTAAATAAAAAGGCGATCTGCGTGTCATGTCAGAGTTGTTATATGTATAAGGGCCTACGTGCCCATTCTCAGAGTTCTATATTTATACCCCGAGACCCCCTCGCCTACGTGCTAGTACAATTGTATAATGAAGAGACGACCAGTGATGCATTTCATGCCATGTGACGGCGGCACACTAGATAGGAGTTGGATGATTGTTTGAGAAAACATTGTTATTCAAGTTGCAAGCCACGTGACTAAAAGGTACTTACGCCTAGGGTTTCGGTTGGTCTGTTATTCACTCAACAAATCAACTAATAGTACCCGCTCATGATCAGACATTTATTTTTATTTTTTCAAGGTTTACTATTTTTGTGCATGTGTAATTTATTGCGTGATCACATAGTATAATAATAAACAATCATGCAAGATAAAATGAACATGTGACACGATGAAATTTCTATTTCTTGCACGGTCAGTTGTGAGTGTGATCACATAGTACGTGCTTATAAAAATAGAAAACAATTTCATTCATCACACTAAAAATAATAAAACCCTAGAAGATATATTAAATCTAAACAGCCTTCCACCATTCAAATTTGGACAAAACCAGCTATTTGAGGTGTTGGTCATGCCTTACCTGAGGGTGCCTCTTACTACATGGGAGTTCTTATAAGAATGATGGGTCGACTTAATTAAAGTTCTAGTAAGGATTATCCATATCTAATGTACTATCATTTTAGAGGAAAGCGTTGAGTAAATAAAATTTTGATTTTAAGAAGTTGAGACTTCACTCAACAGATCAAGGAACTTTAAGTTAAAGCGGTCGGCCAGCCAAAAGCCTACCTATAACCCTCCAAGTAGTGGCGTAGCCTTTGCTTTTAGACTATGAGGGGGGGGGGTTCCGGGATCCTTGCCACTAGAATACTAAAGCAACAGAGTATTCCGATTCTAGCATAGAGGTTTCCTAGAATCCGATAAAATAGTGGGAGACATTAAATGATTTAAGTAATTAATCAAAATATCTAAACCAGTAATACAGATAAAAGGCACTCATCTGCTAAAATTTATTTTTGTGGAAAAATGGAAAGTTATACCACAAGATTAAAACTTCAATATTATAATGGAAAAGTAAATTTACACACTGACACGAGTATCCATGAATAGTACATGCACGTGCACATAATTCTATGATATAGAAAACTCCATGTGTCAGTGTCCCCAACACTCTTAAACTACCTCAAGAAGTGAGGGTGGAAAATTCTTACTGGAGACTAATGTATAAAGCATATGATAGTTATATCATCATTCTTTCATCAACGTCCGGTGTCATTTGCGGTCGCTACACCAGGATATAGATGATATAACATAATGTCTCATATCTGAGAAGTGTGCAAAGAGAAAGCGAAGCAATGATATAAATAAGGATAAAGTTTACTCCGACATGTGTAAATTGAAAGATCGATCATGATCTTTAAATATCATTTTTACCACATTACTCAAGTCTCATTTTAAGTTACCAAATGAACAAGTATTGAGTAAACACTTCATCACCAATGTAGGTAAGGTTCTCCAAGTGAATAAGAATAAAAGGCAATTAAGCTTTAGTTCTTATGTTCGATAAATTGAAAGAAAATGTGAAAAGGTCAAAGGCATCTAATACCAATGACATATTCTTGATGTCTTTCAATTAATGAGGTATTAACAGAGGTTATTTGTATTCCATATTTTAAAATAATATTAGGGAAGTTTAAAAGAAATAAACTGATTTAAAAGAGCATGTTGCCGCTTCTACATAAGGAGTATTCATCGATGTAATGTTTCTATTTTACTACTTGGGTATTAAATACAATATGTTGGTAAGATATGTGTGTTTTAATATGATAACCACATAAGTATAGAAAAATTACTAGTAGTCAAGAGTATTCTCCAAGTGGCTGTGAAACGGTGATACCTAGGCCAGTGGTGAGAAGTACATGACTTCTTAAATTTCCAAGTGAATGATTCGTGTTGAACTATTGTTACGTATAACAACAAACATTAATCACATGCATCCTTGGATGCAAAGAGACATTCTTTTAATTTCTGGAATGAATGTTGTTTTTTGTAAACTCAATCACTAGTTCAGTGATACATGAATCATTGGCAGTTAGTGATGAATATAAATGTAATACTTATACCTAGTTGTGATAGATAATTATTTTTCAATTAATACTAAAAATAGACATCATGAATATACCAAGTATAGTTTTTGGGCTCAGCACAACTAAATACTTTTAGTATTATCGATGTCTTTAGTTTGGACAAGGCGCCTTTATAAATAAAGGTACGTTACAATGCTTTTGGAATTAGTTCAACACGAATGTGTGAACTATTACAAGTATAATCTAGAGGTATATATACTTCATAAGATTATTTTAAGTAATTAAGGAATATCAAAGTGAAGTATTTGCAGGGTCAGGAGATATGCGTTGCTTCGGGTTGGGATAACTAAGAATATCTCGACCAAGCATTCATCAATCATTATAATGTAGCGTGGAGCAATTCCTAAATGCACATTACCTTTTCGATATCATGACATTGATGTTAATGGGGAGGATTGATGATGATGTCTTATATATCAACATTGATCAACAAAATGTACCGTGGAGTAATTCCTAAACACACATTTTATACATCAAAGTATTGATGTAAGTAATATCAATGTTGGAACTAGCAGAAACTTCAATTGTATTTCATGAAATTCTTCGCAAATAACAGCGATATCCCAAAACCATATGCCAACTATAATGACAAATGGATTTCATACGAGTCATAGTACTATGTAAAACCATTATGTCATAAAGAACATGTTTTTGGATGCAAAGAGTTTGTTAGGACATAAACAAACTAGTGTCAAGACAGGCACATTGTGCATTTAGTGTAATAATCCAAACAGTTGTTTAGGATGTTACATAAATACCTAAGATAGAAGAGTAGGTAGTCAAGCAATAGACTACACTTTGATATAAGGGTGGACATATCTATTAGAGATAGTGGTAGCTATATTGACTTGTGTTTAGTCAATGCTCAAAATGCACAAGTAGTTGGCATAGAAACTAGTTCCAAAAGCTCATGTGGAACAAATTATGTTCCAGAGACACATACTACGTAGGAAGGATAAAACCATGGTGATGGTTTTTATATTCACCGTGGTCGGTGATCTATTATTCAATGTGAATAATATTTCCTTCAATTAAGCAGTATATGGGAATTAGCAAAAATTTCTAAGACTAACTAAAATTCAATTAATGGATTCCATGTATCAATGTGAAAAGGGGATATTATTTTGAATACTGTGGTGGGTATTCAAGTGAGTTGATACATGGATGGTAAAAATGTAGTACCAATAAGGCTTGATTGGTTTCACCAAGTCGTTATACCTAAATCCATTAGAATTTTACTTATCATAGCTAATATCCATGATCAATTTATTTAGCATTGGATTTCATGACCCCAAATTATAGATGGTGTCTATACGACACAACCAGAAAGGGACAGTCACATCAAAGAATGCTAAAAATGGTTGCATGTTACAAAAATCTGGTTAGGATTAAAGTAAGAAACATGATCATTGTATATACATTTTAAATAAATGTTTTCCATGTGTCTATTAGAGGTTAGTGGGAGCTATAAGGTTTTCCAATAAGAAATATGTTCGGTAAAATATGGAAATCAAACATTGGTCTAACAGTTAGTTAAGACCAAAATGAAATTTACTCTCCAATTACTGACATAATGTAGCAACCTATGTTCTAGAGAACAGTATCTACTAAGGTAGATCTATAGGTTTCTTGGTCCTATTCAATCGTACATATAGTGACATTGTATTGAAAAATACATGTTGGAACAATTGAAGAGATGAATTGTTGCTTATGTCACAGGGCATAATCTCTCCATGTTGACCTGTCCGTGATATGGGAAGAGATAAATACAGTGATTTGAAGTCCATATGTCGGAGCGATGGAATAATCATGTATTCCATGATATGTACAAGAAACAATATTGCCAAGGTATATTTTACAATAGGAAAATATCAGTTATATCCAGGAGCACTGCAAGGGATGCAGTCAGAACAATATAATTGTACTTCGGCAAGTACAAAAGATATGTACCTGGTAAATGGAGAAGAAAGGATACTTGTTTTGGTGATATGAACTAGTCTTCCATAGATCAATGTGATCTAGTATTTTAGTTAGGCTAAAGGCGATGAGCGAGTCAATCTCATATCAGCCAGTGTTGGCCATACCTACAAGACCGAGTATGTTGCAACTTCTATGGCAGCTAAGAAGAAGATATGCCACAATTTTTCTAGTTCTTGAAATCGCACCTGGTGAGAAAAGTATTATTATAATCTAAATTATGATATTTTTACTATCCAAGATGTCATTTTATGACAATGGACAAAAGGGATATACTCGGGATACCATCTCTTGAGAAGTTTTAATCAAAGAGATGAGGTCGCTATAGCAGAATAGCCAAGCGGTGGAACCATGGAAGACCCAGTACCTAAGGCCTTTACTCAGCAGAAACATGATGCTTATCATGTGAGTAGCTAAAATGTTTGGTTAGAAAGTTGGCTATAGTGTAAGTGGGAGTGTTGAAGAAGTGGGTGCCCAAGATCCAACTATTATGTGCTTTTGATTTCCATATCTTGTATAGAGAAAACTATGCATTATGTCGTCTTACCATTATAGTGTATACTTTTCTGCATCCACTATTGAAATGGTAATTTCCAAAGATTAATTATCATATCGAAAGGTTATAGTAGTCCCCAAGCTATAATGAGAACCTCTAGATACTATGGCATTAATCTTAAATATATGCTCTATGGTCTAGATACATCTTAATAATTGGACATAGTAGATGTCTGACCATCAGGTGCTGGGGGTTTATAAGAATTGAGACTTCTTCTCTTGAAGTTCGCACTTGGTGATCTCTAGTACTGAGACCATGAGGACTGACCCACCAATAGGAACTCCACATGTTTTGGGTGTCATTTTATGTTCCTATCTACAATCATGTGTAATGGTATCCTGACTTGAGATCATTACCAATGTATGTCATTTTATTGTGTACTTTGATGCAAGACAAAAACCACGACGATGAATTCGTGGTGAGGTATTTTGTGTCGGGTGCATCGTTTGCGGCATGACATTGGTTGAATGGACAAGAAAGGATTTGTCTCTTCCGGGTTATGGAAGTAATATATCTCAGGCCATGATGATATGGATGGCACTACCATTATAAGACCATGGCCATGGAAGTCAAGGGTAAATCCGTCCAGTTAAATCAACAAACTATAAAACAATAAAGGGCGATGACACGTGAGTGCATCCAGCTTTATAAGATATTACAGACAGAGAAATTATATTACACAGTGCGTGTTCATAGGTTGGTTGTCACTGCTGTGATAATCCTTATTTCTTCAGGGGCTGTGATGGGTTTGTAGATCCTGCTCTTGGTCTATGAATACTATTCACGACTATTGAAATTTGGGCCTAAAGGGTCACACACAATAGCATATTCAAGAATCTGCCCTATTCAGTTGAATATGAGTATTGGACATGGTGGGTCCCACCACAAGGGTCCAAGATTTGTCCAAAGCTAAATGATCACCAATGCAATAAATAAATTCATATTATTCGAGTTTAGAATAGTGAATATTGAATTTATTTATTAAATGTATTTACGAGTTTTAGTAAATACATGAAAAAATATTAATTGACGAATATTAAATTATTCAAGGTTCAATTAATATTTATGGGAGCGACTAGTCAAGCTAAGGACTTAATTATTATCATGTAATATATTTTAATATATTACAAGTAAGTGATAATAATATTTATGACTCAGACAAGTAGTTGTAAAATGTCGTTGACAGTGCGTTATGTATTCGGGGCCAGTGAGGCGATACATGGTATTTTAATTAAGCCCTATAAATAGAAGAGGAGGGGATTTTGCCAGATACTATTCATGGAGCTTCTCTCTCCTCTCCTCTCTCTCACACTCTAGATAGAGATGCTCTGGATCCAAGGAGCTCGGATGGATCTCTCTCTCAGGCATCGCTAGCGAAGCGATGCAGTGATCGTTGGAATGTCGAAGGCGTCGTCGGTATTCCGTACAAGCACCTGGACTACGATGAACGGTGCTCCCACAAATTCCTTGAAGCACGTGTGAAAGATCTAGAGGAATTCAGCTTCAGAATCTTGGAGCAGCGATCGCCAATGACAAGCAGACGTCGTGCACAACTTCAGATCTAAACCAGGTATTTTACAGTTTATGATTGTGCTTAAAACACTCTATGTGTGGTCCTTATCTTTGACCAAGCTTCTCTTCACCGACATCAGCAAGTTCACATCGATCAACGGTGAAGATTTTTTAAAAAACCCACATGTTTGGGGATACCGATGCATGCTCAGTTCAAACATAGGTGGCTTCTCTCTCAAATCCACTTGTTTAGAACTAGTGGTTTTGGTTACAATTAATTTTCGTTTCTTGAAATTAATTGTGATATTGATGTGTGAAACATATTAGAAACTCATTCAGTGATGATTTGGTTTTTTTTGAAATAAACGGGTTATTGATGCAAAAAAGGGGTTGTTGTGTGATTTTAAAATGTTGATTTTGAAATCCTTGGTGGTTGATTATAAAAAAATGTTTTGTGAAAGGCGGTTTTCAATAAAAGAGTTGTTTTATTGAAATGTGGGTTGACATGGAAAATGGTTTGAGGGTGTATTCAACAAATGCGTGATTTATTGAGGTAACTTTACATGTTATCATTGGAATGTTGTTCAAAATAATTGGTTAAATTGGTATTGGAAACTATTGGGTTGTATGATGTTGGTAATTGTGGATTTAAATGTTGTTGGGATATTTGGTGATGGGCGTGAAGCCCCACACCATTGATGGGAGGGTGATGGGCATGAAGTCCCACACTAGTGATGGGCGTGAAGTCCCTCACTATGAAGGAAACAAGTTGGTTGTGAATGTATCACCATTAAAGTAACACCATGATCGAGTGAATTGTATTGGTGGTGTGACATAATGGGTGTATGATTGTGATATGTATGTGGTCTTGCAAAAAGGAGAACGGGATGGGAGAAATGTCCCATCGTTATGGTTTCTTTGTTTTGTGTTGATTTTCGTATATGGAATTTGTTGTGGAAATGTGAAATGGTTGAATTGGCTTCCATGCGTGGCATGGTTGATTGGGATCCCTTGTGTGGCATGTTTGTCTCATGGCATGATTGTTTTTCTTTCCTGGGTTTACATGGTAAGGGTGTGTTTGGATTATGGTAATGGATTCATTTGTGATTATTTTATATAAGTTTATTTATATAAATGTTCTAACTGTTTTATCCTTGTGGAGTGTGTAGGAAGTCAGGTGGGTAAATCCTACTGAGTATTAGTACTCACCCCTTGCTTTGGCACTTTGGTGATTTTGCAGATGTCGTTTTTTGGGACAGAGGTAAAGGTAAGGAATCTCATTGCTAGTGTTTCATGGTAATACTTGAGATGTGTTGGTGGATCTTGGAGCATGGAGCTTGGTGTGAAGCTATGGTGGTGTCATGGATCGTTGTGTTCTGCTATTTAGTTTTTGCTTTGTACTTTGATGTTTTGTGGACATGTCTAGTTGAACGGTTTGAGGTACATGATGGCATGGTTAGTATCATATGGTTGGATTTGATTGTGCATGAATCTTTCATTTGTGTAAAGTTGAGTTAGGTGATCTCCTTAAGGGAAAATTATTCCCCACTATTCCTGGAAGCCCTTGGCATTTATTGCCAGCCTTTGGCACCTTGGGAACATCGCTTAAGGCCAAGTGACCCTCATCGCCTCCTCAAGCCAATGAGGTATGGGCAGGGTGTTCAAAAGATATTCTACCTTAAAGCGTATAGAATTCTACATATTTGAGTACACACAAGAATAAGAAAGTATAAGAAGGTTATACATTCTTCCTTTATCAAAATACAGTGGAATATAAACTTGAAAAAAACAAGTAACAAGTATTAAATCTTTTAACCCAAAGAGAAGGGTATCCAACAACCTTGGAAAAAGGTCCCTTGATTTATACATTCAAGAATGTCTGTCTTACCCACACCAGGTTAATCCCATGATAGAAATATCGGAATCTGTCTTTCTATCCCTGCAATCCCTCAAACTTTAAGTTAGTCAGCACCTCTATCTTCCTATCGCCGGAAGTCCTCTTACTTTAATGTAGTTGGCACCTCGGTCTTCTTATCCCCGAAAGTCATCGATTATACACAGCAGCAATTGGAGTTGCACAATGCAAGCTAAACAAGATGTTTAGTATGCACAAGGCATGAGATTCTCTCTCTCTAGAAATCACTTCTGCAGCATGTAATCTCTTGATTGATGGATATGTAATGAGCTCGTTCAAATGAGATCATATTTATAGGCATTTTTTCAATGGTCCACTCCCTCCTCCAATGGTCATATTTTTCCTTGAATCTCAAAGGGACCTATACACGTGCCACTCAAACAATGGATATTAGAAATAGAATGTATGACATCATTTCATATGTACAATAGGGGTAAGTAAAATATGGCTGCTTAACCAAATCCAATTTTCTGGAGTCTAATGAAAAATAATGTTCGGAGTCTAAGAGATTAAACACTTGGAAACTATAAATCATAAATATCTGGACTATATTTTTTTGGACTTCAGAACCTGGAATCTATAGATTACGGAGTATGACTTCCAATGAATTCAGAGTCAGAATTTTAAGGAATTCAGTATCAAAATTCTTGAGGAATTCGGAGTCCCAATTATGTTGAATTGAGAATCTGAATTATGAGGAATTCAGAGTCTTAATTCTGAGGAATTCAGAGTCTGAATTCTTGAGGAATTCGGAGTCCTAATTCTGAGGAACATAGAGTCTAAATTTCATAGAATCCAGAATCTGAATTTCAGAGAATTCAGAATTTGAATTTTAGAGAATTCAGAATCTGAATTTCAGATAATTCTGAATCTGAATTTTAGAGAATTCAGAATCTGAATTTCAGAGAATTCGGAATCTAAATTCTAGAGAATTTGGAATTTGAATTTCAGTGAATTCAGAATATGAGTTTTAGAGAATTTGGACTCTGAATTTTAGAGATTTCTAAATATGAATTTCAGAGAATACAAAATCTGAATTTCAGTGAATTCGGAATTTGAAAATAGAATACTCTATATCTAAGGATTTATAGGATTCCGAGGATTTGGATATGAAATTGATTTTCAGACTTTATAAATAAAAAGAGTTAGGATATGAGAAACTATAAAAATAACAATGAAAATAAAGGTGTGGAGAAAATTTCCTTGGGGAAGGAAAAATATCCTTATAAAGATAAATCTTAGGGGAAATAAAATTTTCCTTAAGATAGGCTGTTTGTGATTTTGAAAACATGAAGGAATGGAAAAGTCATAAGTAAATATTATTGAATCAACATGTAATTTATTAATATTATTTTAATAATTTTATACCCTTGTCTCCTCTCTTTTTACTATTTTCTAAAACCACGTTTTATACCCGTTCTGCTGCAGATTTTACTTCTCAAATTTTCCCTCTTCTCCAAATGAAATTTTCTTTTATTTGCATTCTGTGAATACCCAAACCTCATTATTTTCTAGGGGTATTCATAAATATTTTTAAATTATTTATTTTATTATGGTTTTAACATTGATAAAACCCATATTCCTTTTTTTGGTTAAAAATTACCTAATGATCATGTTCTTCAAGATATTTTTAAGAGTTCATGATTTTGATACGAACCCCATTTCTTTTATACTCTATGGGTTATTTATAAATTTTTTATATTATGGTATATGCAGATCAAATGAAAATTTTTACATATTAAGAGTGTACCCAGATAGTGGTTAAATGCATTGGGTAAAGAATTTACTTTATAGAGACGACACATTTTACTATACCTTGATGAATAATCTTGGTAATTTTTATGACACCATGATGAAAAATCCTTGGTGATATGCTTATGAATGTCTCATTTAAATGTTGTAGCCACATTTAAATGTTATTATTTATGTTATTATTGTTATGATATACCTCCTTCTCATGCCTTTATGATATTCCTCATGTTCTTATTGATAATTCTCATGATCCCATGTAAAATGTTTCCTGTGTTTTTACTTAATAGGTATTATGCGCACCCATTCCATTGATGTATGAACCTAGGTTATGAGATGATGTAATTGTACTTAATATGAACCTATTAAAAATTAATTCAAGTTTATGAAAATAATGTTTTATGTTTTCATGTATTATATATCTTATTTCCAAGAAACTAAACTTTATAAGATTATCTGTTTGTACAATGTAATGTAACGTTATATACTAAAAAGGTGGGATACCATACTTTTATAAGTGATATAAAGAAAACACTTGGAATTAATTAAAATATTAAAATATAATATATATAATAATCATGTACACATTCCCCAAATGAACATGATTTCTAAGTTAGGTCATGATAATGTCTAAATCCATTCAACCAATAAAATTTAGAAATGTTTACGTTGAATTTTAAACCTTATAATTTGGTTTACCCCCTCCCCCCAACAACAATTTTTATAATTATCCTTGGTAAAACATTTTTTAGACTTTAAGGGTTACCAATTTACTTATAAAGTGACAAGTGTCTCACAAATGATTCAAGGATGAAATTTTTGGTAAGAACCCAGTTTTTCACTCAGGTATGGATCCGTTATATTTCAGTCTAATTACTTATTTTGGATGCCTAATGGGTTAGTTATGGTACCATGGGTGTCTGAGACTATTTCAGAGCCTAGAAAACATATTTTTGGGAAAACAGGTCTGACACATGGTTTAAAGAAAACCGTGCGGGAAGGCTGCATGATTATGACAAACTGTGCAAATAGTCACTCTTGGATAGAGCCTTACAACATGGTTGGTGCACAGTTTCCACAACCATGAAAACTAACCATGCAAGTTCTCTTTATTTCATAGGTACTCCTTCATGATTGGCACATAGTTTGGAAAATCATACAGACAAACCATGCATAAGCTAATTACAGGGTAATTTTACCATTTTTCCATTAATGATCTAATTAAGCCTCTTCCATCCTCCTAATCCATGTTTATGCAATATTAACCTACTTTTATTCCCTTTTAGAACTATTTTAAGGCCTTAGGTAGGGATTGAAAGATTTACTTTTTCCATTATCTGTTCGAGCTTCTGTTCATCACTTTGGATGCACAACTGTAATTAATCAAGTACTTTTTATCTATTCTTTTCCTCTCTTTCTCTCGACCAAGTTATTGAGGTGTGATCATTTTTTACATTTTATCAGAGATACTCCATTATAATCCAAATTAGAAGTTGTTATCGTAATAGTAGAATTGTACAACCCTAAGGTGGGTGGTCTATAACTCATCCCTCAAGTTTTTTGATTTTGGAATTATCCTGTGGGGCCCACCGATTTCATAGGGTGACGTTTATTGAATTTATATGTCATGCTTATAATCATTATAACCTTATGTGTAAGATTTCAGATTTCTATGTAAGGTATGTTTTTCTCACTTTTTAGTTTTAGTCACCTTTTTGTGGTTAATTAAATGTTTTCCCAAGTCATTAATAAGGCTCAGGGGTGTTCTCAGAGTTCAGGACAAAAATGAGATTGAAAAGGGGGGTGGGCATGTTGCACGATTTGTGCACGGTTAGTAAAAACCACATGGAATTTCTAGGAAACCATGAAAAGGTGGGTTTTTTTGATAGTAGCATCCACATATTTTGTGCAAGGTTTGGAAAACTGTGTGGGTAAATCGTGCGATGGGGTTGTTTTGGGACAGAAGCATCTGCATGGTTTTTGCATGGTTTGGAAAACTGTGTCGGTAAACCATGCATCCCATAGAATTTAAAAAAAATTACAAAATTCCAATATGATGTTTTATACCCGACTCACAATTTTCCTCATTCCTCCTCCCTTGAACCCTAGTGATGATCCAAGATCTTAAGATCTTCCAATAGGTGATTATCTTTCAATTCTAGGGAATTTGGAGTGTCGTTAGTTGCATATTGAAGATCATGGTAAGGCTAATCCCAATATTGCTTATCTTTTTGGTTTAGAGTTTGTATTTCTTCCCCATATCCATATGAAGCTCTCAAACCCTACTTTTTTGGAGAGATTTATGGTAGATATTCAAGGGTTGGTCGAATCGATATCTAATGCCTTGGTTGAGAGTGAGTTATCCAATGGATTCAAGGTAGGTGGTCTACAAGTTATATCCCTTGGTTTTTGAGTATATTTGTGCATGTTGGGTTTTTATTCATGCCCTCTTTTGATGAGTTCTTGGTTCCTTAACATGATGTTTTGTTGTGGGTGTCTAAATGGTTGTTTTAACTCCTCTTGATTCCCATGGGATTCCAAGAGGATGACTTGAGTAAATTAGGGCCACTCATGGGGTGTGCCAATATTCCCCAAACATTGAGTTTAGCTAAGTAAATGTAACACCATTGTACGAGAACATAGAGATCATAATGAATATGTTAATATGCTTGAAGAATGTGTATTTCAGGTATAGTAATACACTTAGGTTGGGTAATTTCTTAAGTGGTTATTTGGTTGGAATGAAAAAGGGGTAAATGAATTAATGGAAAATGCTAGGGGATTAGCTTTATACTTGAATATGATTAGTGAGATAAGAAAGAAAAATGGGAATTAGGCTAAAGGGGTTAAGTAATATGAATAATGAATGTGTTAATGGATCAAAGAAAAATGTTAATTTCCCATTTATTGATATTGATGTGATGTTTTAAATGACATTAGAAATGTTGTTGTGATATAGTGTTTTGTGGTGAATGATAAATAATCATGTGCACTTGGCTTGGGTGTGTGGGGGTATTGACTTGAGGTTCTATGACCATAGGTTGAGTTGGACCAAGGCTCTATCTCGAATCTTAAATTCGGGGGTTAGGAAGGGGACAATGTTCTATTCACCTAACAGTTACATTCCACTAGGACTGAGATTTCAATGTGAGGATATTGGGAATTGTGTGAACTAATTCCGAATCAGATAGGACATGTAAATTCTTACATGTAGAGAACATTGAATATACCTAATCCATTGAAAACATTAAAGTGGTAGATTAATCATGATGTTTCTAAGTAGTGAACTCGAAGTCAATGGTAATATTTTAAGAAACATAGTCCATAATGGCCTATTGAACTGCTATCTTTACTTGTCATTATTATAATTCTCATGCACTATCTGCTTTTTTTGGACATTTTTGTAGACACTGTTGGTGGTGGCCTACTGAGTTATACACCCACCCTGCTCGGGCCACTATTGGATACCCGAGCAGATTTCATACTTGTAAGTCTAGACAAGGGCAAGGGGCCTATGTTAGGGAGTTGATATGGACATGGGAGATGGTTGGGTGAGGTTCCATACTTGAAGTTCGGACCATTTTGGGGATTCTATTGTTTCTTTCTTTTGGTGTTTTTGTTCACTTGGCACTATAGCATGACATGGAATATTTACTATTTCATTTGGTTGTACTGAGTTTTGGGAATTGGTTATTTGTGTTAGTTATATACTGTTCTCTTTTTTTTCTACTATTTCAATTGTTATATTTTGTTGCTTACTCTGGTATAGAGGGTGTAGTCTCCCCAAGAGACCTATTGGACCGTTGCTTCAAGTTGTTAACCTCTGAAGTATGGGGAGGCACACTTGAGTTCATGTAGTGACACAGATCCGGGCACCAAATTAGTGGATCTATGGTCGGGGAAATTATAATATGAATATGATATTTCCATATATGTGATTAGTGGTTGGTGGATATAACCACAACTCCATCCATCCCATGTAGGATGATATTCCATTGATGAATTTTAAGTGTTTTGACACTTTTGAGCCATTGTTAGAATGTGCTCTAACATGACCACACTAATGGTAGGCCTCCTTATCCTAAATTCTTATGGTATTATGTAACAGTGAATGGAAGGTACGATGTCACTTCCACTTGACCCACCTCAGGCAAGTTCTTCAAAATGATAATTAAATGTGAAAGAGAAATTGGCATGTATACTAAATATGTGACTTAACCGGATTAAATGTGAATGATTAATAGGTTTCATGTCTGTATCACCATTACCAAATTAATGGAAGGTAGAGGAATGAGACTTAATTATTGAAAATTCCTTAAATGGAATTAATAATGGTTGAATGATACTTGGCCTTATCACCCTAATGAAAGGAAAGGCTTGAACCAAATGAACCTATTGATCAATTATGACTTCATTAAAAGGTTTCATGCTACTTGAACTTATCACACTAATGAATGGAAATAATTGAACCAAATAAAATATTAGATGACATAATAATTAAATAGGAGTGACTTGAGTTGAGCTTGCCTTGGATTCTTATCGGGTAATGCCTTGAGCACCCGGGAACCCCATTCTGATTCAAGTATACGACTTGCTTAGGTTGAGATCCACATAGATCCAAATGATTTTCTATTCATGGATGCCAGGTATGACACCACATGATCCCTCATATAGTATTAAAGGATGCCTTGGATACACTCCTTGGATATATAATTGAAAAGTAGGTTCCATGGATAAATCCCATCGGGGCCAGTCACTACTTAGCCCCATTTTACATTGGATGAAATTCAGGGTCATGGTAGGCATCTCATTGTGGAATGTCATTGAATATTCACCTTGGAATACACTCTTAAACTTATCCAGGGTACAATTATTACTGAGTTTGAAACCCTTGAGGTCTATATTGCCTTGGTTATTACGTTGGATCTTCATTATAAAGTGTCATTATAGGTTACCTTGTAATAACTTGGAACCTTCACTATTGTTAACATTTGACTTAGTTATAAACTGGTAATAATTAATTAATATACTGGTTATGTTCAAACACTAGCCAAGGGATGAAGCATGTACTTGGGTATTTAGTTACATTGTGATGATTTACTTCATATATGCATTCTTTCAAACTATTACATTTACAATACATGGGATGGATGTTATAGACTTTGTTGGTGGTGGATCATTGAGATCTATCTCACCCCCTCTCTATGCATCATTTGGTACCTGGGATAGATTACATCTTTGTAGGTGGTGTAAAATGGAAACATATGACTTTAAACACATGATTACTTTTTGTTTAGGATGGATCTCGAGAGAAGATGACTGAGCCGGAGCTCAAGATGATTCGGATAAACTTTTATTTACTTTATTCTTTTTTGTAACATGTTATATATCTTGTCTTGTAGCCATGTTTTCCAGTTTTATAGATACATAAAAAATCATCAACAGTTATTATATGTTATTACAGTTATTTCAGTTCTTGTTTATGTTTTCTCTATTTTCTGTTGTCCCTTCTATTTACCTGTATTTCTTCTGTTATTTTCCTCAGTTCATATTTATCCATTGCACTGCACTTTTGTATTGAGGGCATAATCTCCCAATGTACACACCATGGGACCACACTGCAAGTCAGCAGCCTCTGGAATTTAGGGAGATGTGCTTGAGTTCATGTGTCCCACTAGGCTCGGGGAACCTATTAAGTGGAATCTGAGTCTGAGACATCATAAAGTGGTATCAAAGGAAGGTTTCTTTTCGTGCTTTACTATTTGGAGATGATGGATTAGAGATTATGAATTCTTAGGACATAGCCATAATCCATGCATGGGTGTCACGAACCCATGTTCTGGGTAAAACCCATGTTTCCAAAATTATAATTGTTGTTCTATTTTTCTTATTATAATTGACATTATTTCAACATTCGGTGAAGAACATTTTTTGTGTTGTTGTTGATTATTACATTATTTGAGGATTTTATTTCATCCTTTGGACCAGTGATATGATGAAAATTATCTTTTTTACATGCATCATTATAGAAGCCTAGAACTCCCATGTCATGCATATTACATTGCCATATAGGTGAATTTCACTACATGAATTTCTTGATGTGTAGGTTCTAGGCGCAACAGAAGCGTGTTAGTGGGTGTACCCAACTTTAATTTTTCTATTAACAATGATCAATTCGAGATCCATCATGGTAATAAAACACCAGTTCTTTGGAATAGAATGAAGAACAAAAAAATGGAAGGGAATCCCAAAACCATAGATAGGATCATAATATGTTAGTTATAATTAATTTAATTAAAAATAATAATTACCTTGATGGAATTATCTCTCCATTGATGTTTCTAGTCACGATATGATGTGACCCCTCATTGCATCATAGAATCAAAGTGTAGGAATACTCTAATGGTGATCCACATGTGCTTCATGATATCTGGATGATGTCGAAGGGATCTATGGGTGCTAGCGTGGAAGATACCTTTCTTGCGATGTCTGCCTTCGATCACCTTGATTCAGTGAAAGAGGATCTCTCTCTCTCTCTCTCGTAGCTTGAGAGTGTTCTTGGAAGAAAAAAATTCTCTCTTGGCTTGAGAGCTTTCTATAAATCCATTGTGAACAACCACAAAAATGGCTAGGATATTGAGAATTATATAATTGGGTTTTTAATTACATAGAATAATAAATTGAATTACTTACACAAAAGCATTTATTAATTTCATTTAATTCTTAGTAATACACCATGTATAATAATTACATTTGACTATTATTATTACTTGACATGCGCCCAACGAATTATACATAATATTATTTAATTATTTATATAATATTATTTCTAATGAATCCCCAGAAAAACTATAAAGAATGTACTTTTTTTTTCATTTTTAATCTCTTCCACTGCATTTATTAGACCTTGAATAATGGATATTTATTTCTCAAATAAATATCACTACATTACTCACTAATAAATATATTATTTCATCCATAATATATTCTCTCAAATAACTAGTGTCAAAATAAATGTGATCAGGTATCCATGAATAATTATCAAACCCCAATAGTGAATAATCTTTATTCAACCTATTAAATTAATATTTAACTGAGATACTTGGACACACTTAGGGTGTGACCCACTATGCCTATTTCTCAGTGGCATTAGGTGGAGCCTTCCTAATGTCCAAGGTTAGAATCTAGAAATTTTCCAAGGCACCCATATAGAAAGAAGTTAATAATGCAATTACATGTCACCTTTCATAAATTCTTACCATGTAATGTAATCCCTTTGTCTCGATATCTCTAATAAAGCAGGTTTCATGCTTGTTCCATCAACCCATGTGTTCGATTATTATTTATTTGAATTTCTAGAATTGAACTCTCCCATTCATTACCATGGACATGGATTTATTTAGGCTATATCAATTCCATAAAAGGCCCTAATATATCTAATTCCTTTATGGAATAGAAGGGACAAGTCCTTTCTCACATTATATATTAATGCAGTATTACTCGTGGCACACCCAACATATCCTACCTCACTGCGAACAGTGTGTCGTCACAATTTTCATCAGTACATCTAAGTGCATGAGTTTTAATACTCATTAATAATAATCCTAAAGTCTAAGGAACAATACTCATGTAAACAGATAGGAACATCCAATGATTCTATGAAATGTGGATTTCATAGTGTCAGGTGTCATTCTCATAATATCATCCTAGATTTTACCAAGGGTGAACACCTTGAATAGGTGACTCAATGTTTTATGAGTCCTCACACTTAATGGCTTGTATTATTTGTGTCCCTGAAATAACCTCATCTAGACATAGAACATATATTCAATAATAATGTTATGGCACTTCTGGGTTCTCATCATAGCAGGGATCCGCTATGAACCTTTAATGAAACAACTATCTTTAGGACATTATCACATGAATTATCATGCAGAAGAACAATCAAGATGTTATAAGGTATTTATTAATGAATAAAGTACAAATTAGTTGGTTCTAGGCCACCAACCCCAATAGAATCCCTCTTAGACTAGAGCCGACTACTAACAACCTTTAACTCGCTACCTCTCACATGATATTCATGCTTATGTTGAGATTGGACATTAGTATTTGGGTCCTCCATGTTATCTTCTATTGGTCGGAGTAGTTTACTCAAGATGGGAGGGGTTAATTGAGTAACTAAAAAAATTTCTGTTACAAAAAAATTATTTAAAAGAAATGGTTTCCCCAAAAATCCATACAGCCCAGTTAATCAAGGTTATACTGTTATGAGAGTTTGACTATTTAAACAACTTCATAGAAGATTTATTAATTATCAGTAGTCTTAATATGTATTATTAATATTACTTTTGATGTTATCCTAGTAAGACAAATCAGTTATTACTTCTTTCTAAGACTAATTATCAAAGTGAAATTAGAGTTTTCTGGATTATGCAATAAAGCAGTAAAACAAAGAAGACTAAAATTAAATAGCACAGCAGATATAAAACATGTGGTTCAATCTCAAGATGAGACATAATCCACTCCACTTTGTGATCACCTGACACCAAGCAGTTTATATAAATAACCTTTGATCCACACCCTGGATCGGGGTTAACAACAGTACACAAACTGTCCAATCACACATGGACCTCTTCCACAGTTTTCGTGGGTAAACAAAATAAAAACCATACCACACATGGACCTCTTCCACAGTTGTCGTGGGTACACAAATGTATATAGGGTTTGGCGTAAGGATTTAGAGATCCTTCAGTTTATCATAGGAGTCAGTGTGTGTGTGGAATATACAATGTACACACACTTCTCAAAAGGTAAGTAAAAGAATCACTGAGCGAGAGTATATATGACTTTATAATTCTCTAGTGATTTTAAGTGCATCTCTGGACTTATTTGATTAATAAAAAATGCTTCTGATTCCTTATTTGGTTTTTTTCTTGAAAAACAGAGTGTCGTGCTTCAACTTGTGTTCTCCACGATCTTTGTTAATGTGAGGATGTTCTTTGGATTCTAGTGTACTTCATGTGTTATTCAGCAAGGTTGGATTGAATTCATGTGAAAATCATTTCTTTGAAAATCTTGCAAATTGTTCTTCTTGGTCGTGCTCACACGCTTGTTCTTCATTCAGTATCACACTCTCTTTCTCTTGGGCACTCTCCACTTTTTATCTTCGAATGCATGAGATTTAGCCAACAGGTTCCATGTGTTTCGTACCTTGTACCCCATACTAGGTCTAAAAAGAAACATTAATTATGTTAGTGCATTAATGGCATCGAATATGACATTTAGGTATAAAATTGAATGATGAAAAAATAGCTTAAGAAATAGTGTCACAGTATGATATGAAAACGGTGTCTTCTTCACTATGTCTGAGTGTCCCGATCTTAGTGTCATGGTGTTTGAGTGTCATGGTGTCTTACTCACAGTGTCTAGTCTTCACGGTGTCTTGCTCACGGTGTCTGATCTTCATGGTGTATGGTCTTCACGGTGTTTGGTCTTCACGGTGTCTGGATTACTATGTCAGGATTCATGGTGTCTGATCTTCATGGTGTCTAGTACTTAGACAAATAACTGTATTCAGACTTAAACAGTAATATGCATGAGATGGATTGAGCTTAACCATTATAAATTATGAGAGAACATGAAACATAAATACACATGATTGGATATAATTTATAGGATTGAACTAGGTTGAATGAGATTTATGATCATTAATAGGATATGTGATAATTAAATAGATTTACGATCATTAAAACATGATTAATACATGAGGAGTCCAACAATCTCTCCCATTTTGATGATCACAAATCATGTACAGTAAAAGTGTAAATTGGATGAAACTATAGAGAATATTACCTATAGATAAAAACATATAACTTCTCTCCCTATTGGGATTATCAAAAAGTTGAAATAAGAGAGGGTAAACAGTGCACATTCCATTAAAGGTAATTAGAGTGTAGTACATCATAAAGTAGAAATACAAAAATCAATGACATCCCCATCAAAAAATAGTAAGCACTGGTCTTCTTCCGGGATTGGCCTTCTCTTTTCCTTTATCAGCAGCAGAAGATGAATCCATAAGGGAAGTGGATAATGTGGAAGAAGACAGAGACCTAGTAGATAGAGAGGGTAATGAGAGACCATCGAAGAATGAAGAAGCCAATATTGTAGTAGTGAAAGATCTATGTAGTTGGTGATCAAGAAGGATAGACCTAATCTCATTGAGAGCATGGCCAACAGACATGGCAGTTGAAGCTAAAGAAGAAGTAAATGTAGGCAATCCAGGTCAGAGAGGGGCAACCGCTGGAGCAACAATTGCTATACTTCGAACATGAATATACAGTCTCAGAAGTTTGACGAAGTCTGCAATTATCTCTCCTCCATACGGCCTGGATTTTTTAAAGTAATCTTTGTTTTCCATGAACATGTCCAATAATCTGGTAAACTCGGTTAGTTTGTGGACTTGGTTTTTGAAGGCATGAGTTACAGGAGTAATTCGCAGATTCTCTACAAGATATTTGAAATGGTTGGTCATATCAGTCTTTGAGAATATTTTATTGAAATAGAAATCCACTTTCTTAGAAATATCCTGCTGGGCATCATTTGCAATTTGTAATGAATTTGTAAAAGATCCAGAACTCTGTCACTGTTCTTGACAACATCAAAGAAATAAGACACATTTAAGCCACTAAAAGCAGTCTAAATCTCTTCTTTGACTATAGATATGAGCAAAGTACTATCCAAGGTAGGGGTAGAGGATTCACCATAAGTATTAGCGACTTTGACTGCTATGGTTAGAGACTTGATATGATTCAATACCTATTGAAGTCAGCCAATGTACTCAGTAGTGAGTTTATTGAGGTTCACCACAAGCTCTCTCATTTCTTTCAACAACTTTTTGTGCCTTTCTACAGTCTTTTTATCAAAGGATAACAGGTAAGGGTGAATTTGGGACACAACATCTCGAGAAAATCGAGGAATAATAGGTTATAGAGGAGTAACAATAGGTTCTAATCTGGAATGCATCTTTTTCTGCATGTCTTCCACAATGCTTCTTAGGGTTGAGAATTTACTACTGAGCGTCCTATTTTCAACTAAAACTTCTTGAATTTCATGGAGCATTTTAGGTTGCATCTGCCAAATAATCTTCTCCAGAAGCAGTGAGGCATCTTTCTCACTCAGATTTGTCACAGGCCGAGGATGGGAATTAATAAGCTTCTCAACTCTAAATAAAATAGTATTTCCAAAATCCTTCAAATCATCTTTACTGACAAAGGATAGTTGGTCAGGTAGAAGTTCAGGTGGAGGAACTGGTACATGGGAAGGTTCATGTTATGTTTCCTTATTAGATGTAAAGTTAGAAACTGACATCAACTGAAACAAAGAAAAAAGGTCAAGCCCAGTTGCAGTGACCTGCTGGGACTCACTCACATCATAGAAGCTAGGGAATTTGTACTGAATGTTCATAAGACTAGACTCAGATAGATGTGAGGCTTCACCAGAGTCAAGAGTTGGGTATTCCTCCCCCTCAATAGGTGCTTCCATTTCAAGACCTTGAGGCTTAGGAGCTTGTTCTAAATCCACCGTTTCATCTCTAAGTTCCTCATTCGTCTCTTACCGAGCCAACTGAATGGCTATCTCCATCCCCTCATCAGCAGAGGGTATTAGTTCAGGAACAGATTGTTATACAAGGAATTCATCCATATTTTCTTCTTGCATTACAAGATTTTCTTCTACTAAAACCTCTTCCATGGCTTTCTTCTCAGATTTTGTGACAACTACTTCTCTTTCCGCTTCAGGTTGGATTTCCAGATTAACATCTTCAGGGACAGGAGGTTCTTCAACAACAACATGAGGAACACCGACTTCTTCCATATGAGGTACTTTAGATTCCTCTTCTTCTTCTTCTGAAGACTCAACAACTTCATATGGTTCCAAGCCAGGATCAAAAATGTTTTTCGGCCTTGATGGATAATCAACAAGATTTAACTTCTCATAAATCTTATCGTTATCTTCCAACCACTCCTTTTTCCATGGATTCTAGTTTATTTTCATTCTTCTAATGATGGGTTTAGAGAGATAGTACTCACACACCATAAGCACTTCTTCATTAGGTACAACTATGCCTTTTGCAACAAGCATGACTGATATCAACCAAGAGTAGAATAGAGAGTTAGATTTGGATGTAACCTTGATCAACTCACACATATGGTGAATGATGTACTTGCATAGGTTAATCTTGTGTCCATTCTTCATAAGATGAATTAAGAACAAATCTTGATACTTTAATACAACAAAGTCACCTTTCCTTGGACTAACCATATTTTGAACAAACTTAAACAACAACCATGTTTCCCCATCATGTTCAGCCGCTATGGACCTTATCTTGGTGCCATTCCCGGTTAGGGTTTATAGACCATCTTCAAGATCAATGAAATCAGTTGTAGGTGGGGGTTCTCTCTGATAATCTTCCCAAATCCCTTCGTGAGGTATCCTAAGGCATACAACCCATAACCTCGATGAGAAGGAGCATCTTTGGCCATTAATTCAGCTTCTCACAACAAAGCTTTCACCAGAGTCAAAAGAAAACTATGAATACTTGTAGAACTGAGCTACTAACCTCGGATAAATCGGTCTATTCTCTCTTGAGAACCATTCTAGCCAACCTTGTTCTTCTAACACTTTTAAGACCAGAGATTTTCTGGACAAAATCCATTCAGGTTCGATTTATTTTTCAGGTACAACACTTCGATTTAACATGTTCAGATTCAACAGTCCTTCGACCATTAGCATAGGTGCTAGCTTCTTTTTCTTTGAGCGGAACTTCTCAGGTGTTGATGAAGATGTTCGTTTTATTCTTGGCATCCATTGAAGGTCGAGAGAGAGAGAGAGAGAGGGTTGCAAGGTTGAAAGGGTTCGAGACGAGTGCGTAGGATAATGAACAGGTGAAGAACTGAGTGAAACTCTTTGTTTTATCATTTGGGAATGTCAAATGTCAGAAAAATAAAAACACGGGAAAGTAAAAGAGGTGAAATAAAAATTACCGCAATATGGGATTAAAGAAATTAAAAAAATAATTTTTATGGAGAGACCGTGAATGATTGTTATGGTGAGACAGTGAGTGGTCATCACAGTGAGGCAGTAAGTGAAAGCCAGTGCGCGTTACGGTGAGATAGTCAATGTCCGACTGTGAATACAACGTTTTAACGGTGAGACCGTAAACGCGAGATAAAGTAACTTAGAAATTGTAATCACGACACAATAAAGTAAAGCATAGTAAAAAGTCAAATAGTAAGAAAAGTAAGATATCTATTTGATATTTATCATGCCAAGATCATGTATGATGTTGTCTATTCTCTTAGAATTTAATAGTTTAGTGAATATATCAGAAAGTTGATATTTAGTAACAATGAATTCCAAGGTGATATCACCCTTTTGATAATGATCTGTCAAAAAGTGATGTCATACATCAATATGTTTTGTCCTAGAATGTGAAACAAATTTTTTGAGATTTTAATAGCACTTGTGTTGTCATAAATTATTGGTACATGTTTGAATAGATATCCATAGTCTAGTAGTGTGTGTTTCATCCAAACAATTTGTGCGCAAAAACTGCCCGCAGCTCTGTATTCAGCTTCTGCTATAGATAATGCAACAGAATTTTGTTTCTTACTACACCATGATACTAGTGACTTTCTTAAAAGGTGACATTTTCTAGAGGTTCTCTTTCTATCTAACTTATAGCCACCGAAGTCAGCATCAAAATAACTAACTAGTTCAAATGATTTTCCTTTAGGATTTAATAGTCCTAGATTGGGCGTATGCTTGAGGTATTTGAAAATTCTCTTTACAGAATTTAAATGAGTTTATTTAGGATTTTCATGAAAATGAGCACACATAAACACACTAAACATAATGTCTGGATGAATAGAAGTTAAGTAAAGTAAACTTCCAATCATTCCACTATAAGTGGTTTGATCAACATATTTTACATCTTCATCAAGATCTAACTTACATGTGGTACTCATGGGAGCATCACTACTTTTAGTGTTATCCAATCCAAAACATTTTAGAAAATCATTAGTGTATTTATTTTGAGTTAAAACAATTCCATAATTATTTTGAAGGATTTGAAAACCAAGAATGAATTTTAGTTTACCCATTAAACTCATTTCAAATTCGTTTTTCATCATTTTAGAAAAATCAATACATAATGAATTTTTTGAATATCCAAAAATAATACTATCTACATAGATTTGAAAAACTAAAACATCATTGGAAATTTGTTTTTTAAAGAGGGTAGGATCAACTATTCCTTTTGTAAAACCTTTGGAAATTATAAAAGTACTCAATATGTCCTACCAAGATCTTAGAGCTTGCTTTAATCCATATAAAGCTTTTGATAGTTTGAAAATATGATTGGGAAAATTAAGATTTGTAAATTCAGGGGGTTGTTCAACAAATACATCCTCAGCTATATACCCATTTAAGAATTCACTATTAACATCCATTTGATATTGTTTGAAATTTAGATGTGCAGCATAGGCAAGTAGAATTCGGATGGATTCATGTCAGGCTACTGGAGAAAATGTCTTCTCATAGTCAATTACTTCTTCATGACTGTAGTCTTGTGCAACTAATCTAGCCTTGTTCCTAACTATATTTCCAGCTTCATCTACCTTATTTCTAAACACCCATTTAATGCCTATGATGAAGGTGTCCTTGGGACTTTCAACAAGTTTCCAAACTTTGTTTATTTTAAACTGATTAAGTTCTTCTTGCATATCAATTACCCAAAATTCATCATTGATGGAATCATCAATGTTTTTAGGTTCAGGTTGTGACAAGAAGGCTTGATGTTCAACCTGATTTCAAAGAGAGGCTCTAGTTTGTGTTCCTTTGTCTAAGTCTACTACAAAAACATCTAAGGGATGGTTTTTAAGGGTTTTAACCTTTCTAGAAAAAGAGGGACTTGTGATTTCAAGTTTATCAGAAGATTATGGTTCATTATGACTCGATTGAAGAGAATTTCCAGAATTAAAAGTTTTCATAGATTCATTCACAGTGGAATTTGAGAATTTTGAGTTGATATTAAGATTTGACACATCATCCTTTGGATTTTCTATGATGGTTCTAGGATCATGCAGATATGTTTCATCAAACTTCATATGAACATAGTCTTCCACACATTTAGTTCTCTTATTGAATAATCTATAAGATTTACTTAATATTTAGTAGCCAAGAAAAATTCATTCATCACTTTTGGATACAAATTTGTCAAGATTATCCTTAGTGTTGAGAATAAAAACTTTGCAACCAAAAACTCAAAAGTAATTAACCTTAGGCTTCCTATTATTCCGGGGTTCATATGAGGTACTTTTGTGAATTGGTCTAATTAAGACTCTATTGATTATTTAGTATGATGTATTAACAGCTTCAACCAAAAAGTAAATCGGTAAGTCATATTCACTAAGCATTGTTATAGAAATTTCATGCAGGGATCTATTTCTTCTTTCTACAACACCATTTTGCTGAGGTGTTCTAGGAGAAGAGAAATTGTGAGTATAACCATTCTGTGAGCAAAAGGGTTCAAACTCTTGATTTTCTAACTGACGACTATAATCACTTCATAAAGATTTAATTTTAAGGCCACTAAGATTTTCTACAGAGTTGTCATACTTAGTAATATAAGAGCAAACTTCACTTTTGTGAGCCATGAAGAAGGTCCAGGTATATCTAGAAAAATATTCTACTAGAACATAAACATTGTTCTTCCCATTTAAACTATAAACTCTATATGGTCCAAACAAATTCATGTGAAACAATTCTAGAGGTTGAGAAGTAGAAAAATATTTCTTTTATTTGAAAGAGATTTTGTGTTATTTTCCCTTTTGACAAGGATTTCACACTTTGTCATGTGGAAACTCAAGTTTGGGTAAGTCTTTAACTAGGACTTTTCTAGTTATATTTCTAAGGGAGTGAACATTATAGTGTCCTAGTCTCTTATGCCAGAGCCACGATTCTTTATGAAATACACTTAAGGATGAATCATTTTGAGAAGCTAAGGAATCTAAATTAATAGAATAAACATTCTCATTCCTTGATGAAGAAAATAATAATTTCTCTTTAGAATTAAAGACATTATAGGTATCATTTTCAAATTTAACATGATATCCATCATCACATAATTGTGAGATACTAATAAGATTATATTTTATGCCATTAACAAACAACACTTTAGAAATTTAAATCGAATCAGAGTTACCAATCTGGCCCAATCCAATGACTATCTCTTTAGCATTGTCACCAAATGTGACATGTCCTCCATCTGCTTTTATCAGATTCTTGAAGCATGAGTAGTCTCCTGTCATGTGCCTTGAACATCCACTATCCAAGTACCGTAGATTCTTGTATGAGCTCTTCAAGCAGAATTCCTATAACATGATCAAGTAAAGACAGATTTAGGTACCCATACTTGTTTGGGTCTAGTAACATTAGTAATAAGTGCTTTAGGAACCCATATTTGTCTCAAAGTTTTCCTAGAAGAATTATGAAAAGTGTTTGAAAAATAAACTGTATTTAGTCCACCAAAACATGAATCAGTAGAATATGTATCATGACTTTAGCTAGTTTAGTTGTGTCCAGAACTGGAAAAAATATTATATGTCCTAGGCTTGGAATCAAAATTCCTTCTACCAAGGTTTCTTTTTCCAGGTTGATAACCAATGCTAGTATTATATTTAGGGGAAATTTTTTTTCCTAGAATTTGGGTATGGGTATTTTTCTCATTGGTAACCTTTTCTAAGTCACATTTTTATTGCTCATTTGACATTTTTAATTCATTGTTTTCTTTTAGCAGTTGAGCATTTTTCTCCATTTCAGTAATAAGTTTAGAGTTAACATTTACAGTGAGAGCATGTATTTTCTTCAATGATTTATATTTATCTTTTAATTCATTTCATGTCTCTTAAAGCATGTTGCAATATTCAAGCATTTATTCATTAGTCATATTTTAAGAGTCACTTTTCTCTTCAAAGTAGTATGAATTATGTATAGAATAGTTCAGTGTTACCTCAGATGTTTTTGTCATAAAACACATGTTGGCTTTGTTAGCCTGTTCATCATGTGATGTCTATGAGTCTCTTGAACTATCCTCAGAGGAACTCTAGGTTGCCTTCATTTCCTTTTTGTACATCTTTTCCTTGTCCTCATACTTATTCTTATACTTGATCTTTGGACAATCCTCCTATATATGTCCTTTTAGCATACATTCATAGCATACAATTTTATCAGTTTGGTCACTTCTTTTGCAGTCTTTTTTTGAGTTTTCTTTTTGATCACACTTTCCCTTGAAGTTAGGATTTCTGAAAAATTTCTTCTTTTTGTAAAATCTTTTGAATATTCTTGCCAGTTGAGCCATCTCCTCATCACTGAAAGATGATGATTGTCCAGTGGTGGAACTTTCAACAGAAGCTTCGAGTTTCCCTTTGTCTTTGTGCATCGAGAAGGTGGTCTTAAATGCTATAGATTTTCTCTTTGGTTCATCCTCTTCTTCTTTGATGACATTCAGCTCTTATTCATACATCATCAGTTTTTCAATGAGTTCTTTTATAGGTAACTTGCTGATGTCGCATGATTCTCTAATAGAGACAGAGGTTCCCCTCCATCTGTCAGGTAGACATCTAAGGATTCTCAAGATCAGTTCTTTGGCAGTGACTTCTCTTCCAAGAGAGATCATTGTGTTGAAAATATTATTGAACCTGAGGTACAAGTCAGAAATAGGCTCATCATGTTTCATCTTAAAATTATCATATTTTTAGTACAAGTATTAAGTCTCATTTCCTTTACACTAGATGTGCCTTCATATGAGACAGACAAGGTATCCCAAATTTCCTGGCCAGTTTTACAAGCAGAGATCCTATTAAATTCTTCATCTCCCAAAGAATAGTATAAAGAATTTATTGCTTTTCAATTGTTATTATATGTATGTTTGTTAGGTTCATCCCATGTAATTCTATCAGTCACATGATGTTTGTATTCATCTATAATGGATGACCAAATTTCAAAGCTCATACTCTCTAGATGCATTTTCATTTTAATTTTCCACTGAGCATGTTTGGTTCGACTAAAGAATGGTTGTCTTTTGGTTGCAACACCTTCTAATCTATTATCCATACTAAAAAATTACTTTAAATGAGCTAGAAATTTAGAATTGACAGAAATTTACAGATCTGTAAGGTACAACTACAATCATAGTTGAGTAAGATAACATAGAGTCCTAATAAAGCAACCTCTGATACCAAATGTTGGTAAGAGTAGTTTACTGAAGAGGGAAGGGGTGAATTGAGTAACTATAAAAAATTTTCTTACAAAAATATTATTTTAAAGGAAATGGTTTCCCCAAAAATACATATAGCCTAGTTAATCATGGTTATAATGTTATAAGAGTTTGATTATTTAAACAAATTCTTAGAAGATTGATTAATTCTCAATAATCTTAATATGAATTATTAATATTACTTTTGAAGTTATCCTATTATGTAAAATTAGTTATACCTTCTTTCCAAGACTAACAATCAAAGTGAAATTAGAGTTTTCTGGATTATGTAATAATGAAGTAAAACAAAGAAGACTAAAATTAAACAGCACATCAGATATAAAACAAGTGATTCAGTCTCAAGCGGAAACCTAATCCACTCCACTTGGTGATCACCTGCCACCAAGTAGTTTATATAAATAAACTTTGATCTACACCCTATATTGGGGTTAACAATAGTAAACAGACTATCTAGGTCACACAGGGACCTCTTCCATAGTTTTTGTGGGTAAACAAAATAATAACCAGGCCACACAGGGACCTATTCCATAGTTTTCGTTGGTACACAAAAGTATAAAGGGTTTGGTGTAAGGATCTAGAGATCCTTCAGTTTAGCACAAGAGTCATTGTGTGTGTGGAATATATAGAGTACACACACTACTCAAAATCTAAGTAAAAGAATCATCGAGAGAGAGTAGATATGATGCTCTAGTAATTTGAAGTACAACTCAAGACACCTTTGATTAAGAAGAAATGATTCTGAGTCCTTCTCTGGTTTTTGTCTTGAAAAATAGAGAGTCATGCTTCAGCTTGTGTTCTCCACGAGCTTTGATAATGTGAGGATTTTCTTAGGATTCCAATGTACTTCGTGTGTTCTTCAGCAAGGTCGGATTGCATGCATGTGAAAATTTATTCTTTGGAAATCATGCAAAGTTTTCTTCATTGTCATGGTCACATGCTTGTTCTTCATTCAGTATCGCGCTCTCTTGCACTTGGGCACTCTCCACTTTTTATCTTCGAATGCATGAGATTTAGCCAATAGTTTCCATGTGTTTCGTACCACATACTATTTATACAAAATAAACATTAATTATGTTTGTGCATTAATGACATCAAATATGACTATTAGTAATTAAATTGAAAGATGAGAAAATATTTTATGAAATGGTGTCTCAATATGATATGAAAACAATGTCACCTTCACGGTGTCTGAGTGTCACGGTCTGAGTGTCACAATGTCTGAGTTTCAGAGTGTCTTCCTCACGGTGTCTTTCTCACGGTGTCTGGTCTTCACGATGTCTTGATCACAGTGTCTGATCTTCATGGTGTCTGGTCTTCATGGTGTCTGGTCTTCACGGTGTATGGCTTCCTGTGTCAGGCTTCATAGTGTCTGATCTTCACGGTGTCTTTTACATAAGGCAAATAACTGTAATCAGACTTAAACAATAATATGCATGAAATTGATTGATCTTAACCATTATAAAGCATCAGAGAACTTGAAACATAAATACAAATGATTGGATATAATTTATATGATTGAACTAGGTTGAATGAGATTTGTGATCATTAATAGGATATGTGATAATTAAAGAGATTTGTGATCATTAAAACATGATTAATATATGAGGATTCCAATATCATCCATGGACACTCTTCTCACTGCAACTTCACCCCATTGATAAAAATACCTCAAGAGGTGATACATCTGGAGCTTGTTCTTTTTTCATTGATGTGACCTTGGTTCTTCTTCGAGATCCACCACTGTAGTATTATTACAATACAATGTAATAGGATCATTACTACTAGACACCACATCATGATCCTGGAAAAAGTTTCGAATCTATATGGATTCCTTGGTAGCATCATAAGCCACTATATATTCGGACTCCACTATAGAATCAGTGAAAACTTGTTGCTTTAAACTCTTCCAGCTCACAGATCGTCCATTGAGACAGAAAACATATCTAGATTGTGACTTCAGATCCTTCTAATTTTTCTAAAAGACAACATCAACATACCCTTCGATGACAAGCTCCTAGTCTCCTCCATACAACTGGAACATATCCTTAGTTCTTCATAGATACTTAAGGATAGTCTTAACAGTAGTCTAATGTTGTTCTCCTGGATTTTCTTGATATCTTCCTACCATGCTCAGTTCATAGGCAACATCAAGCATGGAATATAACATGGCATACATGATGGATCCTATATCTGAAGCATATGAAATCTTACTCATTCTATCTTTCTTCTATTATTTCTGAGGACACATTTTCTTATAAAGATGTAGGACATGTGATATTGGAATCAACATAGTCCAAGCATCCACTTGGATCTATCACGAATGATCATGATCCCAAAAATGTAGGTTTCTTCACCCAAGACCTTCATGGAGAAACCCTTGTTCAACCAGTCCTTAACTGACTGTATAACTGGTACATCATTTCCAATAAGAAATATGTCATAAAAATATACTACTAGGATAATGACCACATTCCAATTAAACTTCTTATAAACACGTGGCTCACATTCATTCTTAATGAAATCAAATTCATTTATTGATTCATCAAATCGAATGTTCCATGACCTGGATACATTCTTTAATCCATTAATGAATTTTTGAAACTTTAAAACCCATTTGGATTCACTTGGTGTCAAAAACCCTTCTTGTTGTGTCATATAGAAATCTTTCTGAAGGTTCCCATTAAGGAACACTATTTTGACATCCATCTACCAAATATCGTAGTCATGGTAAGTTGTTATGGAAAGTATTATTTTTATGGATTTAAACATGGAAATTGGAGAGATGGTTTCATTAAATTCAATTACTTGAATCTATCTGAATATTTTATCCACTATCCTTGATGTATAGGTTTTAAATAGACCTTCCACGTCCAAATTTCTCTTGAATACCCATTTTCATCCAACATGTTTTACATCAATTGGATCATCGACCAGAACCCGTACATGGTTTAGATACCTAGAATCCATCTCAGAATTCATATCTTCTATCCACCTTGTAGCTTTTAAGATTTCTACTACATCCTTGTAGGAGAGAGGTTCATCATTATCCAATAATAATAAATCACCATCCTCTGCGACTAGGAAACCAAATCTCTCTGGTTCGCTTACCTCTCTTGAGCTCCTACACAGTACTTGTGTTTCTAGAACCTCTTCCACGGGAACCTCTAGAACCTTTTCCTCTACCAACTCTTGTGTATCTTGAGCATCAACTTTGTCGAAGTCAATCCTGCTCTCACTATCCTTTTTGAGTATTTTATCCCACCCATGAAAGATGGATTGTCGGAAGACAGTCACTTTCTTGTCTGAAGGGTTATACAAGTAATTTTATTTTTTTCCTTGGGATATCCTATAATGATTCACCTCATGACTTGGGGTGCAAGTTTATTTCATGAGAAGGCCTTATCAAATTCCCCACATCCCCATACATGTGTATGGGACAAAATGGGTTTCTTTTTATTCCATAACTCATTGGGAATTCTATTTTCTGCCTTAGTGGGTACTCAGTTTAATGTGTATACTGAAGTTTGTAATGCATATCCCCAAAAGGATAATGGAAGATCTGCATGACTCATCATCGAGCTCACCATAACCAATAAGGTGCGGTTCTTCTTTTCAATAACACCATTCCACTATGGTGTATAAGGAAGACTGAGCTGAGATAGAATACCAGAATCTCGTAGAATATCGATGAACTCTTGGTTAAGATATTCTCCACCTCGAACCAATCAAAGTTTCTTAATCTTCTTACCAATATGATTCTATACTCCATTCTTGAATTCCTTAAATTTCTCTAAGGACTCTGACTTATACCTCATTAAGTAGAAAAATCAATATCTACTCAAACTATCATTAAAAGTAATGAAGTAAGAATATCCACCTCTATATTCTACTAGAAATGGCTCACACACATCCGTGGGCACCAATACTAGATGCTCTGTGGCCCTTTCACCCTATCCACCAAAAGGTGTCTTGGTCATCTTACCTTGTAGACAAGCGTGACATCTATCAAGTGGTTTTAGCTTAGTAGAGTCTAAATAACCATCTTGGAAGATCTTTTTCAAGCACTTCTCATTTACATGACCAAGATGGTGATGCCACAACTGGTTGATTTATGAATCATGTGATTTTGTTTTATTACTGATTTCCAACACTTGTTTTTAATAATTTAATCCATACAAAATGTTATTTAAATGCACCATACCATAACAAATGTTGTTCTTATAAAAGAAACAACCCTTATTTCCAAACATGAAAATAAATCCATCCACATCCAAACATAATACATAAATTATGTTCTTGGTAACACTAGGTACATAATATTAGTTATGTAAAACCAAAATCATTTCAGATGGCAATGAGAGATGGTAATCGCCAATGGCAAACATAGCCAACCTTGCGCCATTGGTAGCTCAATGATCCACCTATCCTTTTGTAATCCTTATAAATCAACTTGGTTCCTTCATTTGAAAACAGATGTGATCCCCACAAGATTTATCTAGTAAACAATGTATAGAAATGGAATGATTACACTCGATAATGAAGGAACCTTTAGAATACCCATGCTTTTGGGGGAAGTTAATATTTCAGCGGCCTTGCTTTCCACATGAAAAACATGCTGGCTCCCATTCCTTGATGTACCTCTAGATCTTCCCCTTCTTGGAGGGATGATGCTCAGGTGATTCAGACCGTTTATAAGTCCTTGGCCCCTTTGCCTTGTCCTTCATTTTCTTATTCTCTATAAGGACTGTTGGTTTGTCACACCCAATTTTCTTATCTATCTGAAGAATTAAGGTCAATATTTATGATAGAATCTTCTCATTGTTTCTCATGTTATAATTGACAATAAAGCTAGAGAGGGTCTTGGACAGTGATGATATGATGACATCTATACACAAATCATCTGGTAACTTAATCCCTAAGATGTCTAGGCATTCAATGTAGTCAATAACCTTGACTACATGAGGCCCAAATGGTGTATAATTTCCAATATTAGTTGTAAAAAAATCATTGGAGATCCCATATGTCTTCTGTCACACCTTCTATTGATAGAGATCCTTAAGGTGAGACATAATGCTATACACGTCTATGTTTTCATGTTGTTTCGAGAGCTCATTAGAAATGACCAATAGAATGAATCATTAGTCATCTATGGAATCATCTATATTTTTCATATAGAATGATAGTTCCTCATCACTGGTCTCTTTTCCAGGCGCAACTAGAACATGATCGTCCAGCACATACAAATTCCTCTCGTGGCGAAGGATGAATCCAAAATGCCTCTGCCAATCCTAGAAATTGGTGCTGGTGGGAAGGTTTTCCTTGTCGATTATGGTTCAGAATGATATGTTTGAAGTCATTTTTATTTCCATTTCTAAAATTTAATACGAGAAATGGTTTAGTACTTTATCATGATAAAAACTAGGACAAATAGAAAAGTTAAAACTTATTAGTCTCCCACTATTTTATCGAAATCCAATAGCCCTCACTATTTATTTCAGAATATTCTGTTGCTTGAATATTCTAGAGGAAAAGATCCATATTCCCCTTTTCATTAACCCAACTTGGGATGGTCAAGAAGCATGAAGTGTTTTAGGTAGGAATTACAAATTCCAACTGCATTAACTCGCAGTTCCATGATCCACTGAGTGGAATCCCCAATCCTGAAATCCATTTTTTTTGGATTTCCTCAACCATTTCCTCTTGGTCACATAAATTACAACTATGGAAATCAACCATTGCTGTGAACAAAGTCAATTCAACCCAAAACCTTAAATTATAATTCCCTGATAATTGAAAGCACCCCAATTAGGGTTGATCAAGCACATTGAACTAACGTTCGATTCTAACCAAGATTTTGGAAGGATATATCAACTTAATATTTCTTTGAGGGATTTTATCCTTATATGTAAAATTTTCCATTTTATTATCTTTGATTACATGCCTGTTAATATTAGGCGGGATATACTTAAGTGATTAACCATGTCTATGATAATATTTATGCATAAGTCGGATTATTTTAGTTCCATCTTGCATGCCTGTTTAATTCATTAATTCTATGATCGTGACAACACATCCAAAATAAATAAACCATGAAAATGACATAAATAAAATAAATGGTATGATCATGTGCATGTTATATTGGTTAGTTTATCTAGTGGTTGATAAACTAACCCAAGGCTTATGGGAGAAACACCTAGAACCTTTTGGGTTCATGTTTACAGGTTTCTACCTTTCCACCATTGTATCTCCTTGGATTGGTTTCACCTTGGCTCCTAACTTTTGCTGCCTCCACTAGCTTGGTAGATCCATCCATTACATATTCTTTTTTCTCACTCAGAGGTGAGGGTTAAAATGGGGTTTTACATAAATGATACCTTGGGCATTCAGGACCTACATATTGATGAGGATAGGGCTCACAGACCAAAAAATTTAAAAAAATAAATTAAAAGAAACCGTTCATATACAAAGGTCTTGGTCTAGATCATGATCAACCATATATGCAATGATATTTATGTATAAATAAAACTGACATTCAATTCTTTAATTGTTCATGTTTAACTCGAATCAATTAATTATCTTTAATTAATAAATCCTTTTTTCTTAAACCCTTTTCTGAATTCCCTTGAGATTCTCATCCATCATAATCTAAAAAAATTCATTTAAAATTAACTTTGTATGAAACTTGTACATGTGAGGCAACCCAGTGAATTCTGTTACATAACTACCTAATGAGTAGAAATGAATATTAAATAGACATTAAATTAAACACACATATATAAAACACCTATCAAGTGTTGTACCTCATCTTTATGACTGCACTAAGGTATATATCTCAAGGTTTTGTATAATTTAATAATAAATTTTAATAAATCTACATAATTTGGATGAGTACATGATGTGTAGTTTCAACCACACGACAGGTACTTTTGTTCACAGTCTATCTAAAGTACACGCCTGGGGACATGGAATGTAGATGTACTTCCTAAATATTTGGAGTACATGACGTGTTCAGGGGGACACACGCTGTGTATTATCCGAGTTACACGGTTTCCAACTGGGCAAGCTTTGTAGGGGGAACATGGTCCAACCCTATCCCAAATGGACTACATGCAGTATTCAGTGGACCACAGAGCATGTAATTTAGAAACCATGTGCCACCTATTCCTGGCCAACACACGGTGTCATTTAAGACTTAGAAATACTCCAACACCCGACCTGATTTGGCTGAATAGTCTAATGAATTGAACATAGACTACACTATGTTTACTACCTAATACACACCATGTATTCTGGTGTTGTACTCCTAGGACCATTTGGAACCTTCAGATGAGTTCCACTATTTTATTTTAATCAAAATTAAATTAAAAAGTCATTTCTCTAAAGTTAATGAGAAATGATAGAGGAGGAACATATCTCAGTATTCAGATTTTCAAAACGATTAAACATAATTGAAACAAAAAAAATTATTAAATGCGTAAATAAACAAAGGAGAACTAAATAATTATAATCAACGATATGACCACTTTGATACCAATTATAGGTTTCGAGCACTGTGGAAGCATGTTGGTGGGTTTACACAACTTTTATTTTTCAGTTAACAATGATCAATCCGAGACCCGTCACAATAATAAAATACCATATCTTTAGAATAGAACGAGGAACAAAAGAAAAATAAGGGAGTCTCGAAACCATAAATAGGATCATCATATGTTGGTTGTAATTAATTTAATTAAAAGACAAGAATTACCTTGATTTAATTCTCTCTCCATTGATGTTTCCGGTCACGATCTGATATGATCTGTCGTGCCGTCGTAGAATCCATGTGCAGAATTTCTCTAGTGATGATCCACAGATGCTCCACGTATCTCTAGAGGTTGCCGAATGGATCTACAGGTGCTAGCGCAGAAGTGAAATCGCTTGTGATATCTTCCTTTGATCGCCTTGAGAGTTACTTGGAAAGTGCTCTCCTTGATCCGGTGGAGGAGTATCTCTCTCATAGCTTGAGAGCATTCTTGGTGGAAAAATAATTTTCTCTTGTCTTGAGAGATTTTTCAAATCCATTATGCACAACCTACTAAAAAAATAGATAGTCTAGTGAGAATTATTTAATTGATATTTTAATTACATAGAATAATAAAATGAATTAATTACCTGAAAGCATTTATTCATTTAATTTAATTCTTAGTAGGACCACATATCTAATAATAATAGTTGACTATTATTATTACATGACATGTACCTAGCGAATTACATCTAATATTATTTAATTAAATAAATAATATTATTTCTCACAAATCCCCAGAAAAACTACATGGCATGTGTATTAATATACACAGTGTGTACTTTTGTTTTTCCATTTTCTTTATTTCCTCCACCACATTTATTAGACCTTGAATAATGAATATTTATTTCTCAAATAAATATCACTGCATTACTGCTAATAAATATATTATTTGTCCCACAATATCTTCACTCGAATAACTCGTGTCAAAATATATGAGATTAGACATCCTTTAATAATTATTAAACAACAATTAGGAATATTATTTATTCAACCTGTTATATTAATATTTAACTGAGATACTTGGACACACTTAGTGTGTGACCCTCTTGGCCTATTTCTTAGTTCCATTAGGGGAGCCTTCCTATAGTACACGGTTAGCATCTAGAAAGACGCCAAAGCACCTATTAATAAAGAAGTTAACACTGCAATGACGTGTCACCTCCAATGAACACTTACCATGTAATGTAATCCTTTTGTCTCAATATCTCAAATCATATGGGTTGCATGCTGGTGCCATCAACCCATGTGCTCGATTATTCTTTCTTTGACTTCCAAGAATTGAACTGTCCCATTCCTTACTAAGTCCATGAATTTATTTAGGCTATATAAATTCCATCAAAGGCCTTGAGATATCTACATCCATTATGGAATAGATGAAACAAATCCTTTATCACATTTTCTATTAATGTAGCATTACTCGTGATGAACCCTACATATCCTATATCCTACCTCGCTGCAAACAATATGTCGTCACAGTTTTTGTCAATACATCTAAGTGCACGATTTGAAATATCCATTAATAATAATCTTAAAGTTTAAGGACCAATACACACATCTGTAGATTTGAACATCCACTAACACTTTGTAATGTGGATTTCCTACTGGCGGGTCTCGTTCTCATAATATCCTCCTGAATATTGCCAATGGCACATTCCATGAGAAGGTGACTCAATTTTCTATGAGTCCTCACCCCTAATGGACTATATTATTTGTGTTTCTTAAATAACATCATCCGACCATAGGACATGTATTCATAATAGTGTTTTGGCACTTACAGGTTCTCATTATAGCAGGGATCTTCTATGACCCTTTAATGCAACAGTTATCATTATAACATTATCACATGCATTGTCACAGAGAAAAAAATCAAGATGTGATAAGGTATTTATTAGTTAATAAAGTACAAAGTATTTGGTTATAAGACACCAACTCCAACAAGATGTGCCTTTGATTATTGAATGATGTTGTGATAGTTAGCTTATACATATTACTTTTGGTTTTGATTGAGTGATTTATTATCTAAATTAATTAGGTGTATGGTCCCTCTTGCGTTGGGATGAGTAATGTACCAAGATGATCCATTATGTTATAAATAAATTGGTGTCATTTCCAATGATAAGGTGTATGGGAACTGATTCACTTGTAATGACTGTCCATTATAAATTGAATCATGACATTTAAAACGAATTGGTGGTACATCATTATCCCACATTTACATATATATGAAAGATAAAGGAGTGAACCTGGTAATTAAATGTAAAATGAAATGAAACTTATGCTTGAGCACTTATCGATATCGGGTCATCAAAGAGGGTAGTTGGGGTAGTATTCCTTAGGTAGTGTGGTTTTCTATGTATGACTTTCTCTAGTGAGGCTATCTTTCTTATTAAGCTTGTTTTGAGGTGTGTTATTTGAATTTTTAGACCAATTCCACCACGAAGGCCTCGTATCATATGACAAGAAGGTGAAATCGATCATGCTCTAGAAATAGTGGGCCCTGAGCCACCAATATTACCACCAGGAGTGCCACTTGAGGCACCGTCTACTTTACATGATCTAGGCACTGATTCCCAAGTGCTTGATAGTTTCCTATATCTGATGCAGTCCATGCATGGTACTCCATGGGTTGCACCTACAATAGATGATTTGACTCATTAGTTACAATAGAAGAATCCTCCGACTTTCTTAGGGGATGGAAGTCCATAGACAGTTGAGTCTTAGATAGATGCCTCCCAGTCTATCTTTGAGCATATAAAAACACCTCCAGAGTAGAGGGTCAACCTTGCCACATACATGCTTCGGGATTCGTCTAAGCGCTGATGGGATGTGATTACCTAGTATGGTCATCATCAAGGCATGTTATGGGTTGATTTCCAGGATTCCTACTATGATTAGTTCTTTCCAAAGACGCTAAGAGCTAATAAAGCTAGAGAGTTCATGCATCTAGAACCAGGTTCTATATTAATCATGGAGTATTCAACGTGTTTCATAGAGTTTCAGGGATTTGCACCACTTCTAGCTGGAGATGAACTTTTGTGTGCAATACATTTCGAGGATGAGCTCTAGAATGTCATTTGTATATAGTTGAATTTCATTCCCCTACCTACCTTTTCTATAATAGTCAATCAGACTCTTATCACCGAGTGTAACCTGAGGGATGATAACAGTACCAGGCATAGAGGACCAGTGCTGTAACGACCAAATGTTTTATCAATGGAAATTCCCTTCTTATAATGATGTGATATAATCAAAATAAATCACAACAGAATGAACTACTAAGTACTATGTGACCTTTAGAAATAATTTTGACACTTCTATGTTTTGAATTTTGAAAATCTGACATACACGGTTGCGATCTGTAAAATGTTTGGAGTCCCATAAGGAAAACATAATTTTTGTTGAATAGTAACCTACCATAATGAATAGTAACCTAACCTTATGAATAGTAACCTACACTTATGAATAGTGACTTGACCCTTACGAATTGTAAATCGTCCAAAATAATAGTAACTTTATCTGTGAATGTATATTAGGAATCTTATAAGTGAAAATATGACGATAGTAAAGATATTTGTATTTTTTTAAGTTATAAATAATTAATTACAATTAATTAATTAATTTAAAATAAAATATATTTTCCTTAAATGTGTTCATAAATTAAAAATCCTATGTCCTCTGGTTTTAAGATAATTTTATATGACCTTATGTAATTTTTTTAAAGCATTACAAAATCAGTTATAGTATTAAAATCTATATTTTCATGTAAATTATGATTTTAATTAAAAATTAAATTAATAATATTTAGAAAATTATTTTTGAAAAATGGATTTCATTTTTGGATTCTTCACATCTAAAAATTGTTAGGGTGATTTTTTTGGGATTTTTCTAAAATACTTGAATTTTTAATGAATAGTAAAATACGATAATTTACAATAAAAGCTAAAACCTGAATTTCTGGATCATGCTTGAGTCATGAATGATGTAAATGTCAATTGGATTGAAATCACATGAAAATACTACTATTTTTTCACAATAATAAATACTATTTTTTCTGTTATGAAAAAAATAATAAACTAATAATTAAAATATTAAGAAAACCCTCCTCTCCAATATAAAAACAACCCACACTCCCCTATTCACTTCACTCCTCTCAAGCCTTGTTCATTCCCAAAATTCTGCCCAAATATCTCACCAAATTCCTCCCCCACATCCAATATCTCAAGGTCATATCAAAAAACCAAATCGTATCCCCTTAAGAGGTTTTCAATGGAGATAAACTCAAGAGGTAAATTCCTCTTTCTGATTCATTTTTTTCTTTCAACTTCTTTTATTTTTACTTTACTCACCTCCATTCACACAAATGGTAAGATAATATTAATAACATACATGTACCATAATTTTTTTATTCTAATGGGATAATTCATTATCATCTCTCCTTCCCATTATTTTATACAAAAGAAACGAACACACCGTCCGAGATGTTTTAATTTATCACATTCAAGGATGAAAATTTATCAATTTCTATTACCATATTCTATTCTAGAAATGAAAATATTTTCATGGTTGAACCGGAATATTAAATATTTATTTTATCTTATGTGTTGTTCTGTAATCCGTTTTCGCACTTGATGTAAAATAATAATACAAAACAAGTAAATTATGATCAAAATCACTAAGTTAATCAAAGCGTTTAACATTAATGTTTTATATAATGATTCACCTTCACTCTAAATAACCAAATGAATTTTATAAACATGTAATATTCTGCCTGATCACTAATTTTACATGAATTCAATTTTTTACAACCACCTTCATCATACATGTGTGTCCAAACATGAATATAAGTGAACCAATAATTAAAACCAAGGAAATAAACAAACCCAAACAATGAAATTGAACCTCATAACCAATAAAAAACGTTATTAGTGAACACAAAAAGGTTAAAAAAATAATTTAAATGTAAAATATATTATATAATTATTAATTAATTATCCAAATTTTATTATTCAGATCATTAATATCAATTGGATAAAACCATCATACTTAAGGTAAGGGATCCTATCTATTTATGTTTTATTGAAGAATCTCCTCTATGTTATGCCCTTTTATTTATAATCAGTAATGATGGGGTATGATTACACACCTCCCCCATAATTAACTCATGATTTATAAGTGATTATAAACCCTTTTATCTCATATTAACCCCTCTTAAGTACACCTCATACCATGCTGATAATCCGTAAAGAATTCTACATGAACCTCCTTAGTTCTTTCAGGTTGCCTTATCATCATTTTACCAAGATAAAGTTATCTTATCTTTTTATGTGAATCTTATAAATTATTTTTACATTTACCAAATTCATTTATAAATACCCTTTAATTATTATCTTTTAGGTGTATACATGTTTTTAAGTGATTCCCTCTTCAATACTTCCCAATAAGCAAACCTATTTTGAGGAAACTTCTTGAATTCTTACCCAAATTCAAGTACTCTATATCTTCTATTCTAATCCACAAATATCGTTATAACATAGGTGTTTTTATTATTAAAACTTTCTTGGTTCACTTCTGGTTTTATATAAAGGATTGTTCACTTTTTTATTTTAAAGGATCTATATTATTTTCCATAAAACCACAAAAAAATGTTTTAATGCTATGATTTATTAAATACTTTCCTTGAATGTTGTAACTTATACATGAAATAACATACCATGATAAATGACTATTATCCCTTATGAATTTCTATGTATATTCGAGTTTATTTATTTCAGGTACACTTTTATGATATGCCCATTTTTTATTTTTTATGCCATGATTGTGGTACCCAATTCATTCCATGGGTAAACCTTATATTTATGTACAATTCATTATGTAAGATTATTTATGTGGAAAAACTATTCATGAAAAGTTAATATGGGTTCACCCAGATAGAGATCCAATGCATTGGTTAAAGATGAGTCTAATGAGATATTATATGTGACGATCTTGGCAGTTATCCCTGGCTTGTACTACAATGTGCGACGGTCACGGTGATAAGCATTGGCTTGTGCTACCATGTGAAACAATCTTGGTGATTTTCCTTGAATCATTCTAAATCCATTTTTTATGTTTCTTCCACATTTTTATGACTCCATGTTTATATGATTCCATGTTTATATGTTATGATTCTGTATATTAGATTCCTTTTTATATCATAATAGAATACCTTCTCTCCCATGTGCTAATGCTTTGTTCTTATAGTTATTCCCATGCTGGGATATTTAGCCAATCCCTTTAGTCATATGACTTGTAGGATACCCTATGAATATGCGAGGGCTTAAATAAAGTTAGGATTTATTTATGAAGATTAAATAATGAAGTGTTTTATAGTACCATGTTTTATGTTTTATGTGCCAAGTCTTAAAATAGACTAGTCTTTACGATCCTTGATTTGTAATATGAGGTATAATTATTCATAAAATCATGTAATGTTTTGTGAAGAAGTATAAGGGTTTCTATAAGGGCCTTATGAGAGGATGGTATAGTTATTTTTGGAGACTAAAAATAGATAACTTTAGTAAGAACCTTTTAGATGAGACTAAGTATAAGAAAACACCCCTAAATTTTGGTAAGTATAGAGTATGTGGTTTATCATGAAAATACATTCCTCTATAGATAAAAACATGTAGAGGTAGATCTGGCAGAGATATATCTAGGGTTAAAACCAAAAAACATCACTTTGATCTAGACTTGAATAGGAACTAGTGCACGATAATGGGCTTTGCTACACTCTTGGTTTTGCACTCCTAGGGGATATGCTTTGGTAAATTCCTAATCTTGGTACAAAACATTATTAAGTGAATGAAAAAAATCCCACAAGAATATATGTTTAGAAATATATCAAGGATAAACTAGATTTAAACATATGGAATCACATTTTAGGATATACTTCTCCTTTACAAGTTTATCCTCTTAGGTTTAGAGTTTTGTTTTTATGCTCAATAACTAAGTATTCAATACCTCTAATTGTACGTTAGGTTTCTTAGTTAATGGAGGGAAATAGAAGAACATGTGCCAAAAATAAATGTGATAGGAAATGTGATGATTTCACTAATGATATGCCTATTATGATGGTAACAAGTTCTCAAAACTTCATGATCTTACTTACTCAGTTGGATCATGTTATGAATAATAACTTGAATCATGTGGAAGACCCTCCTCCTACAAGGAAAGAGCACGTTGTTTTTGAATCCTTATTGCATCAAAGGCCTCCCAGTTTTAGTGGATATTTTTACCCCCCTCTTGCAGAACAGTGGATTAACTCCATTAAAAAGATATTCTCTACACCCCAATGCTCAGAAGAAGAGATAGTTGTCCTGGCAGCCTATCATTTTGATTAGGAAGCTGATCAGTTGTGGTCACTGATCAAGAATACAGAGCCCCAGGAGGAAATTGATTTAATGATTTGGGAGGAATTAATGATAATGTTTTTCAAAAAAAATTTTCCTTGAACCCTCCATCTCAAGATGAAAAGAGAGTTACTCAGAATCAAACTAAAGGAATATGATTCCATCAGGTCATATGAAGAAAAATTCACAAGGAATATAAGGTACACCTTTGGATTTGCCTTGAGCACCAAAGGCAAGGTGGATCCCTTCTTTAGAGAACTAAATTTGAGTCTACAAAAAGAGTTGGTGATTCATGATTTTGACAGTTATGAAAAGATTTTCTGTTCTGCACTTACGGTTAAAATGGATATTGGAGAATCATAGTGGTATCATGGTCTTGGTGACAAGAAGAAGAAAATGAAATCTAATGTGGGTGGTTAAACAAATAAATTCCATGATGGAAAGAAGCCTGACTATCCCACTTGTAAAAATTATGGGAAGAAACATATTGGGAATTGTGTAGATAGAACTAAGAATTGCTTAAAATGAAGAAAGTTGGGACATCTGTCTAAAAACTGCCGACGAGATATGAAGAATCCTGCTAATGTGTAAGAAGAAAGGAAGGTTCATATCAAAATTCAACCAATTGTTTAGTTTTACAACTGAAATAATCATGGGAATTATATGAACTATTTCCCAATGCCAAGGGTTGTCGGAGGCAATCAGTATCAACCTATAACGAAACAATGAAGTTCTTATGCTATCACTACTGTTGAGGTGGAGCCAGACAATGATGTGGGGATCTGTACACTAGTTATTCATTCAAGAATAAAGAATGTGCTATTTGATTCTGGTTCTATTCATTCTTTCATATCGTTCAATTTTAGTAGATCTATTCAATCACCATCTCAAAATTTGAAGGATAAGTTATTTGTGAGAATAGAGAAGTGGGAAATTATTGTGTCCATGGTTTATAACTCCTCCCTAGTTAACGTTTTTGGGATAAAAATACTAGAAAATCAGTGTTCGACACTATCTTGGTCATGGATTGGCTATCTTTATACAAATCCAATATCAACTGTTGGGAAAGGGAGATTACTCTTTTCATATCAAAGCATCCTACAATTCATTACATATTTAAGGAGCAAGATTAATATCTTTTAGAATTAGTGTCTCAAGGGTGGATATTAGTTCCTTATGATCAAGAATTTCTATGTCAAATTATTGAGAAAAATGAGATAATCATGCTTAAATACATGCCCATAATGAGGGATTACATTGATTTATTCCCTGAAGAGTTGTGTGGTATTTCTCATGATCAAGAGGTTGAGTTCCCAATTGAGCTTATTCCTGAATCTCTACCTATATCAAAGACACCTTATAGAATGGCCATCTTAGAGATGAAGAAGTTAAGAAGCAGCTACAAGAGAATCTGGAGATGGGGTTTATACACCCAACTGCATCACCATGTAGTGTTCTAGTCCTCTTTTTCAAGAAGAAGGATGGATCAATGAACCTCTGCCTTGAATATCGTGACCTCAATAAAATCACGATAAAGAAAAATTGTCCCCTACCATAGATAGATGACTTGTTTGATCAGCTTCATTGGGATAGTTATTTATTTAATGCGGACCTTCGGTCGAGATATCACCAATTAAAGGTGATGAAAGAAGATATTACCAAGAATACCTTTCGAAAAAGGTACAGAAACTACAAGTTCTTAGTGATTCCTTTTGGACTACCCAATTCTCTAGAGATATTTATGGAATTAATTAATATATTATTTAGAGATTACCTTGAAAATTTTGGGTAGTATTTTTTGATGATATTATAATATACTCTAAGAGAAAGGAGGAACATGATGAGCATTTTAATAATATGTTAATGAATTTTCGAAGGGGGAAGTTTTATTAAAAGCATAGTAAATGTGAGTTTTGGATGGAGGAAGTATCATTCTTGGGGCATGTTATCACCAGAAAAAGGATATCTATGGACCCTTCTAAGAAAACGACAATTGAAGAGTGTCCTAGGCCAACATCTGTAATAGAGACACATAGATTTTTGGGTCATGTTTGGTATTACCAATGATTTGTGAATACATTTTCATGATTGACAAACCCAATGTCCAAGATGATAGGAAAAGGAGTATAGTTTTTCTAGACTCAAGAATGTGAAGGCTGCTTTAAGGATTTGCAAAAGATGCTAGTCACTGTGCCAGTACTCACACTACCAATAAGTTAAGAACTATTTGTGGTGTGTAATGATGCTTCAAAGAATTTATTATGCTATTTTCTGATTAAAAAGGATTAATTTATATCCTACACCTTAAGGTAGCTGAAAATTATTGACCAAAACAATCCTATGAATGATCTAGAGTTGGAAGCTATGATCTTTGCATTAAAAATATGGTGGAATTATCTATGTGGGGAGAAGTGTGAGATATATACCGATCAAAAGATGATCAAATATATATTTACACAAAAAGATCTCTTTATGAGCCTGAAAAGATGGATAGAACTCATCAAGGATTATGAATACTCAATCCACTAACATCCTGGTATGGTGAACAAGGTGGTAGATACTCTAAGTAGAAAAGATCATGCATCTTTATCAATGATGATAATTGAAAAGTATTTGATTCATTAGATTTGTAGAGGATGAACATGGGAATCATTAAGGGGGGAAAATCATAAATCCTTACATAAATGATTGCTCAACTATCCCTCATGGAGAAAATAAATGATGCTCAAAGAAAAGATGAGGAAATTCAGAATAGGGTGCAAGCCATTAAAAATGGGAAACCTTCTTTGTTCATGATTAATGAGAAAGGAGTTTCAAGATTTGGTTCATGATTATATGTACCATCTGATCCAGATGTAAATAAGGTTCTTCTGAATGGTGCACAAAGCTCGACCTTATTTATCCACTCAGAGATTACACAGATGTATCGAGATCTCTGAGAGAACTTTTGGTGGGATAATAAGAAGGAGATTGCTGAGTATACAAGAAATTTCATGGCTTGTCAACAAGTGAAAGATGATAGACATAATTCTAAGGAGATTATTTAACACTACCCATACCAACATGGAAATTGGAGAACATCATTATGAACTTTTTCACTGGACTTCTAAGGACATCTAGAGGAAATAATTCTATATGGGTCATTGTGGATCGTCATATAAAGACAACTCACTTTTTCACAAATTGAGAGGACTTCTTATTCGATCATCATTCATGAATATATATAAATGAAGTGGTAAGGCTTCATGGAGTACCACTATCTATTTTATCAGATTGAGATCTTAGATTCACCTCGATGTTCTGGAAAAGTCTCCAACATGCTCTAAGAACTAAACTGCACTATAGTACGGCCTATCATACTCAAACTGAGGGAAAATTTGAGCAAACTATTCAAACACTAGAATATATGTTGAGGTAATGTTATATGAACTTTAATTAAGTATTGTAACAACATATCCCATTTGTCGAATTCTATTATAACAATAGTTTCCCCTTGAGCATTCAAAAGACATCATGTGAAGCCCTTTATGGGAAAAGGTGTAGAACATCGATGTGTTGTGATGAAGTCAGTGAGAGTAAGATTCCAGGACCTGAAATGGTTAAAGAAATGGTAGAGAAGATGAAAAACATTCAACATCACTTCAGGATATCCCAATGTTGATAGAAGAGTTATGCATAAATCATCGGTGAGACCTTGAGTTCAATGTTGGAAACATGGTATTTCTATACATATCTCAATGAAATAAGGTCATGAGGTTTGAGAAGAAAGGAAAGCTATGTCCTAGGTACATCGTACCCTTTTGAGATTCTTGATTGTGTTGGAGTTGTGTCCTATCAACTAGAACTTCCACCTACCTTAGCCAAAGTACATGATGTCTTCCATGAATCCCTCTTAAGGAAGTACATACCAGATCCTTCACATGTACTTTCTTTAGAGATGGTACAGTTGGAGGACAATCATTCTTATGAGGATTATCTAGATAAGATATTAGATAATAAAGATAAATTTATATATAACAAGACTAACCACCTATTTAAGGTACTGTGGAGGAACCCTAAGTACTAAGAGGCAACATGGGAATTGATGGAGGCAATAAAGGAAAGGTGCCCACACCTATTTATGGATTTTAATGCAAAAAACTTTTAAGGGAATGATTTCATAATGGGGGGATAATGTAACAACCTAATGTTTTATAAATGAAAGATTACTTCTTATAATTATGTCATATAATCAAAATAAATCACAACACAATGAAATACTAAGTACTATGTGACATTTAAATATAATTTTGACACTTCATTGTTTTGAATTTTGAAAATCTGGCATACCTGGTTGTGATCAGTAAGATTTTGGAGTCCAATAAGAAGAAAATAATGTTTTGTGAATAATAAACTCTATTTGTGGATAGTACCCTATGCTTATGAATAGTAATATGACCCTTATGAATATTAAATTTTCTAAAATAATAGTAACCTCATCCTTGAATGTATAAATAAAATTCAGGAATCTTATAAGTGATAATATGACTATAGTAAAAGTATTGGTATTTTTTTAAGTCATAAATAATTAATTATAAATAATTAAATAATTTAAAAGAAAATATATTTACCTAAAAGGTGTTCATAAATTAAAAATTATATGTCTTCAGGTATTAATATAATTTTATAAGACCATTTTTAATTTTTGAAAGCATTACAAAATTAGTTATAGTATTAAAATCTATATTTTTCAAGTAAATTGTGATTTTAATTAAAAATAAATTTTATCATATTTAGAATTTTTTTTTTGAAAAATGGATTTTTTTTTATTTTACATTTCAAAAAATGATTCGGGTGAATTTTTATGATTTTTGTAAAATACTTGATTTTTTTGAGGAATAGTAAAATACGATAATTCACAATTATTACTAAAACCTGAATTTCTGCATTGTACTTGAGTCATGGATGATGTAAATGGACATTGGTTTTAACTCAAATTCAAATATTACTATTTTTGCCACAATAATAATTACTATTTTTTTCTTATGAATAAATAATAAACTAATGATTAAAATATTAAGAAAACTCTCCTCCCCTCCACTATAAAAACCACCCACACCCCCTTTTGTCTTCACTCATATCAAGACTTGTTCCTTACCTAAATTATACCCAAATCTCTCCCCAACCTTCTAACACATTTCTAACCTCCCTTGGTCTTATTAAAATACCAAATCCTATCACCTTAATTTTTTTTTTCAAAGGAGATAAACTCAAGAGGTAAATTCATCTTTTTGATTATTTTATTTTCTTTCATGTTATTTTATTTTCTTTTTTCTTTCCTCACCTCCCTTAACCCAAATTTAATGATAACTTCAGTAACATAAATTTAATGTAATTTTGTTATGATAATGTGATTATTCGTTATGATATCTCATTTCCCCTTCTTTTATATGAAAGAAACGAGGACACCGTCCGAGATGTGTTAATTTATCACATTCAAGGTTGACATTTTTTAAATTTTATTACCATATTCTATTCTAATCATGAAACCATTTTTATGGTTGAACAAGACCATTAAATTTTTATTTTATCTTATTATTTTTTCTATAATCCTTTTTCACAATTGATTAAAAATAATAACACAAAACTAGTTAATTATGAACAAAATCACCAAGTTAATAACATTAATGTTTTATATAATGATTCACCTTAACTATAAATAACCAAATGTATTTTATAACCATGTAAAATTCTATATGATCACTAATGTTACATCACTACAATTATATTGAACCACCTTCATTATACATGTCTGTCTGAACATGAATATAAGTGAATCAATCATTAAAACCAAGGAAATAAACGAACCCGAACAATGAAATTGAACCTCATAACCAATAAAAAAGGTTATGAATGAACTAATAAATTTTATAAAAATTAATTTACATGTGAAATAGGTCCTATAATTAGTAATTAATGAATCTAATTTAATTATTCACTTTATTAATATCAAGTGGAGAACACCATCAATGTTAAGGTAAGGGATCCTCTCTATTTCACTTTTATTCAATAATCTCTTTTATGTTATGCCATTTTAAGTGTAATTAATAATTATGGGGTATGATTTAACACCTCAAAAATAATTTCCTCATGATGTATAAGTGTTTATAAAACCCTTTCTCTCTCATTAATCCCTATTAAGTACACCTGACACCAAGCCAATAATCCGTTAGGGGTTCTACCCGAACCTCCTTTGTTTCTTCAGGTTTTCTTATCATCCTTTCACCAAAATTATGTTATATTATATTTTTATTTACACATTATAAATTCTATGTAAATATACCAAATTAATTTATCAATACCATTTTATCATTCTCTTTCAGGGATATACATATTTTTAAGTGAATCCCTCCTCAATACTTCCCGATATGCAAACCTGTTTTAAAGGAACTTCCCAAATTCTTACCCAATTTCAAGTTCACTCGAAATTCTTTTCTATAAAGACATTGTCATTATAAAATAAGTATTTTTATTATGAAAACCACCTTGGTTTACTTCTGATTTTATATAAAGTATTTTTCTGTTTTCTATTTTAAAGGATCTATAATATTTTTTTTAAAACCGCACACAAATGTTTTAATGCTAAAATTTATTAAATACTTTTCTTACATGATGTAACTTATACATGAAATCACTTACCATAATACATGGCTATTCTCCCTTATGAATTTCCATGTATATTTTAGTTTCTTTCTTTCATGGACACTTTTATGATACGCCCATTTTTATGATTTATGTTATGATCGTGGTACCCAATTCTTTCCATGGGTAACCCTTATAATTATATAAGATTGATTATATATGATTATTCATGTGAAAAGAATACTCATGAAAATTTAAGATGGGTGTGCCCAGATAGTGGTCCAATTCATTGGGTAAAGTTGAGTCTCATGATATGTTTTGTGCGACGGTCTTGGTGGTTAGCCTTTTCTTGTGCTACCATGTGTGACAGTGTTAGCGGTTAGCCTTGGCTTGTAATACCATGTGAATATTTGTCGGAGGTTATCGAGGACTCATGTTAAAGTCATGTTTTATGTTTTTTCTGAATTTTTATGACTCCATGTTTATATGATTCCATGTTTATATGTTATGATTCAATATGTTACATTTTTTATATGATCATGTCATTCCTTCTATCCCATTTGCTAATGATTTGTTCTTATTGTTATTTTCTTACTGGCCTATTTAGATCATCCCTTTATTTATGTGATCCCTAGGGTACCCTATGCAGATGAAAGGGAACAAATGAAGTTAATATCTCTTTATGAAGATTTAATAAAAAAGGGATTCTTAGTCCCATGTTTTCAGATTTATGTACCTAGTGTTCAAAGACACTAGGCTTCATGATCCTTGACTTGTACTCTGTTGTATAATTATGATTACAATCATGTAATGTTTTCTGAAAAAGTTTTGGGTCGCTATAAGTGTCTCATCATGCCAGTAATTCTTCTGGTGGGAGGAAGCATTCTCTTGAGGTTTTTCATCAAGGTTGTGACAACAAGAGTGCCTATTTCAATAGCTCCAATGTGTGTAATCAGTATAGATGATGGGGGAAACATAAACATCATTATGAAAGCGACCCAATGCATTGTCAGGATAACATATGTATGGGTAATCATCATAGGTTTTTTTGGAACTTTACTCTAGCTTTGAGTGGAGAACGATCTGCGCCAGCTACACCTTCAAGAGTGGGTTATTTTTCGCCACATCAGGCAGGAAGTTGGAATAGCACCAAAATGAATGGATTAGGAGGAGGTCGTGGCCATGGAAGCTAGAAACCTGTTCACTAGCAAATCCATCAAAGAAATTATGATCATGGTAGCCCATATATTTCATAGGTCCATGGATTAGGTTAGTTTCAAGCACTATATCCAATACCCGAGGATCAGGTTGCAAAACCATATACAAAGTGAGGTACTATTTTTGTAGAATCTACTAGAGTATCTGCTTTATTTTCTATAGATGATTCAAACTCTTTTATCCTTCTATCTATCATAGAAAGTCTTGGACTTTAGATATAGTATTACTGGGGTGTAATGACACTAGATACGTCATCAAGTGTATGAAAAGAGGAAAATCACCAGTGTAGGGACTGTCACATAGAGGTAGGCAGTTACCCTTTCTTATGGGACCTCGTTGTTCTCAAGATGAGAAGATTCAATGTCATTCTCGGTATGGATTGGTTGGTTTAGTATCATTATTTTGTATACTTCTATCATTGTAGGGTATCATTTACATCACCAAAGGGAAGAAGTTATCTATATAAAGATCAGTGGGACATCCAAGATAGTTGAGATAGACCCGAGCATTAGGGGCTAGGTGGAGTGACCGAACAGATTGAAAATCTCTTCATGGAGGATCAAGGTTTATGAAAAGATTATTAACCTCAAGTAGTGGATTCTTTTAGGGATGTCTTTCCGAATGATTTTTTTGGGCTAATTCTTAAGAGAGAGAGAGTTAGAGTTTAAAATTGAGATTTTTCTAGGAGCATCTCTTGTGTTCATTCCTCTGTATAGGATGGCAGCTATAGGGGTTAAGGAGCTCAAGAGACAGTTATTGGATTTAGAGGACAAAATTTTTATACGGTCTAATAAATCCTCTTGGGGTTTACTTATGATTTTCCTTAAGAAGTTGCATGGAAACTTAAATCTATGTGTGTATTACAGAAGGTTGAACCTGCTTATGGTCATGAACTACTATCCACTGCTACAAATAGATGATATCTTTAACCTGATCGAGTGACCTAGGGTCTTCTCTAAAATTGACCTGATATCAGGTTATCATCATGTGCAAGTTAGTCCATCAAACATACCTCACATATCATTTTGTAGTAGGTATGTTCTGTATGAGTACATTGTTATGCCGCTTGGTCTAATGAATGAACCCTCCATTTACATGGCTCGGATAATAGGGTGTTCGACCCCTATTTGGATTCTTTTGTCATGGTATTTGTGGATGACATCTTAGTGTATTCTCATACTTTTAAGGACCATGCAAAATAGCATGAGATCATTCTGAGTAAACTGAGAGAGCATCAGCTTTATGCCATGCTAACCAAGTACCACTTATGGATCAAAAACGTTCACTTCATGGGTCATATTATATTAGAATCAGGAATATCTATTGACCCAACAATGGTTTGTGTTGTACTTTCCTAGGAGAATCCCAAGAACCTATTTGAAATATAGAGTTACTTGGGGATGTATGGATATTACAGGCATTTAAAACAAGATTTCTCACATCTTTCTTCACCAATTACTGGCCTTAAAAAGAAGGGTGTCAAGTTCCTTTGGTCAGAAGTGTGTAAGAAAGGATTTCAAGAGCTAAAAGGGTGGCTTTTCACAACACCTATTGTAATTCTTTCCAATCAAGGTATAGGTTATAACATCTTCTGCGTTGCATTAGGCATTGGCCTAGGATCTTTTTTGATGTAGGAAGGAAAAGTCGCTACATATGGATCCCGACAGTTGAGGACTCATGAGAAAAATTAATTGATGCACGACCATGAGCTATTAGTAGTTGTACACACCTTACATTTCTAGAGACACTATCTGTTTGGTTGGAACTTTTTGGTGTACATAGACCACAAGAGCCTCAAATATATCTTTACTCAGTGTGACTTCAATCTCCAAAAATGAAGATAGTTGTAATATCTACAAACCTTTAATTTTTAACTTTAATTTATTCTTGGTAAGGGAAATGTGGTTGTAGATGCCCTGAGTCGGAAAAATTAGGCACAAGTAGAATGAGAAGTGATTCATGGATGGAAGTTATGTCCATCTTCTCTAAGCTGCACCTATAGTTTTATCATAGTCATGAGATGTATTATCTCTCATCTTTGGCAGTTACCTCTTACCTCTTTGAGAAGGTTAAGGGTAGAAAATTTTCATATCTTGAAGTTTTGGTACTCCGTGAGAGTATATTAGAAGATAACCTATCTCCACATATGTCTATAAACAGAGATGACATCATGCGTATCCATGGATATGTCTTGGTCCCTAAAAATAAGAGAGAGGAATTGATGAAAGTTTTCCTCAGTTCTTAGTGGGTAGTTCATCCAAGAATCTCAAAGATATATTGAGACATGCGACACTAGTATTGGTGGCTTGAGATGAAACATTAGATAGAAGGCTTTATCACTAGGCGTTACACCTATCAGCTGGTGAAGGCAGAGGACCGGAGACCTGTACGCTTTTTACAACCACTTCCAGTCCCGAAATAGAAACGGGAGATGTTGTTATGGAATTTGTAGTCACTTTTCCAAGGTCTCCTAGAGGTACTAATTCTATATGGGTTATCATTAACAGAATGACAAAAGTACCCCACTTCATTTCTATTCAAGAGACATTATTAGTTGATGAATTGGGTAAACCCTTTGTCCATGAAATCATATGACTCCATAGGGTCCCTCATACCATCATTTCAGATAGTTATAGTCGTTTCAAATCACATATATAGAGGGGATTGTAGAATTCTATGGGAACATAGGTGCTTCCATGCACAAATTTTCACCTTATCTTGTGTCTTTAATTTTTGTGGTTCATTGGAAAAGCATATACCTATCATTGAGTTCGCCTATAATAAAAGATTATAGGTGAAAATTCAGATGGAACCTTTTGAGGCCTTATATGGTAGATTTTTCCATTCACCTATGTGCTGGCTAGAGGTAGGTGAGGTATCCCTACTATGTATTTTTCTCGTTCAAGAGACTTTAGAGCTAGTTCAGTTGATCAGAAAGCGTATGACTACGACCCAGTTTAGGAAAAAAATATTATGTTTATCTTCATCGATGACCTCTAGAGTTCTAGGTCAGGGGTTATGTTTTCCTTCAACTATCACCTAGGTTGGGAAATACATAGTTACGGAAGCAAGGGAAGCTATCGACTTGTTACGTAGGTCCGTTTGAGATCCAAGAAAGTGTCGGGTCAGTAGCCTATTGGTTGTTACTACCTCAGAGGTGTCATTCAATGCACAATGTATTCCATGTTTCACAACATCTCTAGTATCATTCTGATCCATCTCATATCATTGATCCCACGAAAGTGGAGTAAGATATCTATGCTACCTTTGAGGAGTATCCAGTACGCATCGTCGACCGGGGCATGAAGGTTCAACAGGGTCGGTCCGGCCCTTTAGTACAAGTGTTTAGATAGTATGGCCATATGCAAGATGAGACATGAGATCAAGAGGAAGGCATACATGATCAATGGAAAAAGTTGTTCTCAGAAAGTGTTTTTATACACTTGGAAGGTGAACTCAGGGACGATCCCTTTTAAGGGGAGAAGACTTTAAGATCCTAGTTTTTCACTCAGGTATGGATCCTTTAAATTTCAACATAATTCCTTATTTTGGACCTTTTTCAGATGCCTAATTGGTTATTTAAGGTCCCAATGGTTTCTAGGGCTTGTTTAGAGCATGGAACCCATGTTTTAGGAAAAACGGGTCTGGGGCACGGTTTAGAGAAAATCATCTGGGAAGGCCGCACAATTATGACAAACTATGCGGATGGTGACTCTTTGAACAGAAATTTATTTCATAGTTTCCCTAATTTTGAATGTTACCTTTATTTCTAAGGTACCCATGTAAGTTTGGTGTACGGTTTAGAAAACCATGCAGACAATCCATACATAGACTAATTTTAGGGTAATTTTACTAATTTTCTCTTAATGATCTAATTAAGCCTACTCCTTCCACCTAATCTAAGTTTATGCCGGATTGACCTATTTTTCATCCCTTTTGGATCAATTTGAATGCCGAAGGTAGGGAGTGAAAGTTCTCCTGTATCCAGGATCCAATCAAACTTTTATTCATCACGTTGGATACACAACTGTAGGTAATCGAGCCCCTTTTAATCATTCTTCTCCACTCTTACTCTCGACCAAATTATCGAGGTGTAAGGATTTTCCATTTTTCTTATATCTAGTTTATTCTAAGACAAATTAGAGACTTATATTAGAGGATAAGGATCATACAACTCTAAGGTGGGTGGTCTATAACTCATCCCTCGAGTTCGTTGATTTTTGAATTATCATGTGGGGCCCACAGATTTCATTGGGTGTCATTTATTGAATTTATAAGCTATTCCTATAATAATTATAAATGTATAATTATGCTATTTCAATATATATTATTAGTTGTTGGTGGGGATGACAGTAACTTTATCCATCCCTTGTAGAATGATATTCCATGGTTGAATTTTTAGTTTTTTGACACTTTAGAGCCATTATTCGCATGTGCTTGAGATTGACCTCACTAATGGCAGGCCTCCTTATCATAAGTGTTTGTTGTATCATGTAATGAAGAATGAAAAGTAGCATGTTACTTCCACTTGACCCGCCTAAGGTAAGTGCCTCAAAATGATAATTAAATATGAAAGGGAAATTGGCAAGTATACTAAGTATATAACTTGACTGGAATAAATGAGAATGAATAATAGGATGCATGTTCGTAGAACCCCTTACCACATGAATGGATGGTAGTAGAATATACCTTAATTATTGAATACCCATTAAATAGAATTAATAAAGGTTTCATGCAACTTTTCCTTTTCACACTAATGAAAGGAAAAGATTGAACCAAATGGACTTATTGATTAATTATGACTTGATTAAAAAATTTCATGATACTTGACCTTATAAAACTAATGAAAGAAAAGGCTTCAAAAAAATGAAATATTAAATGAATTCAAAATTAAACTGGAGTGGCCTGACTTGAGCTTTCCTTGGATTCTTATTGGGGAATGCCATGAAAACTCAGGAAACCCATTCTGATTCAAGGATACAACTTTCTTAGTTAAGACCCACCTAGTTCCTGATCCTTTTCTATTCTTAGATGCTTGATATGACACTATATTATCCCTCATATAGTATTAAAGGATTCCTTGGATACAATCCCTGGATCCAACACTGACAAGTAGGTTCCATTATTAAAGCTCATTGGGACCAGTCATTTCTTATCCCTCTTTTACCTTGGATGATATCCATTGACTCGGTAGGCATATAATTGTGTAATGTCTTGGACAATGATCCTTGTATTACACTCTGACACTTATCTAGACTACAATTATTACTGAGTTGGCGACCCTTGAGGTCTATGTTTTCTTGGAGATTAACTTGGAAATCCATTATTAAATGTCATTATAGTTTTCCTTGTCATAACATGGAACCTTCACTTTTGTAAACATGTGACTTATTTATTAATACGTAATAATCAAATAATGGATTGGTTATGTTCAGATGTCAGTTGAGGGTTGAAGCAGGTATTTGGGTATTTAGTTTCATTATGTTATTTACTTTATATATACAATCTTGTACACTATTACATTTCTATTACATGTGCTGGGTGTTATAGAAACCATTGGTGGTGGCACACTGAGATCTATCTCACACCCACTATGGGTGCTGTTTGGTACCCAGGATAGATTACATGTTTGATGGTGTTGGAAAAGGGAATCATACAACATTAAACACTTGATTTTTTTTTGTTTTGGATTGAATTTGATATTAGATGATCAAACCGGAGCTTAGGATTATTGGGATATTATTGGATTTCGTTTATAATTTTGTAGAACATATTATTCCTACTATCTTGTATCCATGTTTTTCAGTTTTCTAGAAACATGACATATCATCATTAGTTGTTGTATGATATTCCTGTTATATTAGTTATTTTTACTGTTGTCTCTATTTTCTGTTGTGCCTTCTGTTTTCTTTTATTGCTTCCTATATTTACATGTGTTCATATTTAGCCACCATGGTACACCTTGGTAATGAGGGAATAGTCTCCCCCTGGGCACACCCTAGCCCCTCACTACTAGTTGGCAGTCTCTTGTGTTTGGGGAGATGAGCTTGAGGCCATGTGGCTCACTAGGCTCAAGGCACCAATAAGGTGGAATCTAGGTCTAGTACATCACATTTTTACCATTCCTCATCCCACATGTCCACTTTTAATATTTAATTGAATTTTAAATTATGTATTAAAATATTATTTATCATTAAATATCATTAATGCAATTTTTCGGACAGCTCATTTAATTTGACATTAAGGATATCATGAAGACATAAAATTCAAATCTAAACACATTTATCATAATTTATACATTATAATTACCTACAAAATTTGTGTCATACGACAATTCATTCAATTTATATTAATTTTATTATTTTTAAAATCTTTTACCCTGAATTTTCTATTTCTTGCAAAAGCATTGTATTAAGATTGTGTAAGAATTTAAAATAATTATATTTTCACTAAAAATAAAAAATAAATTACTATCATAAATAAATTATCTTCAAAATAACATTTTAGATTTATTACCAACTTCTTTTTATCCCTATATAACCATATTGAAGAAATTAAAATCAAGAAAGTTGAATTTTATATTTATTTTCTTCGTAAAACTATATAAATGTTATAATCCACGGAAAGTGACAAAGAATGTCATATTTTCATAGATAGGAGAACGTTTGTTGAAAACCCCTCATCCAATAGGATGAAAAAATTGTTATGGAGATTTTTACATTGTATCACATAGTTTAAACAGTGTTTTACTCGTTTTATTCTTATAGAAGTTACAAATATTTACTATGTCTATTATTAAAAATGATTAAAAAAAAAGATACAGATTTATTAAATTTAAACCTTCCGATTCAAAATAATGAATTATTTTCTTAGGATTCAATTTTAGAAGTGGAAAAAACCAATTTTAATAAAATTTTGAAAAACACAATGAATTTTTTTATGAAAATTTTATTTTTATGTGTAAAATTGAAATTATACCAAAATAATTTATAATATTGATTCATATGTCATTATTTAAATAATGTTTAATAAAATTTATCTTATGATACATTAAAACCAAATCCAAAACAGAATGGTAATTTAAAATTATTTTATTTAAAGAAAAAATGACAATTTTACAAAAATTTGTAATTTTAACTATTCAATAAAAATTATTTTTTTAGAAAAAAACTCAAAAAACACCCTAAGATAATATCAACTTGCATATTTCAAAAATGAGATACTTTAAATAAAATAAGATTTATAAAAATTATAGAAACTAATTATAACGTATATGCCCAAAATTTAATAAAAATTGTTTTTGCAGAAAACATATTTTTGAAATATAAAATGACTTTATAGAAAATTGGGTACATATTTATTATGCATTAACAAATTTATTTATGTTATATCAACCATTTATATATATTTTTTATAATATTCTTATTCCTATTGATACTGCCAATTAAAAGACTAGTTTATAATAGTTGCATTTAAATAATAATATTTGTATAGTATATCATTGTTCATTTAAAGTTTGGTGTTGCGTGTTGAGTATTCTATCAAAAATAGTATTACTTTAAACTAAAATTTTAGTGCGATATAAAAAGTGTAGATAATTCCCCCTTATCATTAATACGAAAAAACGGTGATAAATACTCTTTTTATCAGTCATTTTTTAACAATAATGAATGAGACATTTATCAGTGTATCTAGTTAGCCCTGATAAAAACACTTCATTTGTCAATGTTTTTTAACATTGATAAAAGATATTAATGAATAAATAAGATAATTTAGAAAAATGATAAGATGTATAGAACCTTGATGCGTGAATTGAATTCATTATTTAAAAGGGTTTGATCCCCCTACATGTTGATGGTGTACGGTTCTTGTTGGAAGTATCCCTTGAAGATTTCACCGAGGTTTGAGAAAAAACGAACACTAATTCCCGATTTCCCCGCTGCAGCGATGTTAGGAGAACATAGAATAATTTCATGGATTGATAAAATGGTTAAAACTAAGTGATCTTAATATCACTTATTTATATGCCCGAAATGGTGGAAGTTATATCGGTTCGGTCGAACTGTTTCGGAAGAGAGGCATCCATTCAGGTTTCAAAAAAATGAATCCTGATAGATATAACTAATCAAGTTATCAGTCACTTTTAATAAAACATTTTATTTATTTTTGTTTTGTTTGGTTATATATATATCAATTTTTTTACTAAATATATCTTTTTAAAATACACTTTAATACCATTTTGATAAATATATATTTTATTGATAGAACAACCCAAATCTCATTTTATAGGAGATACGACAAAGGATTATTTCCACACATTCCAATGTGGGATTCTCCCTCATTTTTAATAGTCATGTAAGAACCCGAGAATTTAGAACATGTCAAAATCCGGACGCTATTTGAATTTTTGACTTGTTTCTGAGAAAACTGGGAAAATATGGGATGTTCTAGAAATTTCCAAACTACATGCCTTGTAATCCAAGGTACACTCCGTGTATGGGTTAGGCATGTAACAGCTGTGCGCTCTCCAGGTACATGTCATGTGATGACTATAAAAAAATTTCCTACTACACGACGTGTAGTGTTGCTCAACACACAATGTATCCTGCCTTTTGCGTACTGGTTGAGTTTTAGGCATGTGTCAACATGTGTGGCACGTCCACACCATATGGCTACATCTGATTAAGTCATAATACAGAAAAGGCCACTACACAGTGTGTAGTCCTTAATACATGCCATGTACTTTCATTTTTGTTCCCTTAAATGAAAGAGCATCGCGTCTTTTTTTAGAAATCCTCTACTTCTTCCCCAACTTCGGAACTGTTTCATCATGAAAACCCAAATTATATACCTTGCCCTAGAATCTTCAACCAGAGTCCGTTCTTCAATATTTCAATGGTTGTGGAATCACACCATCATGGATAAACCCGCACACACTATTCAATTCTTGATCCTTTGCCTAACATGTCACAGTTACCATCCGAGTGGAATTTCTAATATTTAATGTAAACGTAGATCTACAATGATCGGCTTCGAATTGGAGTTTGATATCAGATGTGCCTACGTCTATGAGTCTAAGGTAAATGGTGCATATATCTTTTTGTGTTTCTGTAGACTATTGGGTGGTGAGACCTTTAGTGTGCTTTTAGGTATTTTGAGCGTGACCCTATTATACCTAATATTTCATGTTTATTTTTATATTTGACCTATGGGATACCATTGGGTATTCCATATTACCTTTTTTCTTGAGTGGGGTTGGGTGAGTGGTCATTTCTCATCAGGGCATTTTGGCTGGGGAATTCCATAATGGTTTAATTGAATTTTATTATTTTTAACTATTGAGTTTAGTTTATTAATCCTTGATATGAATTGATAGAGGCTTTAAAGACCTCAATGCTGGTATAGGACAACAATTGGTTATTGAATTTTACCTCTTAGTTTTTTTCATGTTTAAGGGTGATTCTTTTGATCATTTATGAAATTGCTGAATTTTATATGTTGGAACCCTTTAGGTTGTGTTGGGTAGCACCCCGAAATTCTTGAGTGATGTTGATCACAAGTTGGGATTGGAACAGGTTACATCTGGAGGTTCTGACCATGGGATTGGGCGTCATGGACGTCAGTTTGAGGCAGGATGAATGTCAGGTTGGGCATGTCCTGAGTTAGTTGGATTCCGAGGCTGTCAGACATGAGCGACATGGTCATAGAGACACAATGTGTCAATGTTGTTGTGGTTTGGGTACTATATTGGTGATTACCGCTCACCTAGAACTTTGAGTACTGTGCACAAAGAGAGACTCTGTGATGAGGTGTTTTTGACCACTCATGTCGGTAGAGGCCCCCATTAGTTGCAGTTTAGGTACTATTGTTTGGGGGTACTTTCTGTAGGAATACACGTAGAAGGTGATGATCCTTTAGGGGATAACATTGAGACTATTGGGCTGGGGGAAGAGGTTCATCGTTATTTGAGGGTAGGCATCTATATCCCTTCTATTACTTTATTGGAGGGAAAACATCACTATCAATCTAGTTAATTATTTGAGGACAAGCATTGCTGTTCCTCTAGGTTACTATTTCTTGGGAGTGCCTTCGGGATGTCGGTACTTGAGACACGCGGTGTTAAGGGGCACATGGTGCCAGGTTACATGATAGAGATTCCGGCATTGGCTGAAGCAGGTGACACTCCATGGTGGTGGCTGAGAACCAATGGAATTTGTGTTTTGTTGTGTGCATCGTACTGTTTATATTTTCCTTATAAATGCATGTCTTCTTAAACATTTATATTAGGTTTTCACTATTAGGTTGTATCCTACTGAGATTCATCTCACACCCTTCATGAGTCCTTCGGGACATGTGTTGAATTTATGGATTTATGTGCAGGAAAGGGGCCAACTTCAAGATTTGGACTGCATTAGCTATTTCATGGACATGGTATGGACCCTGAGGTCTTTCCTAGATAGAGCTTACCTTGTTTTTCTTTCATTTCTGTATCTGCATGCTTACATTTTTTGTAGCTAAATTTGGTTAGCCATTGGGACCTTTACATATAGATATGTAAGACCTGTTTTGGATGTATGTTTATTGTTCTGTAGTAGTTACAAGTGATAAACATGTTGTTTTGATTACTTTATGCTATAATTGTTTATATATTTCTTCTGCTATTTATTTCTATTAGATATACTTCTCCTCTGGCAGTCTGGTTTGAGTCTACTATGTCGTTTACTTATACTGCATGTCATTTTTTATTTCATAGACAGGTAACACTGTTTTTTTCTTCCTCTATAATGTTATAGCCTCCCCAATATACATATTAAGCCCTTTGGTGCTAGTCAGAATCCTTTGGAATCCAGGGAGGTGCACCTAAGGTTGAAACACCCGACCCATTTAGTACTGTTCGTGTGGCTATTTGGGTCTGAGTTGTTACAAAGTTGTATCAGAGGAGTTCTTACCAGGGATTTATTAGCAGTGTTTTTCTGAATACCAATGATATTGAGGCTTCTTTTTTTGCTGGTTTTACTAATTGGTGTACGGTAAATAGAAGATAGGTTGTTATTGGAACCAGGTTTCTAGCTTGTGCTTGGGTGCCTACAGCCCCGGGTACGAGGGATGGACCAAGTTTCTATGGGAGAGAATTTCTATTTGTTTTTGTTCAGATTATAGTTTATAGGATTTCTTCATTCGTGTCTCACGTGGTTTGTGATGTTATTGATTGTGATATGTAACCCTTGACCCGGTGCGGTAAAGGAGTATTGGACCCTAGATTGGTGTGGAATGGCTTGTTTTCATGGCTTTTGATAAACACATTTTTAGGGTATTTCGATTTCATAACTGCATGTATGTTTTGTGATGTAATAATGTCATCTGAATAATATCAATTGACATGCCTTATATTCTTTCGAAATGGGAATAGGTGAAAATCTTGATAGAATTGCTTGTTGATCACAATGTGTTATTCCATGATTTATATATTTATAGAATTTAATTTGGTAGGGTATTTGGGTCTGGATTTTTTATGAGCAAGTAGATACTATGGTTGAGGTGATTTTGATCACCAGGATTGAGTGACTCAGTCGTCGGTTTGAGACAATGATGGTTATCGGGACTGGCATGACCCAATGTACTTTTGATTCTTAGATCTGTTGTGGGCGGGTAAGGAGGCCATGAGGCCGGGATTCCATGGGCATGGATTACGGTGGGGGAGAGTAAGCGTCGTAGTTATGTGATATCTTTTACTAATTTTTCTATCTTCATAAATATATTGTTATATATATTAGATGTCTAACCATTTATGGTATTTAGTGGGTTCCTTCTTGATGACTAAGATGGAGTGTCATGCGGGTGATGGTACGGTGCTGCAGGATCACGATCATGTTCAAAATCATGAGGGACAAGTAGAGCATGAGCCGTAGGTACAGGCTTAGGGAAATGACCAGGTTCAAGATCTAGTGTAGGCAGGACAATAGCTATGTTTGGTAGCGTTCAGACTATGGTTCGATGAGTAGCTCCGAGCTAGCCTAGTACGTGTCTTTCAGGGGTTCCATAGAGGTGCGTAGGGTACAGATCCATCTATGGAATATCTTACGTGGGTGTTCTAGTCACCGAACCCGCCGCTTTTTCAGGGTGAGGGTGGTCCGTAGGTGGATGAGAAATAGATATAGAGCATACAGATGATCTTTGAGAAGCACGAGATGCCTCCAGGGCGGAGGGTCAGGCTGGCTACTTACATGCTAAGAGGACCAAAAAAGCGTTAGTGGGATGTGCAGGTTCAGGCTTGTAGGATTGAGGGACTAGCATGGATTGACTTTGAGGTCATGTTCTTCGAGCACTATTACCGAGAGACACTTATGGCTGAGAGAGCTCGAGTGTTCTTGATCCTTCAGTAGGGAGACATGTCTCTCATGGAATATGTAGATACTTTCACTGAGCTGTCCTGCTTTGCACCTAGTATGGTAAGTGATGACTCAACAAGGGTGAGGTGCTTTGAGGATGGATTAAGACACGCCATTCAGATCAAGGTAAATATCTTCAGGCTGAGTTTATTCTCATAGGTAGTAAATCAGGTGCTCATAGTGGAGGGTAACCAGAGGGATAAGCCCCAGGTTGGCTGAGCGGTAGCTTTAGGTGATTGTTCAAATAGCATGCAGTGAGGACGGAATGAGTTCAAGAAGGGAAGTCAGGCCAAGGGCTTAGCTAGACCACCTTGTAGCAGTTCTTCAGTGATTTTCATTCAGTGTGGACAACAAGGACATGTTCGGAATCAATGTGATAGGCCTCCAAAGGAGTGATGGGCTTGTGGAACGATGGGAATCATTAGAGGTTCTAAAGGTAGCCTAGTTAGACAACTGGTAGGTAGGAACCATGACAAACAGTGGCATCTAGAGTTGGTACAGTTTCAGTACCAAGAGAGAGTAGATGAGTTTCAGCTACAAGCAGAGGATGTGACCAAGATAGCGAGACCCAGACAAGGGGTCAGTGACTGGTTACTGGAGCAGCACCCCAGGGAGGTCAGGCATCAGGAATCCATACATCAGGCCAGGTGCACACCATGGAGATGCCAGGGGCTAAGTAGGATGGTGATCTAAAGACGGTTAGAGGTACACCGCGAGTGTGGCCGTGAATTTCTTATTTTCTTTTGGAATGACATATTGAGGCATTTATGTTTTGAGTACATGAGGTGCACGAGTTTTATGTGGACTGAATAGATAATTTTTAGTGGGATTGGCTACATATAGGGTGCATGATATATTTTTATATATGTATGAGATGTATGGCATCAAGGTATTGATGATGTGAGTAACATGAGGTTCCATGGGCATCGGGGCATCAAGTATGATGGTTACCTGAGATGTCGTGGCATCATGGAATTGAGGATGCATGTTACTTGAGGTTCTAGGCACCAAGTTGGTTTTGAGAATCCCTGGGATGCAGGACCTCGTGAAGGCAAACACCGATGCGGTGCAGGATACATTGGGTGTCAGAAATGACACGAGAGTACCAATGAGGCGTAGGGGTGACAATGCATCACGAGAGGACCATGAGTCAAGAAAACAGGTTAGTGGACCCTTGATTTGTTGAGATTTGTATTATTGAGACCATGTTGGGAAATTACTAAGGTGGGGAGCCCCTTGAGGAATTTAGCTAGAACCTTGGAGAATGAGAGAGTCTGGGTAACTATGATCGGGGTGGTATGTTTGCCACCATCTCCGGGTTTCATCTGAAAGCACGGGGATGAACTATGTTAGGTGGGGAGATGGTAAGAACCTATGTTTTTAGAAAGGGTCAAAATCCCAACACTATTTGAATTTTTGACTTGTTTCTATGAAAACTAGGAAAATCTAGGAAGTTCTGGAAATTTCCAGACTACATGTCGTGTACTCAAAGGTACACGCCATGTATGGGTTAGGCATGTACTAACCGTGTGATCGCCCAGTACATGACGTGTTATGACCGAGTAGGAATTTCATACTACACTGAGTGTAGTGTTTCTCCACACACCATGTATCCAGCTTTTTGTGTACCGGTTGAGTTCTAGCCATATGTCCACCCGTGTGGTGCATGCACGCCATGTGGATACCTCCACTTATGTCGAATTATGGGAAATTCCTCTACATGGTGTGTAGTCCATAATACAAGCTGGGTACTATTATTTTTATTCGCTTAAATGAAAAAGCATTGCATCTTATTTTATAAATCCCCTTCTTCTTCCCCAGCTTCGGAATAGTTCCATCCCATAAACCAAAATTATATACCTTTCCCTAGAATCTTCAACCAGATTTTGTTCATTAATCCATCTGTGGCTGCAGGATTGCAACAGCGAGGCTAAATCTGCGCACCCTATTCCATTCATGATTCTTTGCCACGCACGTCGTAGTTTCCATAAGAGTGGAATTGATGAGATTTTACAGAAATTTTGATCTATGACGATTGTCTTCGAATTGGAGCTCGATATCAGACGGGACAATGTCTACGTGTCCCAGGTAGGTGGTGCATACCTCCTTTTGTGTTTCCGCATAGTTTTGGGTGGCGCGACCTTTGTTTCGCTTTTGGGTATTTTGATCATGACACTGTTTTACCTTATATTGCCTATTTTATTGCTTATTTGACCTATGGGATGCCTTTGGGTATGCCCTATAACCTGTTTTTCTTAAGCGGGGCCGGGTGAGTGGTCGTTTCTCATCAGGGCATTTTGGCAGAGAAATGCCAAAATAGTTTAATTGAATTGTATTGTTTTAAAATGTTGAGTTTAGATTATTAAACTTGATATGAATTGATAGAGGCTATAAAGACCTCAGTTCTGGTATGGAATAACACTTGGTTAGTGCATTTCAACTTTTAGTTTTTTTGCTATTTAAGAGTGATTCTTTGGATCATATATGTAATTGCTAAATTGTATATGTTTGAACCCATGTGGTTGTGTTGGGCATGGCCTGGATATTCTTGAGTGATGTTGATCACAAGTTGGGCTGGGCTTGGGATACATTGGGTGGTTCTAACCATGGTATTGGGCATCATGGATGTTAGCTTGAGGCAGGGTTACTATCAGGTTAGACATTGCATGGGTTACTTCGATGAAGTGGTCATTTTACTTGAGCGGTATGGTCGCAGGGGCACAAGGTGTCAGAGGATTTGAGACTGGGGTACTATTTTTGTGATTACCACTCACTCAGAACTTTGAGTTGTTTGAAAATATAGAGAGTTCGTGTTGAGGTGGTTTTGAAAACTTGTGTGGGTATAGGCCCTCGTTAGTTTTAGTTTAGATACTTTTTCTTGAGGGTGATTGTCATGGAAAGCCACATGGAAGGTGAGAATCCTTCAAGGAATAGATTTCAGACTATCGAGTTAGTGGAAGAGGCTTTTCATTATTTGAGGGCAGTCATCATTATCCCTCAGATTACTTTATTTGATGGTAGAGATCACTATCCCTCCGATTATTTTATTTGAGGGCAGATATCGTTGTCCCTCAGGATACTTATTTTAGGATAGGCATCATTGTTCTTCTAAGTTACTATTTATTAGGAATTCCTTCAAGACATCGGTATATGAGACACACGGTGTGAGGGGACACATGGTGCCAGGTTACATGACAGAGATCCCGACATTGGCCGAAGTAGGTGACACTCCCTAGTGCCTATAGAGCACTAGTGGAGTTTGTGTTTGGTTTTGTGAATCATACTGTTTACTTTTTCCCCATAAATTCATGCCTTCATAAACACTTATATTAGGTATGCACCATTGGGTTGTATCCTACTAAGATTCATCTCACACCCTGCATGGGCCCTTCGGGACGTGTGCAGACTTTATGGATTTACGTGTAGGAAATAGGTCAGCTTCAGGAGCTGGACTACATTAGTTATTGCATGGAGATGGTATGGACATTGATGTATTGCCTAGATAGAGCTTACCTTGTTTTGATTTATTTCCTATATCATCATGCATACATGTTTTGTAGCTATAGTTGGTTAGCTTTTGGCTCATTTACATAGGGATAAGTATGACCTGTTTTGGTTGTATGTTTTCTATTCAAAAGTAGTTACAAGTGATCGGCATTCTATTGTGTTTACGTTTCACATATGTTGTTTATATCTTGATTGTTATATTTATTTCTATTAGATATGCTTCCGCTCTATGGGTCAGGTTCTAGTTTGCTGAGTCATTTACTTCTGCTGCATGTCATTTATCATTCCTTGGACCACTACCACAATTTTTTTCTTCCTCCAAGAGGGTATAGCCTCCTCAATAAACCTATCGAACCCTCACAGCTAGTCAGTAGCCTTTGGAATTCGGGGAAGTGCACCTAAGGTAGTAACACCCGACCCATTTAGCACTGTTTGGGTGGCTGTTCAGATCAAGGTCATTACAAGTCGCCTCATCAATCCAAGTACAAAGTGTTTTGACCAATAAAAATACACCATTGATTTAAATAATCATTTTAGATTTAGTGTTGTCATGTTATTCTCCTTCAATCATAACCTCACCCACATGTTAAGTATTTAGGGTTATAAATGGACACCTCTATATATATGTTCATATCATAGTGCGCTGATTAGATTATGTAGAATATTATGTGGAAAAGCATCATAAAAATATTTTTTAAAATAAACAATCAAAATATATCATCCTAGGGAGGGTGAGGAACCTCCTCTTCCATGTTATTAAAAGGTCATTCCAAACATGCTTTTGAACTTTTCAGTGACATCATCATTGATGCGATATGTTCTCTAGATGCATGACATGTGTCAAGGTTCATTCCCAAACAACTCTTTTTTTAATAGAAATTTTATGACTTATTTTCTCTTCACGATAGGAGACCAGAGTGAGGGTATCCAGCCAACTACTGAAAATTTGGCTTTGACAAAAATTTATTAAATTTCATTTAATTTCCTAATATCATAACTTTGATTTACTTATTAAATAATATCGAACTATTTATAGTGTCAACATAGAGTTTATCAGGTTACAATAAAATACACTCTAGTGAAGTAAACACTTCACTATGACTGTTATCGGTCGTCTTATTTTCAATGAATTATTAAAAAAACATTTTTTAAGTCCATTATAATTCAATTTTTATTCTAAATATGTTTTTATGTAAATTAGGATTTCTATTTGTATGTGTATATGTGTGTGGGGATATAAATAGTATGAGTTTAGACTCTTATTTTTAATGATTTTGGAACTGTTTAACCGAGTTTGGTTAGATATTTATACATGTGAACCTGAACTCAGAATTGGATCTTTTTGGACACTCTTAATCGGGTTTGGGTCTGAAATCACTTGTTTTGGAACAATTAAACTTGTAATAATTTAAATTATTAATAATTTATAATATTATATAAATTTATATATTTAGTACAATTATATATATATATCTAGGTCTAATTAAACCCATCGAGTCTACTCAGACCCATCAGGTCTTGAATTTTAAAATATAGGTGTGTAATTCGAGTCATTATTTTTCCATTTTACAAATTTAATAATTAATAATATTATACAATATTATAATTTTATTATAATTTTATATATTTGTGGGTATACCAAGTATTGGACCTGATATAAGTGGATCTAGGTTCAGTTCTTGTATTTCAAGACCAGAAGGATTTGTGTCTGGGTTTGAAACAAGTTTTTTTGGATCTTTTTTGATCTGTTTCTTCTCTTGTTGATCCTAAGGCTGCAGATCCGATTGTAGGGAATGAAGATAGACATGTTCTGATACCAATGTGCTGAATGGATGATGAAGAAGAATCATGTAATATTTCTCCACCTTCTATATAAGAAAATGCAAATAGATTTTATTTATATAATAATCATTAGGGGAATAATATTATAGTGGATTCTTGAGGCCTTCACACTTTATCAATCAAAGAAATCGAAAAGTCAAAAAAAAAAATCCATGGGCACAATGATCGATGACAACTATATCCATATTAAAGAAATCTATAGAAATGGCCTAGGAAATTTCGAAACTAAAAACTCTTTGTTCGATACGTCATTTATTTTGGAAATCATTAATGACATTAGGGGATATGTTGTCTTTTATGGACATACAGAGGAGAAATAAACAAGATAGATCTCTAAAAGTTTTGAATATAAGTACCCCAAAAATCATTTTGTCATAGCTTTAAAAGAAAATGAATCTTCTTTCCAAAGGCTTCAATATCAACTTGACCACTCTAGATAAAGGCCTTTGGGGCTAGGGAAATATTATAAAACATTTTTAGGGTCCTCTTTCAACTAACCCAGAACTAAAAACTGAGGATCTTTCTTAGGAATTATGTTTTGGATCTTGCATCTTCGGTGGCTATGTAGTGGTGCAAGGTCGAGGGACAAATCAATGATATTTAGTGAGGTATGTGGTTCGATTCTTGAGAGCCCTATCTTGGTAGAATTTCTACCTCCCATGATCCACTCACCTTGTTGATTAACTCAGTGTCTCACCAGGTGGGCAGAAGGGCACAGAACACCTAGCTAACAAATTGCTATGTCGAACCATCACTAATCGGATTGTTACCCGATGGAATGCTATTCCAGCTTGGATGTCAATGATTCCTTCCCAACTGAGGCTTATCTGGATGACCTCTTCATGGAGAGGTGATTTCTGGGTGTGGTGGGTTCAAAAAGGCCACTCGTAGAGTTTCCCTTTTAGAAAAAGGAAGTACGCTTTGAATCTTAAAACTAACCAATTTCTTTTTGAGGGAAAGATCGAAGAATCTTAATGTTTTCACACCCCATCATGATTTTCTATCTCCTTTGATTGAACTTTATGTAATATGGATTTCTACTACCACAATTGAGTCTTATTCCATTTATTTTCTTATGTTAATATATATATATATATATTATATTGTTTATCATATAAATATATACATATATTATGTATATAGTATTTTCACGTATTTTATATTTATTTTGTTTATCATCTCTCTGTGTGTGCTTATATATGTATATTTTTGTATGTTTTATAAAATTTATATATTTATAAATATTCTGTTTATAGTATCTGTGTGTTTATTTATATATATATTAGTATACATAATATTATCATGTATGTTATATATATATAATATGCGTGTGCATGTGTTTGTGTGTTAATGTATGTTTTATACTGATTATGTATATATATATATATTATATTTATAATATAAATACACATATATTATATGTATAATATTTTTATGTATGTAATATATTCTTGTTTTTTCTTATATGTGTGTGTGGGTGAGTATATTTATATATGTTTTATACCATGTGTGTGTATATATGTGTTGTGATTTGTTAAATTCATTAACATGAATATGAATAAAATATGGATGAATTCTAATCGTATGGTCAAAAAGTATAAGGATAGTGACAAATAGTTTCATCAAATTTGCAACATAATATGCTGACGAACCTTCTTGAATTATGTTTTTTTCTATATTTTTTATTATTCTAAGTTTATTGGCCTAAAAAATGGAAGAACACTTGATTTAATACAAAAGTGATTGAAGTTATAAATACTTGAAGAAACAATATGAGAAAAACATACATATGTATAAAGGGTTGTTTGGCACATTACAATTGTTACTAAATTTCGATAATCGTATTGATGTTTGGAAACTAGAATTTAGTTGACATGACACACATATTATAGAATTTATGATAGTGAAATATGATGCCTAGATGATTCTCTTAAGTAGATGAAAATTGAAAACATGTATCTAAAATATGGGAACAAGTCATGAAACTTTCATATTAAATTATCTATGAATGAAATTATTCCCTACAATGTACAAAGAAACACTAAGAAGACACTACTGCTTCAGAGGTGGTGCAGTGGTGAAGGAGAGGAGTACAAAAATGCCATTTTTTTTGGAGTTACAGGTTTAGAATCGTGGGTATCTGATTTTGGCATAATTTATCCTTCCCATGGGATCCACTTGTCCTGCTGGGTCACCTGATTCTTGACTGGGTGGGTGAAATCAGGCACGACGCACCTGTGTTGAAAGATATTTGTGTAAAACCATCATCGCTTAGATCGTCACCCTCTAAAATGCACTGTTATCTCAACAAGCAATGACTCCTTCCCGGCAAGGGCTCTTTCTCAAGTGATCCCTTCTTGGGGAGGGGGTTTCCTCAGGTGGAGGGTTTGAAAAGGCCACACAAAGGAATTCCATTTTAAAAAAGAAACCCTAAGAACAGATGACCAGTTGTATTGGAAAATTATAATTTTCCATCATTTTTTGGCAGGAAATGTAAAAATATTATGGTTTTGTTGCTTATTTTATGATTGAAATATCAATGTAATGATATTGAAATTTTTTTGGCACAATTTATTAATGATTTTATTTTTTTTCAGTGATGGTTTTTTGGTGTATGATTCCCACTCTAAAAAATATTCACATTGACATCCATGTTGTCCAGAATAATTTTTTTTGGAGTTGACGTCTTAAAACAAACTAAATTTATAATTTATATTGATAGAATATAAAAATATTATCACATAATGATTATTCCTCTATAATATTTTTTGTGATAATGTTCTTATAATATTTCTAGAATAAAAGAGTTATAATAGTTCTCTGATATAATGAGAACCTATAGTTTCTAGGTTGTTAGGGTTTTGCATAATGGTAATAACCTCATAATACTACATAAAAATTGGGGTTTAAAACCCTTTGGGAACAATTACTATAACAGCGGTGAAACTATAGATCGACGACACTGTAGCAGTGGTAGACACTATAACAGGAACTATTGTGGTGACAACATTGTAGCAGGCAGTGTAGCAGCAAGACTAATGTAGTAGTACTATTCAATGAAGGACATTGGGATAAAATTATGGGCCTTCAGGCCATGTATTGGGATTTACTTCCCACTAGCCTTACGGGCCATGTAATGGGTCTCCTCTACAAAAAGTGGTTCTTTGATCAATAAAAAGAGGCTTCCACCCCAACTTTTAAAAAAAGGGAACCTAGAGTTTCTATGAAAACATCCTTAAATATATATGTTTTATAGTATAGATAAATTTTTCTGAAAAGACAAAAATAATGTTTGTCTCTTTGGTGTAGGGGGATTATAAGAATTAATAGTTTTTTCTCATGAAGTTTATATTTGGTGACCTCTAGAAAGATAGGTCGTGATGAAATACTCACCAATATGATTTCCACATGTTTTATGTTCTATTCAATATTTTTATATTTGAATCTTAGTATTGGTCCTTATACTTGAGATCATTATTAATGTGAATCATGAATCATATACTTTGATGTATGGATGAAAATTTTAATGACATATACTCACAATGAGGTAGAATATGTAATTTTCATCATAAGTGATATAAAATTAATTTAATGATTGTGAAATAATTTGTTCCTTCCTTGTTAGTGGAAGAATATATATCATTCCCTTTAATTGAAATGGAATTGTCTAAAAAATATATGACTATGGTTTTTTACAGAATTTTTCATCTTTGAAATTCAAAGAAAGATAATTCAAGCATATGGGGTGATGACATAGTATGCATCATAATTGATGAGATATCGGTTAATAAAAGGATTATATTACCCAATAACATTTATAGTAAGGTTTTTGTAGTTTCTAAACTAACTTATTTATCTATGGGTGACTTGATGTGTTAGCAGACAATACTCGTGGACTTTAGGTATGTTCTAACTATTTCCATTGAGAATGGGGCATAAATTGTTACACAGTATGTGTATCTAAAATTTCCTTAAACTATCTTGAATTTATGTTTAAGAATAAATTTATTCACTGGTTTATAGAATAGTATTTATTCATGTAAAATATGATCATAAAATTCAAATCATAAGATATTGGATTTTAAAATATCTCAATAGAATTTGATCTATTGTTTTATTATTCATAAGATAATGAAAATAATATTTATTTATTCATGAGTTTAGTAAATAGATTAAAATTAATAGTTATACCAATTACATGAATATAAGAAAAATATCTATTCACAAGTTTAGTAAATGTGATAGTTATTTTTAATCTAATGAATATATTTTATTATTCAAGGATTTATAAATTCTATTAGATAATATGGGTTAAGTTTAATGATCCAATGAAAATGATATATTTTATTTTATATCATATAAATAAATATTAATTTATTTATTTAATAAATGATATTATATTTAATGCATTTCATGATATATAATAATAATAATAATAATATTATTATTTGATGTGGGGTACGACTAAGGTTAAATAATAATGTAAGAGATTTTTGTAAAATTATCTCATATATAACATTTGTATAATGTCTGAAATATGTCATTTTTCATCTATGATGTGTTAGAAAAACAAGACCTCGTCTATGGTTATCTCAATCCCTATAGAGAATTCTCTCTTCCACCGATCTCAAGAATCTAGAGAGAGAACAAGAGAATATTGTTTCGATCAATGGAGAATGTTGTAAAGCACTTGATTCTTCTGCTTCATCTCCTAGAATAGCATGATCGTTATTCAACGGTTTTTGAAGCATGTGTGAAAGCTTCTAGTGAAATAATTGATTAGATTCTCCATCGTATCAATAACGCCACAAGACAATGATTAAAATTTGATTAAAAATCATAACTCGGATTAGATAATTCTTTATTTAAATTAATCCAAAATTAAATTTCCATGAACCATCTATGATATTTTGGGGATCATTTGTCTAGTTATTTGGATTTATCCATTGATTCAGATGAAAAATAAAAAACTGGTACCCACCCAATGCTTCCACTACACCCTTAAACCTTCAAATAGTATCAGAGCAGTCACATTCTAAATTATAATTATTTTAATTTATTTATTCAATTTCACATGTTGGGTTTCTAGCATTTATGTTCATATTTCTATTCTAGGCCTAATGATTGAAACTGCATGTTTACAACATCATATGTCCAATAACATGACAAAGTCATAGAAATAATGCTAGAATAACACATCCAGGGGAGCCAAGGTCAATTCTACATGATAAGATTACATGGGTTGATAGGAAATACATGATGTGTAGTAGATGAGTACATTTCGTGTAACCCCACACAATGTAAACTACATTTATTTTGTGATGCATCATGTGGGTCAATACATGGCATCATTACACATTTCATATTAACTACGAGCCCTACACACGACATGACATGGAATACAAATTGTATATATTGAACCCAATTTGAATTTGTGCTGTATTTATTTTTAATGATCAAGAAACCTATATGTATGATGTCAATATGTATTTGAGAAGAAAATGATTGGATGTGAGATTTAAAGAAGTTGAAGAAGTTGAGTTCCATAAAGTAGAGATTATGTAGGACATATTATGTCTATGACGATGTTATAGAAGTTAGTCAACAAGGCACATCCTTGGGATTATTATAAATAATAATTAATAATTGGATGAATGTTCACTTTGATGAAGTTAGAGGGGTTGAGTAGAGGCAGTGTAAGTTCATTGAAATATTATAAGTAATATCTATATATTTCATATCCTTTGGAATATATTCTAATAATTAATAATGATTATTTTAATATATTATAGATTATTTATAAGTGGTTGAGAATTATTAAAGAAGTTTTTTATTATTATTTAAGAAATCTAGGAATTCATTGAATAATCACTAAGTCTAGAAGATTTCATAAGAGTCATATTATACTTCATAAGAGTCATCTAGAAAGTCCAGAAGATTTATCCCGTGAAATTGATATCAAAACAAATTCAAAGGCATGAATTTTTAAGGGCCATGGGTTACTTCATAAGGATAACCCCAGACTTTATAAGGATCCTTCAAGAGTTTGTAAGGATCATTTCAGAGTTACTATGGATTATTGCATGACTTCGTAATGATAGAATTGAACTTTGTAAGGATCATTTATCCAATCAAAATAAATAACACATCTATGAGTTGAATCTTGTAAAATTGATTAAATACTTGTTATGATTATAATTAATATCTTTATATAATTTAAAAATTATTTTTTCTTAATAAATAATAACAATTGAAAATATTATCACCCTGGTTAAGGATAAAATGAGTTAAAAGGGTAAAAAATAAAGGACATGGCTTTAATATAACACAAAAAAATTCATAAAACATATTTTTTTGGTTGTATTTTGACCTTAACCTTATAATTATAAAAAAATTAGAGTCACTTGATTTGAGTAAGAAACATATTATATAATAACTTTTAATGTTTTTACATGTTTACCACCCACCTCACTTATAAAAGGAAACCCACTTTCCTCTCTTCTCCGTACCACTTGATCTACTTATCTCAACCACTGAATTTAGGATTTTATTACCAAAATCACCCACTCCAATTTCTCAAGGTCACATTCTAACTAAAATACCTCTTCAAGAATGAATAATGTGTATGTCATTGGAGGTTACCAAAACAAGAGGTATATGTTATTATTGGGAATTTTCAAGTTCCTTACTTCTTAAACCACCTCCAAATATTTAATAACCATATTAACATAATTAAATCAGTATATATATACCATAATAATATGTTTTTATGTCAATGATACATCCATTTTCTATATATTTTCATTCTTATAAAAAATAAAAATACCCCTCATGTGTGCATACAACCTACTATCTCCGTATAGTGGTGAAAATTTTCTTTCATCCCCACTATACTTAGATGGTTATAAAGATAGATTTAATGAATATATATGATATTTATTACATATTTAGGATTATTTAAATTTAATATATCATCCTCATTATATATATCCCTATTTTATATCTTAAATGACTATTACATCATTTTTATGAAAAACAACATAATAGTAACACATTTAAGGATTGAAAGATTTAGAATCTCGTGAAAATTAAGATCATACATCACATGTACATGATAAAATATAAACATTATTTAAATAGATATTATTTATCCTCATAAAATATTTATAATTATTCTTAGTAAATTTAATCACCTGATGATATATATAAAATAAAGTGGTGATCTAAAATACCACTTAGGGGAGAAATAACATGGGGATAATAAAAGACATGAATCAATAATACATGGGTGACCATAATCATCATTATTATCTTATAAGAATATGATATATTCTTCATAATCATAAGAGAATAACTTGTTAAATTCCTATAATGAGGCATATTCATAATAATATATCATTATAACCTAGTGGTCAAATACTACACATTATTGTTAACAAAGATAACATCATGTTCTCAAATAACATATGTACATAAATTATAAAATTTTAATAATGAAAGAAGATGGAATGATGTTCATTAACTATACACATAATCCCTTGGGATATATCACATTACCCAATTCATTAGAGGATTATATAATTATAACATCCCAATATTTCCACATAAGTTATTTTCATTAAAGTAATTCAATAGCTTGCGCTACACGCAACACCAAGTTCGAGTTCACCAGGACTTAACAAACTAGTTGTTCAAAAAGAGGATGTGAATAGTATTAACTTAATTTTGAATTTTATATATTACATATAATTTTATAATCCATATTATGTGTTTCTTAAACACAATATAAGAACAAATTCATTTTTTCCGATAAAAGAAGTATTTATCCAAAAAAGCAATTTTACCACATTTTAATGGAAAACCATTTTTAAAACCAATATTTGACACTTTTTAAAATTAAATTTAATTAAATTAAATTATTCATTAGAATCAAGACATAAAAATTTATTTTGGTTAAATTTTTGGTACTTTTTAAAATACGTTCATATTTTGATGAATACTTAAAAATACTAAATTTTAATTGAATCCAACTTTTTTAATCAAAATAATTTATAGTGATAAATTATGAATTTTAATGTTTTGGAAGTATAATTAGATTATATTTTTATCATTTAATACAATGTAGGTCCTTATTTGTAATTTCACATTTAAATTTGACATAAACACATGTCAATCTTTTGATAGTTTTTACTTTTTAAAAACCCACTTTTTTGGTTTTGACACCAAGAATTAATATAAAATTAATTAATAAAACTTATATGTTTTGAATTTGGTAAAATAAAATTCATTTTTTAATTTTAAATATCAAAATTATCTTAGGGTGATTTTTTGATATTTTTCAGAAAACATTCAATTTTTGATGAATAACGAAAACAATGTGTTATAGTTTAAATTTTTTTTTATTTAAATAATTATATATATATTTTTTTATTTTTTGTTAAAATATATATATAATACCTATATAGGTTCAATGTAATTAATTCGAGTTTTTCATAATAAAATAATATGTATAAAAGTTTATTGAACTTTTTACAGACTTTTACCCACCATTTAGAAGCATTTGAAAATTTGCAGAAAACATAATTTTACCACTTTTGTAAGTTGAATTTTAAAAATCCAAGATACACTATTAACATTAGTAACTAAATTGTGGTTCAATGAGATAAATGTTTTTGGTGAATAGTTACTTTTCACTTTTATTGACCACAATTAAATGCAAATAAGGTAATTATGGGTAAAAATGATATTATAATTACACTAAAAAATCTACTAATTCAATTAGATAGGTTTAATTTGACAAAAAACAACCATAGGAATAAAATACAATCCTATTTGGTCCACTGGGATTATATTAGGACATTTATTATGAATTTATTTAAAGAATAGTTAAAAGATTTAAATTCAATGTTTAATTCCTAAACTATTTTTAATATAGGGTTATACATAAGATAAATTAGACTTAAAATATTCATTAGAAATATTGAAATCTCTTCAACATAATGGTATTTTATTTATAATTTTTAGACCTTAAATAATTTAATTTATTTATGACACAATGATGATTCAGTAATTACCTTATTAATGAAATATTAAAAAAATTGATATTATAAATATCCAAATAAATGTAAATTTATAATTATGATGAATTAAAATAATTCTCTAAGTTAATATTACATGTTAGGGCTGATTAAATAAATTTTATTCGAAGTGATAATGTTTTTATAGATTTCAAAATAATAAAATACTAAATACTGTCAAAATTGACATAATTGAGTTTTTTTAAAATAATATATTATTAATTGAAATAATATTCCTAAAAATATAAGGTTTGGCCAAAGGACTTAGATAAGATTATATATATTAATAATTAACCACATGGGGTTTTATTGGCTTGTTATAGAATGTTTATTATGAAGGTCCCGGGCGTAGCGGAAGCTCGTGGGTGGATGTTCACACTTGGTTTTTTGTCATTTGCAATGATAAATCCTGGATCAATACGAAGAAAAACACTAGTCTCCACAGATCAAATCACAGAAATAGACAAAGAAAAGGTCCTAGAACACTTAAGGAATGATCATTACAGGATGATTATAATTAATTTAATCAAATGAAAAGAAGTACCTTTTATGGCCATCTTTCTTCATTGATATTTCTGATCATGTTCCAAGGTTATTCGTCATTGTGTCATTCAAGATAAGTGTATACTTCCTCTAGCAGTGATCCACACGTGAACCACGTATCTCTGGACGTCGCCAAAGGAATCTATGGGTGCTATCATGGAGAATCCTTTGCTTGCGTTGTCTGCCTTAGACCACCTTGATCCGATGGAGGTGGATCTCTCTCGGTCTTGAGAGTGTTCTTAGAGGATGAAGTTCTTTCGGTCTTGAGAGAATTATCTATAATTGTTCTGCACAACGATTCTCTTAGGAATAGAATTGGGGTTGTGAGGATATTTTTAATCTGGATTGAGGTTAAAGAGTTATGACAATAAATAAGTGCGTTACATGTTTTATTTATTTCATTAACTCTCTTTGAGAACCCCATGTCGAGTCATTAATTCCTTGACATGCGCCCACACTGATTATAATAAATAACATTTATTAAAATGATATTATTTCCTCAAAAATCCCGACTGAAAAAACTACACGGTGTGTAATAATAAATTCATGGCTACTGACACTCCTTTTCGTCACATTGCCCAAAGGAAAGGGAAAGGGAAATGAGTTAACAAAAATTGATTCATCCTTTGAAGAAAACATCAAAAATCAACAAAGCCTTGAACAAGGAGTCAAATGGCCATGGGTCGTGCATGTTTCCTTAATGTCGCGCAAGTATACTTGCGCGCCGCATAATGGTCACGCAAGTCACTTGCACGACCCCTTTGAAAACCACTCAGGGTCTTCTCCAGTATATAAATTCCACTGTGGGCCCCCCATTTTCATGAAGGAAAAATTTCCAAAACCCAGATTCATCCTCCCGGCACCCTAGTTTCTTTTTCAAGCTTTTTGAACGCTTCTAAGGTAATTTCTTACCCAGAACGGAAGCTCTAAAGAGGGAGAGTATGGTGTGAGTGTTGAAAAACATCAACACTTGCAAGCCTGAGTGGCCAACCCTTAGGGGAAAATGGACACACTTGCGTGCCGCCCTTATTCATTAACCATAACTTGCGCGCCATCCTTCTGGAAGACCCTAGGGATAGAACTAAGGGCTTGAGGCTTGCCTCACCCACGTTTTACCCTAAGGGTTAAAAGTCGCACAAGCCCCCATATGCCACACACGTATACCTACACGGCTAGAACTTGTGCACCCACACAGGACCTACGCACCATATAGGCCCTGCGTTCCATGCTGTACCTGCGCGCCTCGTAGGACCTGCACGACCAAAACTTGCACGCCACATATGACCTACTCGCCCTGTAGTACCTGTGTGCCACGCAGGACCTGTGTGCCATACATGACCTATGCGCCCAGCAGGACTTGCACACCCCTCTTATTTTGGGTGCCCCTTATGCCTATTTAACCTTTTTTATGCTTATCCACCTACCCACTTCACGATTTTGCAATCGGAACTCTCTCCAAAGTCATCTATGACATGATTTCTTGACTGGATTCCTTATTTGAAAGGAATTCTATGGAACATCTCTCAAAACCTCGTGATTTACATACCATTATGTCACTAAGGTTAGATATTTTCTTTCATTCAACCTCGTCCTTTAAAGATGAGAGAATCTCTAACCTGGGAATCCTCCTTAGGAGTAAGCCCCAGTCCCTGTTCTCTTAATTTGGGCATCCTCCTCAAGAGTAAGCCCCAAGTCCCTTAAACTGGGCTTCTTTTTCAGGTGTAAGCCCCAATCCAAATTCTCCTTCATTCAACCTCATCCTTCAAAGATGAGAGAATCCCTAAATTGGGCCTCCTTTTAAGAGTAATCCCTAGTACACTAAATTTGGGCATCCTCCTTAGGAGTAAGCCCCAAGTCCCTTTATTTGGGCATCCTTCATAGAAGTAAGCCCCAAGTCCCTTAATTTGGGCATCCTCCTAAGGAGTAATCCCTGCTTATAATTTTTCTTCAAAACTAAGGAATCCTTATCAGGGATAAGCCCTAAGTATCATGTTCTTTTAACCTGGGCCTCCTTTTCAGGAGTAAGCCCCAGTCTTCAATGTTCCCAAATATGGTCTTCCTTTTCGGGAGTAAGCCCCAGGTCCCCAAATATTCTAACCTGGGACTCCTCCTTATAATTAAGCCCTAGTACCTTTTAACCTGGGCTTCCTCCTTAGGAGTAATCCCTAGATATCATAATTCTCTCAATGCATCTTAATTTATTTTTATCCGGGCCTCTTTTTCATGAGTAAGCCCCAGTCTTCATAAGTCCACTTAGTGGCTTAAAAACCAGTATGGTCATCATAATGACCAAGAGACTTCTATCTAATGTATTAAAGGATACCATTGACTAAGAATCTCTATCAAATACAGATGGATCTCTATCAATGAAGAACCTAGAATACATATAAGATGATTCTCTAAAATTCTTACATATCAATCATTGATTATAAGTTCTAAAGAAAAGCTCATTCTTATACTTGGTAATTTAATAAGGATTCAATAACATAATTTAAATCTTAAAAGAGAGTCTTGGAGTAGACAATAATTCCACTCAGAAAGGTGTGATGAGTCCGACCTTCCATCCTCTCGACCAATGCAAATTCATAAGCCTTATTAGTCCATAACTAGTGAGCTCCTACCATTGGAAAGTAGGTCCAAATGGATATGAAATCTTTGGATGTTTCCGGTTCTACAAACAAACCCATTAGAAACCGATTTGAATGTTTGAACCTTAAATCAACGATGTCATTCCCAATTCCAGAGTGGAAACAAAAAATGGTGAACCTGACGGGAATCCTTAACCAAGTTAAAATAATATTTTTCCAATTTGTTAGGTCCCTACATGAACTCAATAAGAGGGATAACAAAGCAATAAATAACATATGTGATCATCCAAAATATGTAGGGGCTGAATTTATCTTTCTTATGTCTGTTATATCAAACATGCACTCTTTTCCAACATCATCTACATTTATGAAATGGCTTCTCTCAAGTTCACCTCTACAACAAAAACCTCTACTGCGAATGCCACTGCTGCTACTCCTGCTAGATCGTCATCCGCTCGGAGGATGACATCACCTATAGAGCATCTACAAAGCTGGGTATCTAATGCATTGGTTAAAGAGTACTGTCAAAATGGTAGTATTCCGACTCTGGAGACCGCTCAACAAGCCCTCCACGTCAATAATTCAGCCTGGTCATCCGGACTGCAACGACCAGCGATCAAGAAGTTGGTCATGCCAACCATCATTTTCAATTATTTTAGGTCATTATCCCCGAAATGCAATCACCATTCACTCCCATATTCTAGGTAGGTGAATGAGCAGGTCCCTCCGGGCCTCAATTCAAGAAGACATGAGTCCTTCCCGAGGGCTCCCACCAACAATCGCCGCAAGGCTCGTGCGGCTGTGTACCCTCAACATGATGAGGGTATCGTCTCCAGGCGTTCATCTCAGGTTCCTCGAACTCAAGTAGGAAAGATGAATCGCCAGAGGCGAAATCCGGTTAATAGTGAGCAGGTTCTCATCTCTGCCATTTCTGGAGGAGCCCACCAATCTAACTTGGTGGAAAGCAATGAGCGGGAACATATACCCGTCCATTTTAATTTCGCTCTCCAGTAGACTCGTCTCGCAACACCACGCCAATCCCGCCAGGCAATTCTGGTGGAGTACTATAGACAGGAACATACACATGTTTATAAATCCTTAGCTAGCCAGCAGTCTCGTCTAACTACATATGATGAAACCCGCCAACCTAATATGTTGACAACTGGTAAACAGGCACATACACCTACTTACACTTATCAATCTTGCCAGCAGCCTCGTCTATCAGTGTTGAAAGAATCTTGTCAAAAACGTTCGGCAGAGTGCAATTAGCAGGAACATACACCTTCTAGTATTGATCAAGTCTACCAACAGTCTCGTTTGGTAGCACTCGGAGAAGCCAGTCGGAAAGCTCCAGTGACATGCAGGAGGCAGACTCAACTCTCTGACCCCACACATAAGTTCTATCAGGATTCACTAATAGGAAAAGGAGGAAATGAGTAGGAACATACACCTAATCCAAGCACGGAATGGACTTATATCCCCGTTCCATTAGCTGAAGTCACCAAGCATATTCTATCAATGGTGAAAGAGCAGAAGAAAATCCTTGCTCATATCCTGGATGCCTGTGAAGATATTATAACAGCTTCAGCAACATCTCAGCGGAAGGCAAATATATCTATCCCTACCAGTGGAGTGACACATCAATATATCACTTCGGAACAGACACACACCTATATTCCAGTCCAAGAGGGTTGTGGGGTGTACTCCCCCATATCATACAGACAACCAAGGCAGGAACATACACCTGGTTTGAGAAGTGGTAATCAGCCTAACCTGATCATTCCTCCTGTGCAGGCACATACACCTACTAATGTGAGTAAAAAGGTGTCTAAGAAGAAGACCCGCCCAACACAGTCAAGAAATCAAGGGATAATCTATAATTAGGCCATACTCAATAATGGAGTTCTTGAAGCCCAGAGACAATTATCTATTGGAGTTCAATATTCTACTCTCTCAGTTCCCAATAGGGGGAGCATTAATTCTGAAGGTCTTCATCAGACACTTCCTCATAAGGGATTGCTTCATGATAGTTCGATCGATCTCGAAGTTTCATCTTCAGCTGAGAGCCACATCAACTCTCTCTATGGTCAGAAGATCACAGAGCAAGAGGTTTCACCTTTTTCTGTAACACACCATGGTGGTCCTCCCCAAGATGATGAATTTAGTTGAGAATGTCCTCTCCGAAGTAGTAATTTGCATTGCCTGGAAAATTCATCATAGGACAATGGAGTGACGAGAAAGCCATCTTAACTTGAGGCACTTGAAAATGTGCATCCAGTCATGTCTGATGCTTTAACATTAGCAAGTGAAATACTTTCTCAATCAGAAGATAGCCCGGGGTGTAGGTCATTCTCAAAACCACCCATGGGTCATTCATCTTCTAGTTTGAACAATGGATTTTCTTCTGGTGTTGTTGAATCTGATGAAGCAACAAAGAATCACTAGCTCTGGTCTAAATAGGTATAAGAATATTTATTGAATGATAAAGAGGAAATGTTTAATATGAGGAAACAACTGGCTAATGGTGAAGTACCAGTTATGTTCTGTCCATTAGCTAACTCTCAGTATGACATTCCAGAGATGTTGATGGAAGATGGGATTCATGATATTTGTCTTAAGCTATGGAAAAGTCTTTGTCAGTTGAAAAAGAAAGTATTATCATATAATTAATACTAAAATCATGTCAAGATAATAGAAGGGTTACAACACCAAATTGACTTGGCATCTCTATCAGTTTCTCGATATCTGAATGCTGAAAAGTAGCAGAGAACCCTTCAACGTTCTTGCCTTTGTGCACTAATCAGATTGTGCTAGTTAATTTCCAATTCCCCATCTGGTATTCATATTAGATGATGGGGAGTTCATAGATCATTGCATTTCACCGTTCTCTCCAATTAAAAAAGCTCGCCGAAAATGGTCTCATGCAAGGTTATTGCCCATGGCCAGCCATAGTCAATTGGCTTTGTTTACAATCAAAGGCTTGCCCAAGAACAGACCTCAACTAGTTCTTCTCAAAATCATGTATATAGAGAACATGTTGTTGAATTACTCATGCATCAAGAAAACGATAATATTGAACATGCCTCTCGTTTGGAGCAAGCACATATTCAAGTGACGGAAGTGTCAGAAATCATCCAATGGTCTTTTGAACCAGGTGATTAAAGTGGATGTCGATTGATGCATCCAGCTAACTTCCAGACCAAGATTCACAAGATCAAGAGAGATTTTAAAAAAGTATCAGACATAGCATGTCAGGAACCACCCCAGCTTGCCAGACTGGGGACTCTTCTAACCCAACCCTCAGAATCAACAAATAGAATTCTTGGAGTTGAGCGAGAACAGCAGGAACAACAACAGTCCACCAGACTGGGGACTTTTCCAAATCCTCAATCCCTCCCTCAGAGAAAGTTGGTCTTCTCTAGATTAGGGAAGAAGATCCCAGAAGTACAAAGAGCCAAATTATTTGGAGATTCTCTCCATGTTACAGTTCACCAAGAAGTTCTTGAGGGGTTGAATCAACGGAAGACAATGTCTCATCAAAGACATGGAAGAAGACAATATCGCAAAAATGTTGATAGAAGGGATGAAATGCATTATGCATCAATTAATTTCATCAATGCTGTTTTTGTTGATCCCCCAGATGAGGCTCATTCAGAGGGATCAGATGAAGAGGTTCCTGCCCAAGAAGTTGTACACACGGGCGTAAATGAAAAAGGTGTGCGTACACAAAATCAAAGGCTTACCCAAAATCTGTGTTTTTCTTCAAGTAACCCACTTCCCCCTCTCCGAAAGGCATCCAACAAGGGGAAATGAAAGAATCAGGTGACTTCCCACCCTTCCTATGGAGAAGGCCAGTTTCTCTAATTAGAACATAGGTTTGCGCAATAAGATGACGAAATAAAAAGAACTAAGGAGGATGAATGCCGAACTAATTCAAGGTAGTCTTCCTCCTAAGCATGCTAGAGACAGTCAGCCAAGGGAATTTGTTTTGGCTACTAAGATAGTTCAAGAGTATCCTCCAATATCAGTACACCCTCATAGGTCTAATCCTTTGGGTCATTCACAACAACAGTCGGTAGTGCTACCATCAATTGCAGTACCAGCCGACACACCTGTCCAGGCTCCATTCAATGCACCTGCTCAAGTCCATGCTCAACCGGATGTTTCTCAAAAGTTAATAACTACTATTGAGTCCTTGACATCTTAGTTAGATTCTATGGAGGGAAATCATGCTCAAATTCAACCAAAAAATAGAGCTTACCCTGAATGGGTTGATGATATTCCTCCCCCATCAAATTTTGCAAGTACCACATTCCCAATCCTTAATAGTTCGGGAGATCCAGAGAAACACTTAACACACTTGGTTTCTCATTGTGATCCCATGATGGGAACTCCTCAGCAATAAGAGGCTGTTAAGCTCATGTGTTTTGTACAGTCATTACAAGGGCCATCTCTTGTTTGGTACACAAGCTTTCAATCCGGGTCAATTACCAGATGAGAAGATCTTCGTCTACAATTTCTTTTTCAGTTCAGTTCCAAATTGCCAAAGACAACAAGTTTTTATCTTACAAACTGTATGCAAAGGGATAATGAAATGGTTTTTGATTTAATTGCTCGCTGAAAGGTATTAACATATTCCCTGAGCCTAGCACTCACTTAGGAGGAACTATTTCCAATCTGTGTGGAAAATTTGTGTGATAAATTACACACGCCATTAATCTCTGTGAAATACACAGGAGGGTTTTGAGACCTTACTTCAATCGCTCGGCAGATTGAAGATTCTTTTATGAAGACTAAAGGCAAAGATCATGTAATTCCACCAGCTCCAGGAAGGAGAATTTGTAAAGCATATATTACCACAGTCATGCTTAAACAAACACCTGTACCTGCTTCTACCTCAAAGCCTTCATCTTCCCAATGGGCTACACCTCCTGAGCGTGAGCAAAAGTGGTCATTTCGTCAAGATGATAAAAGAGATCAATGATAGAAACAGTATGAAGAGTTGAAGAGAAGTGTCTATTCTTTCCGAAATGAACAAGTTACTGGTTATTTCATTTCAGCTTTAAAGAATAACATGGTTTAGCTTCCGATGCCCAAAAGGCCAAAAATGAAGGAGATGAAGACTGTCCCAATTATTTCCCGTTCGACTAGATGTTGGGGCATCCCATTAAGGAGTGTTTTGTTTTCAAGGACCTCATGAAAAAAATGGTCGACTCAAGAAAAGTCAAATTGAAGGGTTCTTCAGCTCAAGTAGCATGTGTTACTGATACAGATCTAGAGGAACGAGGCGAGTGGCAAGAAGTTAGAAGCAAAAGTGGAAAAAAATATGATGATTGGATGGTCAGAAAAACGATCAATCAAACTCATGCCATTTTGCGAATGAAATTGAAGAAACCAATTGTGTCTTCTACTGTAAATTCCATTGTGAAACTTCCATCAAAAATAAAAATCATCAGATAGGTAGCATAATTTAGTGAAAGAATCAGAATCAGAAGAAGATGAGTATGTGTCAAAGCCCAAGTTGTCTTTGACTCTGGAAGATTTTATGCCATCTAATTCGAAGCAATGGGCACCGCCCCACAAAATGGCACAACCTAAATTGGCTAGTCAGGCAGAGTCTTCATCGGATGAAGAGTTGATCTTCGGTTCTGTTAATATGATTCAACTAACAGATCCTTATGCCAGTTGCAACTTCAATTTCGATGAGCCTGAATTTTTTGTATCAAACAGAGGAATTAAGAGAAGTTCTAGGGGTATGAGATAAAGAGGAAGACATGGATATCCAAGAAGCCACTATTCTAATACTACCCCTGCTAGAACTGTGTATGCAATAGAAACTCATGGAAGATCTCTTTTGCGAGCTCAATAAGAATAGGGGAGTTCTTCCAGTAATAGCAGATTTAGTCCTGGCACAGTTATTCAGGAGGATCGGTTGGAGGTTCCACCTTTATCCTCTCAACGTGTAAATGGAACTAATCGGTCCAATCATCAAATGCCAGGAGTATTTCCAATTCCTATCTCAATACAAGATGCATCTACTTCCAAAGCATCAACTTTCATGGCAGCTGCTAAACCACATGGTCCTGTTGGGAAAGGCAGACCTCTGGATCAAAAGTATGATATATTGAAACACCTGGCCAAAGTACCGGCCATGTTATCAATTCAAGATGCACTGAATCTATCAAAGGATCATCGGGAGGCACTCATTGAGGATTTTTCAAGTCCTCAGGAGTTTGAAACCGAAATTACTGTAGTTGAAGCCTACAACATAGAGAATAATCCTGCAGAATGTCATGCAATGATTTTATTCATAGATGAATATGAAGATGATGTCATGCATGGGAATATCAGACCATTGTACTCATCTAGAAAGGTCAATGGTATGGATATCCGAAGATCTTTTATTGATAATGGTTCAAAACTCAACCTCATCCCCATTTGTACACTTCGCCGATTGGGGCTCACAGAATCTGATTTATCTCCTTCTACATTGATGTTTCAAGGGTATGATAAAAATGAACAAGAACCACTGGGGGAGATTATACTCAGAACTCAGTTTGGTGACCTTGTATCCAATTCAGATTTCATGGTTGTTGATCATGATATAGCTTTAAATATTTTTCTTGGAAGACTCCGGCTAAATCAACATGTGGCTATCCCTTCATCATACCATCAATATCTTAAATATTATTTCGATGGTCAAATCGGGACATTGAATGGTGATAAATCCCCGTTCAAGACATGTGAATATCAATACATTGAGGCGAAATTCTAACACATGAAGGGAGAAGAGAAATCCACAACGAAGGAGATTTCCAAGGTTAATGCTCAATTTGGTTTAGAAAAGATTCCATTAAATCCATTTACACATGTGAGTTCAGATTATGTGTTGCCTATCAGTCAAATTGAGAGGATAGACCCAAATCAGAATAGTCTTATGGGAAATTCCATAATTCCAATTACGGTAATCGAGCCAGGCAACATGGGAGAAATTGGTGATTCGCCAAGAAATGATGAAAGCCCAAATGGGGATGTCTTCATTTCATCTGATGAAATCCAGCAAGACTATACATCACCAATCAGGCCAGAAGAAGTTATAGCAACATTAGAGGTGAATGATGATGTCAATTCTCGATCCATCATATCCTCTTTATTACCCAGGGAAGACCCTTCATCATTAGTTGGGTCAGTAATGGAAGTTTCATCTTCAAGATGATTAAATTTTAACATCTCTTCTGATCATGGTAATTCTACTTCATCCTCTACTATGGAAGTAGAAATAGAAGAAATAACTCATGTTGAGGAAGAAGAGGAAGATCTAAGAGATGCTCTTCAAGTATTTGAGGAAGGTATCTCTACTACCATGGATAAACTCAGAGAAACAAATCTGGGTACCGAAGAAGATCCACGCCCCACTTTAATTAGTGCGTCCATGACTCTTGAAGAACAAGTGATGTATATTTTCTTTTTAAATAAAAATAAAGATATATTTGCTTGTAACTATACAGAGATGCCAGGTATTGATCCCGATGTTGCTACTCATCATTTGGGTTTTCCAGAAGAACATCGAGGATTTAAGCAAGCCGCGAGAAGAACACACCCAAGTTATGCTTCCAAAATTGAGGCTGAAGTGGATAAGATTATCAAAGCCAACTTCATCAGAGAAGTTAAATATCCCAAGTGGTTGGCTAATATTGTCCCTGTGAAGAAGAAGAACTGGAAAATTAGAGTTTGCATTGATTTCAGGGATCTTAATTGTCATTGTTTTAAAGTTGATTTTCTGGTTTCGATTATAGAACTCATGATTGATGCAACAACTAGCTATGAAGCACTTTCTTTCATGGATGGATATTCCAGATATAATCAAATATGAATGGCTCCAGAAGATGAAGAATCTATAGCCTTTGGAGCCCCTCAGGGTGTGTTTTACTATTAGGTAATGCCCTTTGGCTTGAAGAATGTTGGAGCTACATATCAGCGTGCCATGCACCGTATCATCAAACCCCTTTTAGGGAAGTTTTTTGATTGTTTTGTGGATGATTTGGTGGTCAAATTCAAAGAACGTTCCAATCACATGGTTGATTTTCAAATCATATTCCACAAGATTCGACAAAGTAATTTGAAGATGAACCCTTTAAATGTGCTTTTGGGGTAACCTAAGGAAAATTTCTCGGCTTTGTTGTACGCCATAGTGGTATCGAAGTCGATCCTGAGAGGACCAAGTCAATCCTAGGTATGTCACCTCCTCGAAATTTGAATGAATTAAGTGGGCTTCAGGGACATTTATCCTATATTCGGCGTTTCATCGCTAATTTGGCAGGTAAAAGTTTACCCTTCACTAAGTTGATGAAGAAGGGAGTCACATAACAGTGAACTGAAGAATGTTAAGAAGCATTCAATATTCTAAAGAAATACCTCTTGAATCCACCGGTACTAATGCCACCTATTGAAGGAAGACCACATATCCTCTATTTAACAGCCTTAGAGGGATCATTGAGTGCCTTTCTTGCTCAGAAGAATGATGCTGGGAATGAAAACAGCATCTACTACCTCAGTCAGACTATGCTGGAAGCAGAAACCCAATATTCATGTTTTGAGAAGTGCTGTCTGGCATTAATCTTTGCAGTTCATAAGTTGAGACACTACCTGAAACATCACGAGGTCCAATTGATATCTCGCAATAACCCGAACAAATTCATCCTCAATCGTTCAATGCTTACAGGACGTCGGGCAAGGTGGTTTGTTATTTTGCAGCAGTTTGATATTCAGTACGTATCTCAAAAGGCAATAAAGGGCCAAGCTCTGGATGATTTCCTTTCTGAACATCCTTCAGTAGAAGATACATCTTCAGACATTGAACTCCCTGATGAGGAAGTCTTCTCTATTCAGGATAGTCTTCAAGTATGAGAAAAACATTTCGATGGTGCTTCCAGAAGTCCAACAGTGAAGAATACGGAAGATCCTAATTTCAACAATGTTGAGTTAGGAGTTGTTCTAATTTCCTGAGAAAAGGAAGTGTTGCCCTATTCCTTCTTACTATGGAAAGGTGGTACCCACAATGAAGAAGAATACCAAGCTCTCATTACAGGCTTGGAGTTGGCGCTTCAGGCACAATTGAATCACTTAAAAGTGAAAGGTGATTCAGACCTGGTAATCAAACAAGTCAATGGGGATTATGCAATTAGAAAAGAAGAATTGATCCATTTGTATGATTACGTCAGAGAGTTAATGGTGGAATTTACTACGGAACCGACATTTTCTTATATCCCGTGATCACAAAATGCTCAAGCTAATGCATTGGCTAATATAGCCACAGCTCTAGCAGATCTAGATCGGGATGAGACAAGAATTGGCAATGCTCACTGTCGTATAATTTCACCTTATGTTCGAACCAGAACAGAGTAAATCAATGAAATTAGTCCCATTCCTGAACCATATGGTCATACTATAGGATGGATGACACCTATTTGGGAATACCATCAAAATGGAGCACTTCCACCTGATAAAGCTGGGAAAGAACAAATCTGGTGACGTGTGGTCAATTTTACTTTTTATGATGGCCCAGATCACCTAGAGAAAATTCTCTACAAGCGTCGTTTTGATGGAGTTCTCTTCAGATGCATTGATGGTGAAGAGACAATGGCTATCATGAATGAAGTACATGTAGGAGTCTATGGTGCTCACTAGTCTAGACATAGACTGTCTAGTCAAATTCGAAGGGTCGGATACTTTTGGCCCTCAATGATACAAGATTGTGTTGATTTCATGAATAAGTGTCATTTATGCTAGGTACATGCTAATTTCATTCATCAACCCCCAGAGTTTCTTTATATAGCCATATACTCGTTGCCATTTTTCCACATGGGGAATGGATGTGGTGGGACCTTACCCTTCAGCTATGACCAAGCAGTTTAAGTATATTCTTACTGCTACTGACTTATTTTCTAAATGGGAAGAGGAAATACCTCTCAAAGAAGTTAGTTTTAAAAGCATTGTTAGCTTCATCAAGTCTAACATCATTACCAGATTTGGTGTCCCTCTTACCATATTGAGAGATAATGGCACCATCTTCTGTTCATCTAAGGTGAAGAAGTTGTATGAAGAATACAACATCAAATCCAATCATTCATCTCGGTATCATGTAGCGGCCAATGGCCAGATAGAAGCCTTCAACAAGACTCTGTCCAACATACTGCAAAATATGTTGGCTAAATATAAGAATTCTTGTCCTGAAAAACTCTTTCATTATTTGTGGGCTTATCAAACCACCACCCGCACTGCAACGCGGTCAACTCCATATTCACTGGTATATGGAACAGAAGCAGTATTACCCATTGAAGTTCAATTACCTTCGCTCATAGTTTCCATTTGTAATCAGTCATCTATAGATGAACCATCTCAAAAGCGATTGGATGAATTGGAATGATTATATGAGAAAAGATTATGCACTCTACATCACTTGGAAGTATATCATAATCGAATAAAATAAGAATTCAACAAGAATGTTCGTCTTTGTTCATTCATTCAGGGAAAATTAGTATTAGTTCTCATAACTCCAATGATTCCAGGAAAGAAACCTCCCAAGCATGAACCAAAATGGGAAGGTCCTTATTCAATACATAAGGTCTACTCCAATGGAGTATATTCCTTAATCTCAATGGATGGAGAACTCATCACGACTCCAACCAATGCCAGATTTCTAAAGAAGTATTTTGTACAAACATAAAATACACTCTTTTATTCATCCAACAAGACGTTAAACTATGTGGTCCTAGCATATGACCTTAAACTATTCACACCAACGTCCTAGTTACATCACGCTAAACTGTATAGAAATGTTCCTTATTTTCCAGCATGACATTAAACTTTAATTTGTCCCTGTTACATGACATTAAACTATGCAGCACCAAAACGCCCTAGCTACATGACATTAAACTATGCGGTCCATGCATATGACCTTAAACTATTTGTATGTTCTTTACATCCAGCATGAAGTTAAACTGTATCGTCCCTTCACGTCCAACATGATGTAAAACTATGAAAAAAATCCCTTATACGTCCAACATGATGTTAAACTGTGCCCTCTTTTGTCCTTACTGCATGAGATTAAACTGCACAGTGCCCCATCGTCCTAGCTACATGATGCTAAACTGTACAGAAATGTTTCATAAGTCCTACATGACGATAAACTATATTTTTTCCCTGTTACATGACACAAAACTGTGCAACACCAATAGTCCTCACTATAAGACTATAAATTGCATAGTCCCTATATGTCCTACACGACATTAAAATGTGCATTGTTTAGGTTGTTGCTACCTCTTGTTTCTCACACTAGTATAACTCACGTGAGCTTAGAGCAAACTTCAACCCTAACACTCTCTCTGGGCCGCTAACCATGCCTATGTCCCAACACCAATGGAACTACACAGACTTTGATCCTTGCCTTCTAGGATAGGTATGTAAGCAACCTCCTGAGGTTCAAGCCCAAAACAATCATTTTCACACCGGTTTACTTCCATCTTATGCGATGTTAACTCGTGAATCCACCTCCAGAACCAATATCTTCACATTGGTTCTCTTTTTTCCTTGTTATTTGACGTTAAACTATACACCACCTTTTTGTCCTGTATGACAATAAACTATGACATTCTTTGATACCGTCACCTAAGAGGGAATCATTATTTACATTGATTTCCAATCAGGTTGAATTCCAAAGACAACGTGCAAACATGTTAATGCCCAAACCTTTTATCTTTGGTTAAACCATCATCGCACTAAAGTCCACTTTCACCCTTCACATGTATGAACCAAATTTGCAGAGAGGGTGTTTCTAGAACTATGTGGTCTTGATTCCCATCCTTATGGGATACGTAGGAACATTCTAGCATCCCTCGAATCCAACCCCATGTCTTTTTGGCATAAACCCGAAATTCCACTTTCAGTCCCTTGGCTGAAAAGTCCCTGGGAAAACACACATCATGTATTTCATTATTATGGTATGATTTCTATGACCATAAACTAAGATCTCTAACACTCTTGTCCCACACGACATTAAACTGTATTTCAAGAACTACGTAAGGCTTGATTCCCATCCTTATGGGATACGTAGTGAAGTCCAGAACATTAATTTAGGACCCAGCCACAACATGATTTTGGTTAATTTTCGTCTATGTATCTTTACATACATTGGAAAATACCCATTTTTATATGTCATAACCCTAACCTTAATTATTTTCAGATCATCATAACCCTTTTCTTGACTTCTGGTCATGAAATGTTTGATGCCTAAGAGTTCTTTTGCTTGACTATGCAGCACATGCCCTTAGGCGGCCTTGCATAAGTAGTCTACATAACGGACCTGTCAGGAAAAAGATGCTATTATTTGACTATGCAGCTAATGCCCTTATGCGGTTCAACATAATTCAACCCGCTAATGGGTTTTTTAAATGGTGGTGACTTCATTCGTGGGAGAAAAAACTCTTTTTTTCTTATTTTTCTTAATGACAATATGTAGGGATCTACAAAAATAGCCATCCTTAACATATTTGTCCCATATTCCATTTTTCATGATCTGAAATTATTTAAGTCTATGGTTTATGTTTTCCTTCCCTACGTTTGGGTCAGACCTTCATAGGAGTGACATTTATCCAGTTCCTAAATAATCTTGTTTGGAAATATTTTCTCTATATTTAAGTACCTCTTTACATACAAAAAACTCTATACTTTGGAAAATTTTAATCTTCATAAACATTCACTGGATTTTTAGCATTAGAAATCTAAATTTCTGAGAGTTCTTTTGCTGGACTATGCAGCACGTGCCCTTAGGCGGCCTTGCATAAGTAGTCTACATAACGGACCTGTCAGCCAAAAGATGCTATTTATTTGACTATGCAGCCAATGCCCTTAGGTGGCCCTACATAATTCAGCCCCCTAACGGGTTTGCTAAATAATAGTAACTTCCTTCTTGGAAATGACTTCTAATGCCTTTTTAGACGTTTTTCATATCATTCCTCATATTCAAAACTTCTTAATTCATAGTTTACATATTTCCCTTCATACTTGAATATGGTAATATGTTTTCAAATAAATTACAAGGAATTGAGTCATTCTTTATCCATTTGTTCAAAGCCTTTGGGACCTTAAACATTAGCCTTTTTATGTCCGACATGCATGACTTTAAACTGCCAAAACCCTGGACTCTCTTTTTCCTTAGAGTCAAATCCTTTTTTCTCTCTGGATCCAACTCTGAGGGGGGACTTTTGTTGACGCTTCTTTTCATCACATTTTCCAATGGAAAGAGAAAGGTAAATGAATTAACAAAAATTTATTCATCCTTTGAAGAAAACATCAAAAATCAATAAAGGAATGACCAAGGAGTCAAATACCCATGGGTCGCGCATGTTTCCTTACTATCGCGCAGGTATACTTGAGCGCCACCTAATGGTCGCGCAAGTCACTTGTGCACCCTCTTTGAAAACTGCTCAGGGTCATCTTAAGCCTATAAATACCCCTGTGGGCCCCCCATTTTCAAGAAAGAAAAATTTCCAAAACCCAGATTCAAGCTCCCGGTGCCCTAGTTTCTTCTTCATGCTTTACAAATGCTTCTAAGGTACTTTATTACCTAGAATGGAAGCTCTAAAGAGGAGGAGTAAGGTGTATGTGTTGAAAAACATCAACACTTGTGCACCTGAGTGGCCAAACCTTAGGGGAAAATGGCCACACTTGCGCGCCGACCTGGTTCCTTAACCAGAACGTGCATGCCATCCTTCTAGAAGACCCTAGGGATAGAACTAAGGGCATGAGCCTTACCTCACCCATGTTTTACCCTAAGGGTTAAAAGTCCCGCAAGTACCCATGTGCCGCGCAAGTATACCTGCATGGCCAGAACATGTGCACCCACACAGGACCTGCGCGCCATACAGGACCTGCATGGCCAGAACTTGCGCGCCCACACAGGACTTGTGCACCATGCAATACCTGCGCGCCATACAGGACCTGCGCGCCCACCAGGACTTGCGCGCCCCTCTCTTTTTGGGTGCCCCTCCTACCTATTTTACCTTTTTGAATGCTTATCCACCTACCCTCTTCAAGATTTAGCCTTCATAACTCTCTCCAAAGTCATCGATGACATGATTTCTTGATTGGCTTCCTTATTTGAAAGGAATTATATTGAACATCTCTCAAAACCTAGTGATTTACATACCTTTATTTCACTAAGGTTAGAGATTTTCTTTCATTCAACCTTGTCCTTCAAAGATGAGAGAATCCCTAACTTGGGAATCCTCCTAAGGAGTAAGCCCATGTCCCTGTTCACTTAATTTGGGTATCCTCCTCAGGAGTAAGCCCCTAGTCCCTTAAACTAGGCTTCCTTTTCAAGAGTAATCCCCGATCCAAATTTTCCTTCATTCAACCACATCCTTTAAAGATGAGAGAATACCAAAATTGGGCCTCCTCATTAGGAGTAAGCCCCAGTACCCTAAATTTGGGCATCCTCCTTAGGAGTTTGCCCCAAGTCCCTTAATTTGGGCATCCTCCTTATGAGTATGTCCCAAGTCCCTTAATTTGGGCATCCTACTTAGGAGTAAGCCCCACTCATAATTTTTATTAAACTTAGGCCACCTTATCAGGGATAACTCGTAAGTCTCAAGTTCCTTTAACCCGAGCCTCCTTTTTAGGAGTACGCCCCAGTCTTCAAAGTTCAAAAATATGGGCTTTATTTTCAGGAGTAAGCCCTAGGTCCCCAAATATTCTAACCTGGGCCTCCTCCTTAGGAGTAAGCCCCAGTCCCTTTTAACCTGGGCCTCCTCCTTAGGAGTAAGCCACATTTATCATATTTATCTTAACCAGTCTTAATTTATTTTGATTCGGGCCTCCTTTTCAAGAGTAAGCCCCAATATTCATAAGCCCCTCCTAATTTGGGCATCTATCTCAAAAGTAATCCCCAAGAATGAGTATTTAAATCTCCATAAAGTACAGGTACCATTATGGACCTTATTCCTGGGATTCTTCCTTGAATTAAAACCTACTCTTCAACTATCTGGACAGTCACACATACATAAGCCCCACTTTATTTCTCATGATTGCATTATTCCTGGCATAATTGTCTAGTTTTACCAATACCTCTAGTTTCTCACACTGAGCATGACTCATGTGAGCTTAGAGTGTAAAAGTAAATTATGACATGTTTCATTGGGCCATCAATCATGCATAAAGCTCATACCTCTTTTACTCAAACTATGTGGGTTCTGATTCCTTCTCTAAATAAGGATACGTAGTTAGCCCATCCGTGGGTACGATCCCAATTATGAAATAATTCATGTCATGTTGAATGTCAATAAACTTCAAGTGCCCCACTGAGTGGCTTAAAAACCAGTATGGTCATCATAATGACCAAGAGACTTCTATCTAATGTATTAAAGGATACCATTGACTACGATTCTCTATCAAATACAAATGATTCTCTATCGATGAAGAGCCTTGAATAAATATAAAAATATTCCCTAAAATTTCTACATATCAATCATTGATTGCAAGTTCTAAAGGAAAGATCATTATTATATATGGAAATTTAATAAGGATTCACAAACATAACTTAAATCTACAAAGAGAGTTCCGGAGTAGACAATAATTCCCCTAAAAAACGTGTGATGAGTCCGACCTACCATCCTCTTGACCAATGAAAATTTCTATGACTTATTAGTCCATAACTAATGAGCACCTACATTTGGAAAGTATGACCAAATGGATATGGAATCATTGGGTGTTTCCAGTTCTATGAACAAAATAGTTAGAAACTGATTGGAATATTTGAACCTTAAATCAATGAGGTCATTTCCAATCCAGAGTGGAAACGAAAAATGTTGAACCCGATGTGAATCCTTAACCAAGTTAAAATGATGTTCTTCCTATTTGTTAGGTTCATACTTGAACTCAATAATAGGGCTAACAAAGCAATCAATAACATATGTGATAATCCAATGGATTTTGTGGATGCATTTATTTTTCTTATGTCTCTTATATCAAATAGGAACTCTTTTCCATGATCTTCTACATTAAAAAAATGGCTTCTCTAAGGTTCACCTCTGCTGCAAAAACCTCTGCTGTGAATGCCACTACTGCTACTCCTACTGGATCTTCATCCGCTCTGAGGATGACATCACCTACTCAGCATCTTCAACGCTGGGTATCGAATACATTGGTTAAAGAGTACCGTCAAAACGGTACTATTCCGACTCTGGAGGCCGCTCAACAAGCCCTCCAAGTCAATAATTCAACCTAGCCATCCGGACAGTGATGACCAGCGATCAAGAAGTAGGTGGTGCCAACCACCGTTTTCAATCATTTCAGGTCTTTATCCCCGGAACGCAATCACCATTCACTCCCATATTCTGGGGAGGTGAATGAGCAGGTCCCTCCAAGCCTTAACTCAAGAAAACAGGAGTCCTTCCAGAGGGCTCCCTCCAATAATCGCCGCCAGGATCATGCGGCAGTACGCCCTCAACATGATGAGAGTATCGTCTCCATGCGTTCAGCACATGTTCCTCAAACCCGAGCAGGCAAGATGAATCGCCAGATGTGAAATCCGGTTAACAGTGAGCAGGTTCTCATCTCTTCCATTTCTGGAGGAGTCCACCAATCTAACATAGTGGAAAGCAATGAGCGGGCACATACACCCGTCAGTTTTAATTCCGCTTTCCAGCAGACTGGTCTGGTAGCACCATGCCAATCCCACCAAAAATTTCTGGTGGAGTACTATAGACAAGAACATACACCTATTTATAAATCATCGTCTAGTCAGCAGTCTCATCTGACTACATACGATGAAACCTGCCAACCTAACATGTTGACAACCGATAAACATGCACATACACCTGCTTACACTTATCAATCCTGCCAGAAGCCTCATCTGTCAGTGATGAACGAAGCTTGTCGACCACATTCAGTGGAGTGAAATCGGAAGGAACATACACCTACTAGTATTGACCATGTCTACCAACAGTCTCATTTGGTAGCACTCGGAGAAGTCAGTCAGAAAGCTCCCGCGACAAGCAGGAGGCAGACTCAACTCTCTGCCCCCACACTTGAGTACTTTTAGGATTCACTGACAGGAAAAGGAGGACAAGAGCAGGAACATACACCTACTCCAAGCATGGAATGGACGTATATCCCTGTTCTAGCAGCTAAAGTCACCAAGCATATTATATCAATGGTGAAAGAGGAGAAGCAAATCCCTAATCATATCCTGAATGCCTGTCAGGATATTATAACAGCTTCATCAGCATCTCAGGGGAAGACACATAAATCTATCCCTACCAGGGGAGTGAAAAATCAATATATCACTCCAGAACAGACACACACCTCTGTTATAGTCCAAGAGGGTTGTGGGGCATACTCCCCCATATCATACGGACAACCAAGCCAGGCACATACACCTGGTTTGAGCGGAGGTAATCAGCCTAACCTGATCATTCCTCCTGTGCAGGAACATACACCTGCCAATGTGAGTAAGAAGGTGTCTAAGAAGAAGACCCTCCCAGCACGTTCGTGACATACCCAACGTACCCTACTTCCCACCAACTGTCTTTGTGATGGTTTTTGTCTGCAAATCTAAGTACGTGAGTCAAGACATGAGTTAATGATAATCTTCCAGTATAAGGACCATTACACACGCTCATAGATAACAATGTTTGATGACACCAAAACATGCAGAATAGCTTCTGGTGGGTCTATTCTCATAATCCCCCATCTTGGAGATTACCAAGTGGAAACTCCATGAGAGAGAGTCCCATATTCTTATGAGTACTCGCACTTGATAGTCTGTATACTATGTGTCCTATCAAAGTATGTCATCCAATGGTAGAACTTTATTTAAGAATATTGTTATAGAATTTCAAGGTTCTCATCCTATTGGGTATTTTACATGACCTTATCAATGCAACAAATATTCCAGGACATTATTATATTATAGTCATGTAGAACAATTAACAATATATAATAAGTGTACATTAATGTAATCAAAGTACAAAATAGTTGGTTCTCAGGACACCAACCCTAATAAACTCCCACTTAGACTAGATCCAACATCATACGACTTTTAGTATGCTAGACCACACATGATGATCATGTGTTTGCTGAATCAAGGATTTAGTCAAGGGGTCCACCATGTTGTCTATCGGGGAAATACTGCTCACTACAACTTCACCTCTCTCAGAAAAATCCCTCAAAAGATGATACATCCAAAGTATGTGCTTTGTCCACTGATGTGACCTTGGCTCTTTGGAAAGTGCCACAGTTGTAGTATTATCACAGTAGAGTGTGATAGGATCTTTATTGCTAGGTACTAAATCCAGCTCTTGAACAAAGCTTCACATCGATACTGCTTCTTTATCTTCCTTAGAAGCTATGATATACTCGGACTCTACTGTAGAATCTGCGACTACACCTTTGAGCTCTTCCAGCTCACTGCACCTCCATTCAAACTAAAGTTGTATCCAGTCTATGACTTCTTGTCATCTTGATCAGTGTGGAAACTAGAATTTACAAGTCCTCTGATGACTAGTTCCTCATCTCTTCCATAATCCAAGAACATATATTTAGTACGCCTCAAATACTTAAGGATAGTTTTGATTGCCATCCAATGGTGGTCTCCTGGATTAGCTTGATATTTTCCTTTTGCACTTAATGCATAAGAAACATCTAGCCATGTAAATAACATAACATACATGACTGACCTAGTCACAGATGCGTAAGGGATCCTTGCCATTTTCTTTCATTTGTCATGTGTCTGAGGACAAATTTTCTTGGAAATATCAATTCAATGTGACACTAGCAACAATCCTCTCTTGGAATGTTCCATATTGAATCTCTTCTGTATCTTGTCAATGTATGTACTTTGACATAGGCCCAATATTCTCTTAAATATATCATGATGGATCTTGATCCCAAGAATATATGATGCCTCTCCCAAGTCTTTCATAGAGAATCATTTATCCATCCATGCCTTAACTGACTCTATGACAGGTACATCATTTCCAATTAGTAATATATCATCAACATATACTATTAGGAAAACAACTACACTTACACTAAACATTTTGTAGACACAAGGCTCACATTCATTCTTAATAAAGCCAAAATTTTGTTACAGCTTCATCAAAAGGAATGTTCCATGACCTTGATTCTTTATTTAATCCATAAATGGATTTCTACAACATGCATACTTTATTGGCATCGTTTGGAGTCACAAACTATTTAGGTTGTGTCATGTAGACGTCTTCCTGGAGGTTCTCGTTAAGGAATGTTGTTTTGACATCCATTTGGAAAATTTCATAGTCATGGTATGTAACAATGGCCAATCGGATTCTAATGGATTTTAGCATCACAACTGGTGAAAAGGTTTCATCATAGTCAATTCCTTGATGCTTTCTAAAACCTTTTGCAACCAGTCATGACTTATAGGTGCTGACTTGCCCCTCCATGTCTAGTTTTTTCTTGAATACCCATTTATTAACAACAGGCTTTACATCAACTGGAGGATCTACCAAAATCTAGAATTGGTTTTGGTACATGGAATCCATTTCAGAATTCACGGATTCTTGCCACTTGGCAGCATCTATGCATTTAACTGCTTCCTTTTAGGTAAGAGTTTCATTATTTTCAACCAATAATGTGTCACCATCCTCGGGGACATGAAAACCATATTGTTCTGGTTCTCTAACCTCTCTCGCGCTCTTACGCAGTTCTTGTGCCACTGGAACAAATTGTTCTTCCATGGGGCTTTGTGGAAACTATTCTTATACCAACTCCAATGTATCTTGAGCATCGAATTCATTGAAGTCTATCTCGCTCCCACCATCTCTTTTGGAGATATGCTCCCTCTCAAGGAATATGGCGTGTCTTTCCAAAATGAACTTTTTATTTAAGGGTTTGTATAGGTAATATCCCCTTTTTTCCTTGTGATATCCTATAAAGATACACTTTGTGCCTCAGGGTGAAAGTTTGTTAACTGAAGAGGCCTTAAAAAATGATTTGCAACCCCACACATGTAAATTTGATAACATGGATTTGCGTCCACTCCATAATTCATATGGAATACCATTTATCGATTTAGTGGGTACTTGGTTTAGTATGTGTGCTGCTGTTTGTAATGAATATCCCCAAAAGGATAATGGAAGACTCGCATGACTCATCATTGATCTCACCATGTCCAATATGGTGAGGTTCCTCCTTTGACTTACACCATTCCACTGAGGCGTGTAAGGAGGAGTGAGTTGAGATAGAATCCCAAATTCCTGTAAAAAATCAATGAAGTCCTAATTTTGATATTCTCCTCCTCTGTCTGAGCGGCATTTCTTAATCTTCTTACCAAGCTGTTTCTCAACTTCATTATTGTATTCTTTTAACCAATCAAAAGAATCTGAATTATACCTCATTAAGAAAATATAACCATATCTACTAAAATCATCAGTAAAAGTTATAAAGTACATGAACCCACCCCTTGATTCAACAGGAAATGGTCCACATACATCTATGTGAACTAATTCTAAAATATCTTTAGCCTTTCACATTTCCCACTAATTGGAGCTTTTGTCATTTTTTCTTGTAGACACGCATGACATACACCAAGTGGTTTTAGTTCAAAACAATATAAATACCCATTTTGATGTAATTTTTTCAAATGTTTCTCATTGGCATGACCTAACTGGTGATGCCGGAATTGGGTGTGGTATGAGTCATGTGAATTAACTTTTTCATTGATTGTAATTACTTGGTTTGTGTAGTCTAACACAAAAAATACGTTATATAAATGTGCCCAACCAAAAAAATGCTATCTTTATAAAATAGCAACATTAATTTCCAAATTTGAAGATGAATCCATCAGTATCTAATCTGGATAATGATATAATATTTTTGGTTACAGAGGGTACATAATAACAACTTTTTAAAACAAAGACCATATTAGTAGGCAATGTGAGGTGGTAGTCTCCAACATCTACAACAACAAGTCTGTCTCCATTGGCTGCTCGAAGATCCACCTCACCTAGATCAATCTTTTTGAATCTACTTGGTTCCTGTATTTGGATACAGAGTTGAGAACCACAAGTAGTATCTAATACCCAATTAGTAGAAACAAATATATTTCATTAGATAAAAAATTCACCTGATGCTTTCCCTTGCTTCCTTGGCTGGGTGCAGTTTTTTTCCAGTGGCCCTTCTTGCCACATGCGAAGCAAACAGCCTCCAGTTCTCTTGGCTCACCTTTAATATTCCTTTTCTTGGAAGTCCATGAAGAAGCATTAGGCTTAAATCTCTTCACCATACATTTCCTTTTATTCACCATAAGAACATAAGGTTTATCACGCTTCATATCATTTTCCACTTGGCGAATAAGGATAAGAAGATCAGATAGACTTCTCAACATTGTTCATGTTAAAATTTACAAAAAGGGTAGACAAGCTCTGGGGGAGTGATGCGATAATGAGATCCATACCCAGTTCTTTGGGGAGTTTAAACCCTAGAACCTCCAGGCGCTCAATGTAGGCATTGAACTTGCCTACAGGAGGCCCAGATGGGGAACCATATTTATGATTGCTCTGAAAAAGAGCCTTGGAGATCTCAATCCTTTCCTATCTTGATCTCTCCTAGTATATACCACAAAGGTGCTCAAGCATGAAATAGGCATCAATGTCTTAATGTGACATCATGAGCTCAATAGACATTGATTATAGCATCAAAATTTGAACGTCAAGTGAACCATTCAAATATTGATCAAAGACTAGAAAATCTTGATCACTCACCCCTTGGGTAGGAGAATCCGGAAGTGGGGACTCCAGCACGTAAAAATTTCGTTCATGGCGTAGGATAACCCAAAGGCACCTAATTTATTTTGAAAGTTACTACCGACGAGGATATTGTATTTATCCAGAATTGATCACAAAGAGAATGTGCTTGACGAGCTTGTCATATTGGTTCTACAAATTAAATGAGCATATTTATCAATACATTCTTGATTACATTTTATGAAAAATAATGAAATTATTAATTCTCCCACAATTTTATCAAGCCCCAATTGCCCTCTCCATTGAACTCGGAATGTCCAATTGCTTTGACATTATAGTAGAAAGGATACATATTCCTCTTTACATAACCCCAACAAGGGTTGGCCAAGCTAATTGAAGGTATTTAGTTAGGCAGGTCTTTGACAACTGTAAGTTTACAGTTCCATGATCTGTTGAGTGGACTCCCCAATCTTGAAATCCTGGCTTGGATTTTCTCAACACTTTCCTCCATTTTAAAACCAGTCTAGCAAGGGATACTCCTCTTTATGTAAAATGTATATGTCAACCCGAAACGTTCATAAGAGCTTATTTTATAAATTTAAGTGTTCCAACAAGGGTTGGTCAAACACATAGTTTTATTGAGTATTTCCCTTAATCTTGTAACAGAAGGCTTGGTTTGACTTAATATGGTATTTGAGGGATTTTATTCTTTATTAATTGTTTTTCATTATCACATGCTTGTTAATATTAAGTGATTCTTTCTTAAGAGATTAACCATGTTTTGATAATGTTTACGCATAGTCATGTTTTTTTTATTTTATTCCATATTTGTATGCTTGTTTATTTTATTAATTATGTGATCACAACAACACATACATAATAAATAAACCTTGCAATCAGACAAAAATAAAATAATATGGCATGATCATGAGCTTATATTGGTTAGCTTATCTAGCGGTTTAATAAGCTAACCCAGACCTAGGAAAAAAAAACTTGAACCGATGATTCGTGTTTTGTAGCTCCCACCTATCCACATATTCTTGGGTTTTTTTCACCTCAGATTCAGGTTTTGAACCATCTCCACAGACTTGGGAGATCCTCCATTACATGGGTTTTACATTAAAGAAACCATGGGCACGCATGCCCTACATTTTATTGGAAGAAAGCTCACAGGACAACGAATTTAAAATAAACAAATTTAAATAAAACCATACACACATAAAAAGAGTATTTGTTTTAGCTCATGATCATCCATCGCATGAAACAAAATTTACACATATTTAGAATTAAAATTCATTTAATTGTTCTATTATTTAAGATTAGCCGCGCTTGTATTCAATTAATTACGATCTTATAATTAATCAATTATTAATCTTAAATTCTTATATGTGTTTCCTTGAGATTATTCGCATCCATATTCCTTGTACATGTATTTGTACTTTTGGAGTAAACTTGGTGAAATTACATTTCTGGAAAGTACACGACATTTAATATAGCCTACACGTCGTGTATTTTTCTACCTTTATCCAAAGTACACACTGGGGTCTTTGGCGTGTTTTCTGTACTTTGGAAATTTTGGGGTACATGACGTGTAGATTAATCTAACATGTTATGTACATCCTTGTTACGTGGTTACTGGCCTGGCAATCCTGTGTACACGGAACACAGATTCTCATTGTACATGGTTTCATTTGGGCCGGATCGAACTACATGGCGTGTTGATTCAACACACACACCGTGTATTCTTCTTCCCATACGTCGTTCATTTCTGGTCAACATAGGGTAATAAAAACATAGGTGTACTCAATTCACACAGTGTGGTTTGGCGGACCAGTACCAGTTCATTGATCCTAAGTACACGACCTATAGTTTTCACTACATTCCCTATATTCCTTTGTTTTACAGACAGAAAGAGCATCTCCTCCAGATGAGATCCACATTTTTAATTTAATTAAAATTAAAATTAAAAGTTCATTTCTGTGATGTGAATTTAGAAATGAAGGAGGAAGAACAGATATCATTCATTCATTTTTATGGAACGATTTATCTTGAATTGAATCAAATATGAATGCATTAATTATCAATAAAAATTAAATAACTATAATCAACATTCTGACTACCTATGATACCACTTAAAGGTCCTGGGCATAGCAGAACCTCGTGTGTGGATGTGCCAAGTTGGACTTTTGTCATTTTCAATGATCAATCTGGGATCAATACGATGATAAACAACAATCTCCATGGATCGAATCACAGAAATATACAAAGAAAAGGTCCCAGAACCATAAAGGAAAGATCATTATAGGTTGATTATAATTAATTTAATCAAATTACAAGAAGTACATTTTATGCCGTTCTTTTTTCATTGATATTTCTAATCACCTTCCGAGGTGATTCTTCGTTGCGTCGTAGAATACATGTGTAGACTTCCTCTTGAGGTTATCCACATGTACACAATGTATCACTAGACGTCACCAAAGAAATCTCTGGGTGATAGCATGGAGAATCCATTTCTTGCGTTGTCCTCCTTATACCACCTTGATCTGATGGAGGTGGATCTCTCTTGGTCATGAGAGTGTTCTTGGAGGAAAAAGTTCTTTCGGTCATGAGAGAATTCAACAGAATTTTTTTGAACAACGATTCTCTGAGGAAAAGAATTGGGGATGTGAGGATATTTATAATCGGGTTTGAGGTTGTAGAGTCACAACAACAAATAAATGTGATACAAATTTTATTTATTTAATTTAACTATTTTTAAATCCCAATGTCGAGTCATTAATTCCTTGCCATGCGCCCACACTTATGGAATCCCGCCTTTTTAATACATAACATTTCATTACATTTTACATAATGGGGATCTTTAAGGTCTTGTGTCTTGAAAATCAGGAACATAAACAACATAAAAAATTCTTCTAAACCACTTGTAAGGCTTCATCATAAGTTCTTCTTAAGTAGAATTACTTCATCTCATAACCTGGAGACATACATTCAAATGATAGGGTGAGTAGAAAGCCCAATAAGGGTTAGAAATGGAATCAATGTAATTGTGATATCAATAAGAACTTGGATAAAAACATAAACACATAAGAAATCAGAGAATAGGAATATAATAAAGGAAAGAACATGGAACATAACATGAATATGTGGCTACAACATTTCATTTAGGCATTCATGAACATATCACCAAGTTCCATCCCCAAGGTGTCATAAAAATTACCAAGGTTATTCACCAAGGTATCGAAAAACATGTCATCTTTAGAGATTAATTCTTTACCCAATGCATTTGAGAACTATCGGGGAGCACCCTTAATATGTCTTTAATTTCATGTGAGCCACATAGATCATAATCAAACATTTCATAAGTAACCCAAATGGAATTAAAGACATGGGTTTCATGTCAAAATCGTGACATTTAAAAAGAGTTCAAAAATAAGATCATTATGTCATTTTATAACCCATGGTAAGGGAGTGAGGGTTATATGTATGTCAATTATAGAATCAAATGTATCATATTTAAATATTTATGAAAACCCATGGAAAGAAATATGTCTGGGTATTCACAAAAATAAACAATAGAATTTCTTGAAAGAAAGATGTAGAAATTTTGAGATGAAATTTCTGCAGCATAACAGCTATATAACATGGTTATATAAAACATTGAACAGAGAGAGGACAAGGGTAACCCACTCATAAATAAGTCATAATAAAGTATGGTTAATGAATAAGATCATGTTATGAATATTTTAATGACATACCACATGAAAACGAAACATGAAAGAAAAGAGAAGATGCGATTTCTCTTACGAAAAGTTCGGCAGCCTAATGGCGTCACTTAAAAATTTAGAAAATAAATTGATGAGAGAAGAAAGGGTCTCTAATAAATTAGAAATGAAATTGAAAGAAATTAGAACATATATTAACATACCCTCAACATAATGATATGGAAATTATAAGACACAACATAAAGGAAGTCATGATGTAAAAGAGGAGGGTGAAAGGATCCCATACCTTGAAGAGTAACATTGAAAACATGAGGGTCAGGAACTTGGGAGGCTTGAGGGAACCTTGGGAGGACTCATTGAGAGGTAAAGTGACAAGAAATTCGTTGTAGAGGATTTTGAAATGAAATGAATGAGTAAATATCTTTGTATTTATAGGTGAAGTGGGGGTACAAAGCATTAATTGCCAAGGGACACCTCATCGGTGGTATTGGAAAAACCATGAGCTTGCCGTCGTATTTGCCCATGGTATTGGCCATATTTGACACCTCATACCTTATCATAATAATCATAAGTCGACCAGAATTATTTCATAATTATTAAATCCTTAATTATGTCATTAATCAACCGAAACTCAAAAACTGTATTTTCACAATTCACCAAAAATTAAACTTTCTCATAAAAATCCCAAAAATTTACCTTAACAAAATATCTATGCATTGATTTAAAAAATGAACTCCATTTTATGAAAATAATTTTATAAAAATTTTTAATATAATTTTTAAATAAAAACACTATTCACGGAAAATTCAACTATTTTAGAAAAATCCCAAAAATTCACTTTAATCAAATATCGATGATTTGATTTCAAAAATGAACTCCATTTTATAGAAATAATTTTCTAAATATTGTTACTTTAATTTTTAAATAAAAAATACTATTCACCCGAAAAAACTAAAACATAAGCAATAATTCCAAAAACAATTATTTACCTATTTTATTGAATCGCATTACTTAATCAAGGTGCCTAAATTATATTAATACTTTCTTAAGTGAGGTTACTTAATCCATTTGATCACATTACTAATCAAAAGTGTAAAATAACTATTCACAATTTACCATGCATCAAAAATTAAGTTGATCTTATTAGACTCATAATTTCATACTGAATATAACTATAGAATACCATTTTTTGAAAATCATTATATATTATTAATTATTTAAAGTTTACATAAATATTTTAAAAAATATTCTTTTTCTAAAATTCATCAATAATATGCATACTATATTTATCTGGTCTTTTAAAAATTCACAAACTTCAGCATAAGAAGAAATCACAATTTTTATTTAAAACAAAGGATTACACAAGGCAGTTATGGTTTTGTTACATAGCCCCTTATAACACCAGCATAGGACTAAAGAGTTAGGTGTGGTAGGGTTACAGAATCTTGGGGTGGCTCGGCCAACATTGCCCGAGTAGTGATTTATATCAGCTTGAAATTCTCACAAAGGAGATTCTATTCTAGCTTTACATGATGAAGTTCAGCTTGGGTTTGGTCCAAAGAAAAGCCCAAAGGTGCTACCTCCTTCCCAAGTTCCGTCAGATGGGCATCAATCTGTCCGAGATTACTGGATGGAGCCATCAAATCTTCTTTCTATATTAATTAATCAAGATCACTTTAATTTATAGACTATAATCGCAACATTTAGTTTCCAATGATTATTTTGACCAATGGTCATATAACAGTCGAAACCCATCAGTCTCATTTTAATTATACTCAATTTATTAAATGAATTAGTTTTGTTGAGTATAAAATAAAATAACACACAATGTTAGGAAACAAAATTTATTCAAAATTTCATGTCATTATAATCTTCCACCCTTAAGAAATTGCATCCTAGCAATTTTAAAATTCGTCTTGGAAATTTCATTGAAAGTCCCAGTTTGGAAAATGAGTCCGTAAAACTATTACTTTAAAAGAATGAAAGGGAAGTACAATGGTCACCCGAGCTAACCCATACTAGGATTCCATGTAGGAAAACATTGATATGTAATAGAAAAAAAGGGCCATGTTCTGATGGAGAGTGATAAAAAAATGTTTAGGAGAAAATTAACTACAAGAAGATCACAAACTTATGATGTGTTAAATAGTCTTTGATTACCTAGTTGGAAAAGTTAACCAACAATGTTTTTGTTTTACAATCCATTTCATAATTTAAACGAATTCATTTACTACATATAATAAAAACATAAGGAAATATACTTACCTTCAAGTAGAGTTTCATCCCTTAATAAGTTTCCAAGAAGAATAATCTTTTCTCCAAACAACGAGCATTCAAAAAGACTTAATCTCATCAAAATAACAAGAATCATCTTCTAGAGAATCACATAATCCAAAAAAGAGGAACTATATCTTTACCTTGTCTTTAGTCATCAAATAAAACTAAAATGGTTAGTAAGAGATCATATAATCCCAAAAAGGATAATTCATTATAAAAAGAAATATGATTATTAATCTAAAAATTTTAACAAAAGTACCCAAAGTTCTAGAAAGACCATTCAATACACAATCATCATTAATATTTTTCAGAATAATCTAAACTAAGATTGGAACCCAAAACTCAGAATGATTTATTCACATAGTCTTAACCAATAAATCTTAACATTTATCTCCAAATAACATCAACTACTATTAAAGACTCATACTAAAGTGTAATTAACCTAATCACATATTATCTATGCTAGGTTTATTATTTTCTAGAAATAACCCAAACCATTATATGACCACAATAAATACATAAAATCTTAAAAAAAACATTCAACCTTTCATCCACAATTTTAATCCTGTAGTATTTTATTTCCCATAGGCATATAGTACCCCAAAAGAGAAAATGCCATAAAAAATAACCTTTATCATTTAATCACCAAATAATTTTCCTATACAATGGATATCTATTTGATAAAACATATGTTTCCAAAATCAACTTATTCTTGATCCATAAAAATACCTGGTGCATTAGTCAATCCTAAAGGCATAACTACAATCTCCTAATGCCCATATCTTGATTTGAAGGCAGTTTTTGATATATCATCATTATTCAGCCTCAATTGATGATAACCAAAATAAAGATCAATCTTAGAGAAGATTTGAGCCCCATGATGTTGGTCAAATAAGTCATCAACTCATGGAAGAGAGTATTTGTTCTTCACTGTGATCCCATTTAGTTCTCTATAATTATTTCATAGCTGCATAGATCCATTTTTCTTCATCACAAAGAGAACCGGTGCCCCCAAGGGGACACACTTGGACAGATAAACCCATTCTACAAAAGATCTGGGAGTTGTTTCTTTAATTCCTCTAGCTCCACATTTTCTATTCTATAGGGGGTCTTTGACATCGGATGAGATCGAGAAATGAGTTAAATGGAGAACTCTACCACTTTTTCTGGGGGAGGTCCTGGTAACTCCTTAAGAAATATGTCAACGTATTCCTAGATGACGGGGAAATTTTCTAAAAGAATAAATCCTTTGTGAGAAACTTATTTCATTTACAAATATTTTAACTAAAAAGGATTTTATGACCGAAAACTTCATGCTTAAACAATTACATTTTTCTATAATTCCTTCATAATGATTCATAAAAAGTTTGCGATTAACCAAAATATCCCCCAGGAGTGTCGTAACTAAGAGTGAAGAAAGGTCCAATGTTGTGTACCAGTTCCCATTCAATTCTATCTCAATGTGGTGTTTTCGGGTTTTACCACTATGTACATCTGTGCCAGATCCACCTCTACCTTCTTGTATCCAAACAGTGATGTATTTTCTTGATAAACCATTTACTCAACACTCACAAAAATACTAGGAATACTTCATATATTTAAACTATTTTATAGGGTACTTTCTAAAGTTTTCATATCCTGATTTCCACAAATAACTGAACTATCCTTTGATACCAACTCTGACATCCCTTCTTTTTAATACATAACATTTCATTACATTTTACATAAAGAGGATCTTTAAAGTATAGTGTCTTGGAAATCAAGAACATAATACATGAAAACAACATAAAACATTCTTCTAAACCACTTGTATGGCTTCATCATAAGTTCATACTAAGTATAATTAATCCATCTCATAACCTAGAGACATATATTTAAAAAAATGGGTGAGCAAAAATCCCAGTAAGGGTAAGAAATGGAATCAATGTACTTGTGATATCAATAAGAAATAAAAACATAAAAACTTGAGCAATAGAAGAATAGGCATATCATAAAGAAAATAACATGGAATATAACTTGAATATGTGTCTAAACATTTCATTTAGACATTAATGATCATATCAAGAAGGTCCATCCCCAAGGTGTCATTAAAATTACCACGTTTATTCACCAAGGTAGCATAAAACTTGTCATCTCTAGAGATTAATTCTTTACCCAATGCATTGGAGTTCTATCCGGGCACACGCTTAGTATTTATTTACTTTCATGGGATCCACATAGATCATAATCAAACATTTCATTAGTAACCCAAATGGAATCAAAGAAATGGGTTTCATGTCAAAATCGTCACCTTTAAAAAGAGCTTAAAAATATGATCATTATGTCATTTATAACCAAGGTAAAGGGAGTGAGGATTATATGTATTTCAATTTGAGAATCAAATTTATCAAATTTATATATTTATTAACACCCATGGAAACTAAATAAGTCTACGTATTAACATAAATAAATAAAATAATTTCTTGAGAGAAAGAGGTAAAAAGTTTGAGATGAAATTTATGGAGCATAATGATCATATAACATGGTTTTAGAAAACATTGAAAAGATAGAGGAAAAGGGTAAACCACTCATAAAAAACTAATAATATAGTATGGGTACTTAATAAGATCATGGTATGGATATTTGGATGACATACCACAATAAACTGAAACATGAAAGAAAAGAGAAGATGTGATTTCTCTTATGAAAAATTTGGCAGCCTAATGACGTCACTTAAAAATTCAAAAAATAAATTGATGAGGGATGAAAGGGTCTCTCAACAATTAGACATGAAATGGACAGAAATGGGAACATATAAGAACATAGACTGAACATAATGATATAGAAATTATAAGACACAACATAAAGGAAGTAATGACTTAAAAGAGGAGGGTGAAATAATCCCTTACCTTGAAGAGAAACATCGAAAACATGATGTTAGAGACCTTGGGAGGCTTGAGGGCACATTGGGAGGACTCCTTGGGAGGTAAAAAGACCAGAAAAGTGTTTCGAAGGATTTTTAAATGAAATGAACGAGTGAGTTTATTGGTATTTATAGGAGAAGTGAGGGGACACATCATTAATCGCCAAGGGACACCTCATCGGTGGTAATGGAAAAACCCCGGTTTTTCCCATGTTATTTTCCACTTGAGATACCTAATAACTTATCTTACTATTCATAATTTGACCAGAATTATTACATAATTATTACACCCTTAATGATGTCATTAAACACCCGACACTCAAAAACTTTATTTTCACTATTCACCAAAAATTCATCATTCTTAGAAAAATATCAAAAATGTGCCTTAACCAAATATCGATGCAATGAATTCAAAAATGAACTTTATTTTAGAAAAATAATTTTCTAAATTTGTTTAATTTAATTTTTAAATAAAAACACTATTCACCAAAAATTCAATTCTTTTAGAAAAATCCGGAAAATTCACCTTAACCAAATATCGATGCTTTGATTTCAAAAATGAACTTCATTTTATGGAAATAATTGTCTAAATATTTTTAATTTAATTTTTAAATTAAAAAAAACTTTTAACCTGAAAGAACTAATACTTAACCAATAATTTCTAAAACAATTAGTAACCTATTTTATTTTTACCGTGTTACTTAATCAAGGTGCCTAAATTATTTTAATACTTTCTTAAGTGAGGTTACTTAATCCATTTGATAACATTACTAGTCACAAGTGTAAAATCACCATTCATAATTTACTATTCCTCAAAAATTAAGTTGATCTTATTAGACTCTAAATTTCTTAGTGAACATTACTGTAGAAGACGTTTTTTTGAAAATCATTACATATTATTAATTATTTATGGTTTACATAAATATTTTAAAAAATGTCCTTTTTCGAAATTTCATCAATAATATGCATACTATATTTATCCAGACATTTGAAATTTCACAATCATCACCATAAGAAGAAATAATAATTTTTATTTAAAACAAAGGATTACACAAGGTAGTTATGGTCTCGTTACATAGCCCCTTATAACACCAGGATATGACCTAAGAGTAAGGTGTGCTAGGGTGATAGAATCTTGGGGTGGCTAAGCCAACAATGCCCGAGTAGTGATTTCTATCAGCTTGAACATCTCGCGAAGGAGATTCCATACCAGCTTCACACGATGAAGTTCGGATTGGGTTTGGTTCAGGGAAAACCCCAAAGGTACTTCCTCCTTCCAAAGTTTCGTCAGATGGGCTTTAATTCGCCTGAGAGTACTTGATGGGGCCATCAAATCTTCTTTCTATATTAATTAATCAAGATCACTTGTATTTATAGACAATAATCGAAATATTTAGTTTCCAACGGTCATATTGACCAACAGTCAAATAACATTCGAAACCCAATTGTCTCATTTTAATTTTACTCATTTTAATAAATAAAATAGTTTTGTTGAGAATAAAATAAAATAAAACAAAAAGTTATGAAACTAAATTTATTCAACATTTTGGGTCGTTACAACATAGATTATAATAAATATAATTTAATTAGATGATATTATTTCCTCAAAATCTCGACTGGAAAAACTACACGGAGTGTAATCATAAATACACAGTGTGTACTTGATTTTCATTGAAAACTACACTGCGTGTACATTCAATGTACACTGCATATATATCTTGTTTTAATTTATTCATTTCCTTTCCAAAATGAAAACTACATAGTTTGTACATTCAATAATACAAAGCGTGTACTTGTTTTCAAAATAAAACTACACAACGTGTAATCATTAATGCACGTCATGTACTTGTTTTTATTATATTCTTCCTCCAACATTAAAACAATTTAGACATCCTTGAATAATTATTAAACCACATATGAGAATAATCATTATTCTACTTCAGATACTTGGATACACTTAGTGTGTGACCCTCTAGGCCTCTTTCATGTTGGCATTAGGCGGGCTTGCCTAAAGTCCACAATTACTGTCTAGAAATGGGTTAAGTCACCAAAGAGAAAGAAGTTGACGATGTGTCACCTCATATGAATTATTACTATGTAATTTAATCCCTTTGTCTCAATATCTCATCAAGCAGGTTTCATGGTAGTGTCATAAACCTATATGCTTGATCTATCATTCTTTTACTTCTAGAAATAGACTTGTCGTGACACCATGGCCATAGAATTTATTTAACAGTTCTATTTCAATTAAAGGGACTGAGATATTTTCTTCCATAAATATGGAAGGGAAAAATCCTTCCTCGACTAATCCATTAACAACATGTCATTCATGATGCACCCAACGTACCCTACTTCCCACTAACTATCTTTATGAAAGTTTTCATCAGAAAATCTATGTGCGTGAGTCATGACACGAGTTAATGATAATCATCTAGTCTAAGGACCATTACACATGCTCATAGATAGCAATGTCCGATGACACCAAAACATGTGGAATTGCTACTGGCAGTTCTATTCTCATAATCTCCCATCTTAGAGATTAACATGTGAAAACTCCATGAGAGAGAGTCTCATCATCTTACGAGTACTCACACATGACGGTATGTATACTATGTGTCCTATCAAAGTATGTAATCCAACCGTAGAACTTTATTTAAGAATATTGTTATAGCATTTGAAGGTTCTCATCATAGAATGGATCTGCCATGACCTTATCAATGCAACAAATATTTCAGGACATTATTATATTATAGTCATGCATAATAATGAAAAATATATAATAAGTCTATATTCATGTAATCAAAGTAAAAACCTGTTGGATCTCAGGACTCCAACCTTAATATATTAACCATATAATATAAAAATACAAAGAGACAAGGTAAATGTCCAACTATTTACTAAGAGTTAAATCTAAAAGATTAGGTTAATATGTTTACCTAAACCTGTCTAAAAGCTATTGGTTGAATGTTTTAGATCCATACCCACCTTATCCAAGACGTAAATCATTTTGGAGCCATTATAAACCGAAAATGATTTTATTATAAAATAATATTTCAAGCTTTTCCTAAAGTGTCCCTCACCCCTCTTTTAAAAGGGCACTCCCCCTTCTCTCAAAATCACACCTCCAAAGCCATATGGCTCAGACAAGCACTAACCAAATATCCTCCCAACTTCTATCACATCAACCAAGAGTCCTTAATTTGATCAGAAATCCAACCAATGTAGCCCTTTTGATCAACTCAAAAGGAAACACCCAAAGAAGAGATAATAATTTCACCACCCTCTTTCTTGTTCTTTTCTTCTTCCACTTCCTCTTTCTTTTTTGTCTCCATACCAAAAATAATAAATCTATTACCTTGAACACACTTTAATGTTATTTAAAATATGGTAAAACTATATTCGTTATTCTATCCATCCTATAAATGACAATGTCACCATACGTGCGTACGTACGGCTTATTGTCTCCACGCCGTGTTGTAGTTTGTTATTCAAACACTTAATTATTTAGATGAGTATAATAATGAGTATAACTGATTTAAATAATAAATATAACATGTTAATGATTCTGTATATATGATATACTATTGAATTATATATGATTTTATCATCAATATAATGATATTGTCGCTCGTGCGTACGCACAACTTACCGTCTCCACGAACGCGAAGAGATTCATTCCACATCGTAATAACTTGAGAATAATTTTAATTTTATGATTAAAATTAATGTTAAGAACTTAATATAAATCTTGATATGAATCAATTACAGCTGATACATACCAAACATTACTTATGTAACAAAACATATAAAGGAAAACGAATCAGTTAACAACCAAAATAATGATACTACTAAAATATAATTGACAGAGCAATATTATAAGATCATATATGATATCATATTTATGTATTTTGTTCTTGTATAATTTAATAACATTTATTTAACCATTATATAAGAGGTTAACCAACCCTATACTAAGGAAAAATACAAGGTAAGGGGTTTTCATCTCCCTTCTATTCCGGTGAGATTCTTGCTATATTTTCCACTATTACCATTTTTGTAGTGTATTTACTTCCCATGATTGGATTGATTGTGTAATATAAGTTAATTTTTGGGTATTTACATCATCATTGGATGATCCTTCTTTCATGGTGTGTATATTTTGTATGTTACAAAATCTGTAAGAAAATTTCAAATTTCAATTTCCACACATTCGGTTTTACGCAAACTTCATTGATTACTTTACTCCAATACTATGTGGGAAATAACTACCTATTTACTTATGTAATAATTTTCACTCCCCTTTGTGTGGATATAAATTTGATACAAATAATAACTCCATTGAAAAATTCTCAAGCCATCGATATAAACATGATTAGAGAAATTTTATCTCAATTTTTATTCATTGAGTTAATCATCCATGTCATTGGTGTTGTTTTTACAAGAATATGTTTGAATGTCCTATGATTGATGTAAACTGAATATCCAATTATATTTATTTTATTTATATTTTTCACACATAATTATATCATTTATTTTTTCTTAACCTACGGATATAGTCTTTATAAAGGAATTCATCTCAACTTACATTCTATTAAGACTTTTTTGTTGTTAGGCGCCAATTCACTTTTATTTGTTGTATATAATGTACATTGACATAGTATATCATGAATCCCTTTATTCTCATGATATTATAATGTTTCTCTTACCATGATTATTTGTATTCAAGCATCTCTCATTTGGTTAGCAACTCTAACTAAAATATAATTTTAAATGTTTTAAAAATTTATTCTTCTAAATCATTCTCAATAATGTCCATGTTATAAAAAATGTTTGAAGGTTTTATTTATATGGATATTAATGTTTTGAAATTGAAATTACTTTTAAATGTTTTAAAGTGGTATGGGAAAAGTTTATTAAAAAATCTATTTTAAACACCTTCTGGATAAATAGTGAGGCTTTCAAATGTTTTCATGAAAAAGGGATATTTCTCTCAAAGATTTTTACTGATCATTTACAACTTTGTCAGCATCCATTATGGGATATTATTCTTAATCGAGGATGATTTATTATGATACAAATCTTTCATACTGTATTGGCGGTTTTGGGATATTTTTGACTGTGGATGTGTTATTTTTATACTATTCATGGTTTATGGATAAAGTATTGATATTTCATATGCTAGTTTTAATATGAATGTTTATGTTATGTTTAATCCTTTTTATATGAGGAATGCATTGGACTTTGTAAGTGACGGGTGGAGCCTAATATAGCTCCATGATTCATCGTTAGGCCTGATGAGAAAAACTAGTGTCTTGGCACAAGGCCATGACAAAATCTTATTTGTAGCCTTGGAACAAGGCCTTGACTATGTGATTAAATATTCTGGTATTATGTATTCCGTCATTATGTAATTGGCTACTAATATTACGTGTGATTATTCATCTAGTAGAAAATCCATGTGAATAAATAAATTGAATTATTTGATTTACCTTTTCCATATTATGCTGAAGTTTAGTTTTAAAGGGATTGTTTTCTAGTCTTATATATTGCCTTAAATGTTTATTCTTATTGATGATAGTTTCTGCTATATTGTTATTCAAACCGAGCATCTGATCTCACCCCTTTCATATGATTTAATTTTCCTAGAAAGCAAATAAGTATATTATGATTAACCTAAAGGAATAATCTAAGGGAAATAAGAGTATTCAAAGGGGACACAATGTTGCTTTTAGATTTCATGATGTAATGTAAAACATATGTATATTTGTAGTACTTATAAGGCGACTAAACTGACCGGTATTTTGAGACATGATTCCTTATATTGTGATAATGTATTAAAATAATACTTCGGCTCTAGGATTCTGGGTTCGGGGCATTATAGTTGGCATGAGAGGAAGTTTAACACAAACCATGGAAGATAGATTTAGAAAAATCTATGTTTAGGAAACACTACCCTATGATATACATTAGAGATTAGTATAGAAGAACATCCAAGAATTTTGGTAATATAAATATTATGTGGGTTTTCTATGAAATACATCCCTGTCAGCATAAGAGCTGATAAAGGCGGATCTGGCATAGATGTACCCAGGAGTGAAATCTCCAACATGGAGTTTTGAGATTGACATGGGGTATCATGATTCACAAAAGCGGGCCTTGCTGAACTCTTGGTTACAACACTCCTAGGGGATATTCGTAGGATAATTCAAATTTTCTTTACAAACCGATTTGAATGATTTTAATATAAGATGCGAATAAATAACCTTGGTTAATTATAAGGTTTTTTAGATTGAAAACAAGGTGTTATGATATTCTCTAAATGATTTTATGACTCACACTATGCTTTCTTGTGTTAGTTAATGGATGGATTCCAAGGAAGTCAAAGAAACATTGAACATGATCTAAAAGGTGGGAATGATGGTGGAAATGAGAAACTAAATGGATTACTGTTATGTGTAAAAGATATCGTTTTCATACCAAATCAGTATTCCAAAAATATGATCAATAACATATATATTATCCAACTCCTGGACTCAATAAAGAAAATAAAGGCGGGGAATGATAAGAGCTCTAGAAGTGGATAACATGGAGAAAAGAACATTCAATTTCCATTATGAAATAAATGTGGAAGGAGACACCTAAGGAAGTGTCTCAATGGAACAAAAAAATGCTTTATGTTTGGGAAAGAAGGACATAAATTAATGAATTGCTGATGAAAAATGATGAGTATTATGGAAGAAAATGTAAATGATCCCAAGAATCCATTTATAGTATTTTTCTATAAATGCAGGGGACCTGGTCGTTACACGAGTGAATTACCTTTTCTATAGAATATCCTCTTGGTCAAGGAGGACGCTATTTTGAAATAAAGGTATGGTGAAATGTTTAAAATTATTAGTGCTCTTGGTTGATGGGATTACATTGGAAGACTTTTCTCTTGTATGTGTAACCCTGAAGTTTGTTATGTGAAAATTCTATTTTTGGAAGAATTATATTTTCTATTATTGGTATAGTCATAAATAAAAAATTGGGTTTATATGATCCTTGAATTTGAAGCAATTACAAGTTATTAAATTTTTGGATGAAAATGCGAGGTATGAGATAACATTTGTAGTGAAATTATGTTATGGTTTTTTAAGGAATTTTTCACATTTTGGGAATGTTATAAAATGTAGTTTTTGAAAAAGAACAACACGCAGACCGTGTGACAACCCGTCGTGTCAGACAAAGCTACGGGAATTGAACCCACAACCAGAGTGCAATTGGGATTTATCACATACCACTAGACTATTTGAAGCCTCGGGTTGGTGTGACTAATGCGTTTTAGTTAAATGATTTTATTTATCAATAATAAGATGATTTGGTATCTTATTTATTATCTTATCGATATTACTTAATATAATAAAATGATTTGGTGATAAATGATAAATTTAATTTTGGAATATGTTCGCTCTGTTGGGAACACGATATGATTAAGGAAAACAAAATACTATGGGATTTCATTTGAGGAGTAATGGTGGATTTTTATCTACGTTTTTATTGTGGATTTATAGTGACTTGGGTTATTTATGGGAAATATTAACCTATCATAGAGAATATGTGATTAGGTTAATTAATTTTAAGTGTGTAAATTTAATATTAGCCAATGCTATTTGGATGTACAATTTAACATGGAAGACTGTGTAATCAAATTTTTCTATGTTTTGGGTTTCAATATTAGCTTGTTTTAAATTGAAGTATTTTAAGGAAAATTGTTTATTGAATGGTATTTATTGAACTTTGGGTATCGTTGGTCTAATTTTAGAAATTAAGATTAGTATTTCTTTCTCTAAAGGATTATCCTTTTTGGGGATCATCTGATATTTTACTAACCATTTAGGTTTTGGGTAATCTCTAATGATAAGGAAAATATATAGTTTATCCTTTGTGGATTATGTGATTCTCTAGAAGTTGATTCTATCACTTCTGATGTGACCAAGTCATCTTGAATACTCATCATTTGAGAAAAGACGACTTAGTGGTAGAAATTTATTAGGAGAACAAAATCTACTTAAAAATTAAGAATATCTCTTTATGTTCTTAGTCAATATCATAAATAAATTCTTCAACTTTATGAAAAGGAACTTAAAACAAAAAAACATTTCCATTATACATTTCCAATTGGGAAACTAATGACCATTTATCCTATCACATGTTTTTGGGCTTCTTGTTGTTAACTTTTTCTGGGTCATATATTCTATCACTCTCCATCAGAACCAGACACTTAGTTTATCTTCTATATCCTTGTTTTCCTACATGGAATACTAGAATGGGTTATCTCAGGTGACCTTTGGACCTCTCTTTCTTTCTTTTAAAGTGATAGTTTTATTAACTCTTTTTCTGAGGTGGGACATTAAATGAATTTCCCAAACCCAACTTTAAAATTTAAAGGATTCAATTTCTAAAAGGGGGAATAATGTAACACCCCAAGATTTCATAGTAAGTTATTTTTTAAGGTAGTTAAATATCTTGCGGTACACGCAAGACCGAGTTCGAGCGCACCACGACTTACCAAACTAGCTGTTCAAAAAGCGGTTATAAATAGTATTAACATAATTTTGAATTTTATATATTACATATAATTTTAGAATCCATATTATGTGATTCTTAGACATAATATAAGAACAAATTTATTTTTGCAGATAAAAAAAGTATTTTTCAAAAAATACAATTTTACCCCCTTTTAATGAAAAACCCTTTTAAAACAAATATTTAACACTATTATATATTCCATTTAATGATACTAAATTATTCCTTATAATTGGTATATAATTTTTTTTTATAAATTTTTTCTACTTTTATGATAACATTCATATTTTGATGAATAATGAAAAATACTAAATTTTAATTGAAAAGAACTTTTTTAATCGAAATAATTAATATTGATAAATTATGAATTTGGATATTTTAGAAGTATAATAAGATTATATTTTTATCATTTTATACAATTTAGGTCATTATAATCAATTCAAATTTATATTTGACAAAAACACATGCCAATCTTTTGATTTTTTTTACATTTTAAAAACCCACCTTTTGTTTTTGACACCAATAATTAATTTTAATTTAATTAATTCAAATTATATGTTTTGAATTTGGAAAAATAGAATTCATTTTTGAATTCTAAATATCAAAATTATCATAGGGTGATTTTTTTGTATTTTTATGAAAACATTCAATTTTTGATGAATATTGAAAAACACTATGATATAATTTAAAAATGTATTTTTATTAAAATAATTATTTATTGTATATATATATATTTTAAGTCAAAATAGATATATAATACCAATATATGTTCAATGTAATTCATTGGAGTCATTTTATAATAAAATAAGATGTATAAATTTTTTTTAAACTTTATACCGTCTTTTACACACCTTCTATGAGCATTTGAAAATTTTCATAAAACATAATTTTACTACTTCTGTGTGTTGAATTTAAAAAATCTAAGAGAAACAGTTAACATAAATAAGTAATATAGAGTTCAATAAGATGAAAATATTTTGTGGTTAATAGTAACTTTTAACTTTTATTTACCATGTTTAAAAGAAAATAAGGTAATTATTGGTAAAAATGATATTATAATTACCCTAACACATGTCCAAATTATATTGGATAAGTGAAATTAGACAAAAACAACCTTAGGAGTAAAATATGATTCTCATTGGTCCGCATGGATTATATTATGATATTAATTATTATTTTATTTAAAGAAGAGTTAAAAGAGTAAAATTCAATGTCTAATTACTAAACCATTTTTAATATAGGGTTATACAAATGATAAAATTGATTATAAATATTTATTAGAAATATAAATATCTTTCATACATATTTTTATTTTATTTATAATTTTTCGACATTAAATAAGTTAATTTATTTATGTCACAATGATGATGCAGTAATTACCTTATTATTGAAATATTAAAATAATGGATATTATAAATATTCAAATAGATTTAAATTAAGACTTATAATGAATTAAATTAATTTTCTAGGTTAATATGACATGTTAGTGTTGAATAAATAAATTTTATTCAAATTGATAAAGTTTTAATGGCTTTCCAAAAAATCAAATACTAAATAGTGTCAAAATTGACCTAATTGAGTTTTTAAAACAAATACAATATTATTAATTGATATAATATTCCTAAAAAATAATGTTTTCCCAAAGGAATTAGATAATATTATATATATTAATAATTAAACCCTTGGGGTTTTATTGGAATGTTATAGTATGTTTATTTATCATATAATATAAAAATAAAAAAAGACATGGTAAATGTCAAACTATTTAACTAAGAGTTAAATCTAGAAGATAAGGTTAATATGGTGACCTAAACCTTTCTAAAACCTATTAGTTGAGAGGTATTTGACCCATACCCACCTTATACTCGAAATAAATTATTTTTTATCCATTAGAAACCAAAAACGTCTTTATTATAAAATAATATTTCAAGCTTTTCCTAATGTTCCCCTCAGCCCTCTTACAAAAGAAAACTTCCCCTTCTCTCAAAATCACAGCTCCAATGGCATTTGGATCATCCAAAACCTTCCCATATATCCTAAAAACTTCCCTCAAATCAACCTGGAGTCCTTACATTGATCATAAATCCAACCTATGGATCCCTTTTGGTCAACTAAAAAAGAATCACCCAAAGAAGCAATAATAATTTCACTACCTTCTTTCAAGTTCTTTTCTTCTTCCACTTCTTCTTTCTTTTTTGTTTCCATACCAAAATAATAAATCCGGTACCTTCTATATAATTTTATGTTATTATAAATATGGTAAAACCATATTCTTTATTCTATCCATCCTATAAATGACAAAGTCACCAAACGTGCGTATGTACGGCTTACCGTCTCCAAATCATGGTGTAGTTTTTCATTCAAACACTTAATTATTTGGATGGGTATAATAACGAGTATAAATAATTTAAATAATAAATATAACATTTTAATGTTTTTGTAAATATGATATACTATCTAATTACACACGATTTCACCGTCAATATAATGATATTGTCTCTTGTGCGTTCATACAGATTTCCATCTTCATGAAAGTGATGAGATTCATTCCCCATTTTAATCATTCAAAAATAATATTTATTTTATGATTAAAAATAATTTTTCAAAACTTAATATCATTCTGTATATGAATCAAATATAGCCTATACATAACAAACATGACTTATGTATCAAAACATACAGAGGAAAACAAATCTGTTAACAACCAAAACAATGATAGTACTAAAATATCATTCACAAAGTAATATTGGAAGATCATATATGATATCATATTTATGTATTTTGTTCTCGAATAATTTAATAACAATGATTTCACCATTTTACATGAGGTTAACCTACCATTTACTAAGGAAAAGTACATGGTAAGGGGTTTTCATCTCACTTTTATTCCCGTGTGATTTATGTTATATTTTCCACTATTACCTTTTGTGTTGTGTATGTACTGCCCATGATTGAATTGTTTGCATAATATACTTTAATTTATGGTTATTTACATCATCATTTGATGATTCTTATTGCATATGGTGTATGTTTTGTAAGTTACCAAATCGGTAAGGGAATTTCAAATTTCAATTTCCACTCATTTGGTTTTACGCAATCATCATTGATTACATTACTCTAATATTATGTTTAAAATCACTATTTACTTACTTATGTAGTAATTTAAACTCCTCTTAGGGTGTATATACTTTCTATACACATAATTTCTCCATTGATAAATTCTCAAGGCATCAATATATACTTGATAAGAGTAATTTTATCTCAATTTCTTTTCATTGAGTTAAACATCCAAGTCATTGGTGTAGTTTTTACATGAATATGTGTGAATGTCCTCTGATTGATTTACACTGAATATCCAATCATACTGAGTTTATTTATATTTTCCCCCCATAATTATGTCATTTATTTATCCTTAACCTAATGATAGAGTCTTTATAAAGGAATTCATCTCAACTTACATTCCATTGAGACTTCTTTGTTGTTATGCGCCAACTCACTTTTATTTGGTGTATATAATGTACTTTGACATAGTATATCATGAATTAATTTATTCTCATGATATTATAATTTTTTATTACATCAATTATTTGTATTCAAAAATCTATCGTTTGGTTAGGAACTATAACTAAAATATCATTTTAAATGTTTTCAAAATTTATTCTTCTAAATAATTCTCATTAATGTCCATGTTTTAAAAATGGTTTTATTGTTTTATTTATATGGACATTAATAGTTTAAAATTTAAATTCTTTTTAAATGTTTCAAAGTGTTATGGGACACTTTTATTCAAAAATCTATTTTAAATAGCTTCTTCATAAATAGTGAGGCTTTTAAATGTTTTCATGAAAAAGGGATATTTCTCTCAAATATTTTTACTAATTATTTTCAACTATGCCAACATCTTTTATGGGATATTATTCTTGATCGAGGTTGATTTATTATGATAAAAATATTTTATATTGTATTGAAGATTTTATTATATGTTTGACTGTGGATGTGTTATTTTTACACCATTCAAGGTTTATGGATAAATTATTAACATTTTGTATTCTCGTTTTATTACAAATGTTTTTGTTATGTTTAAAACTTTTCTTATGATGAATGAATTTGGCATATTATGTAGTGGTTGGAGCCCGATATAACTCGTCAATGCAATAATAGGTCTCATGAGACAAACTAGTATTTTGGCACAAGGCCTTGACAAAATCTTATTTGTAGTCTTGGAATAAGGACTTGATTATGTGGTTATAAGGTCTGGCATTATAAATTCCATCATTATGAATTTTTCTGTTGATATTACATGTGATTATTCAACTTAATATTCATGTGAACAAGTAAATGGAATTATTTGATATATCTTTGACATATTATGCTGAAGTTTAAGTTTAAAAGGCTTGTGTTCTAGTCTTATACACTACCTTAATTATTTATTCGTATTTATGACAGTTTCCAATAAATTGTTATCCTAACTAATCATCTATGCTCACAACTTTATTATATATAATTTTTCCTAGGATGAAAAGAAGTATATTACTATTAACCTGCTTGAATAGGATAAAGTATATAATAGTTTTGAAAGGAGACTCACTGTTGTTTTTTTTATTTCATGATGTAATGTAAAACTTATGTATGTATCTAATACTTCCAAGGATACTAAACCGATTGGTCATTCGGGATATGATTCCTTGTATCATGCCAATGTATTGAAATAATGCATCATCTTTGAGCCTCTTGGGTCAGGCCGTTACAATAATTCTAGGCCCACCCGACATATCAGAAAATTCTCAAAATCACGAATGGCACATTGAACATTTAAAAATTGAAGTCGTGAAATAATTTCATTAAAAGGAATTGGTTTCATAAAGGTTTTATACTGAATAATTTCCTGAATAACACAAATGAAAAAGGGAAATCAATATTTTTTCATAAAACATCATCAATCTTGTGTGGATAGAAAATAACACAAGAGGAATCCATTTGTTGTTTTTGAAAATTAAAGTGTATTTTAATAATCATTGTATATATATTAGGATACATTTAAAAATTATAGATGTAATTCCCCAACCCCAGTTACCCAGAGTCGGTGCATTATTACATAACATTGGCATGATATAAGGAATCTTGTCCCGAAAGACCGATCAGTTTAGTAGCCTTGAAAATACTAGCTACATTCATATGTTTTACATTACATTATAAAAAGAAAACTACAACATAGTCTCCATGGGCCACACTCATATCCCATAGAATATCACAGTAGGTAAGTCATAATATAATTTCTTGCATCCTGGGAAAAATAAAACATTGAAAGGGGTGAGCTTAGATGCTCAGTAAGGATAACAATAGTGAATAAACATTCATAAATAAGCATAAACATTTAAGGCAATGTATAAGACTAAAACAAAATCCATTTAAACATGAACTTCATCGTAATATGGAAAAGATAAAAATAAAATAAATCCATTTACTTATTCTCATTAATATTCTACTAGTCGAATAATCACATGCAATATCATTAGACACATTCAAAATGATGGAATGTATAATGCCAGACTTTCATAACCACATAGTCAAGGCCTTATGCCATGACTACAAATAATATTTTTTCAAGGACTTTTGGCAAGACACTAGTTTGTCTCATGAGACCTAATGATGCATCGAGGAGATATAGAAGGCTCCACCCCTCACATACTATGTCCAATGCATTCCTCATTTGAAAAGTTTTAAACATAACATAAACATTCGTATTAAAACTAGAATATGAAATGTCAATACATTATCCATGAACCATTAATGGTATAAAAATAACACATCGACAGTCTAACATATCACAAAACCTTCAATACAATATAGAATATTTGTATCATAATAAATCATCTTAAAACTACTTTAAAATCCATCAATGGATTTTGATATAGAAGAAAATGATTTGTAAAACTCTTTGAGTGAAATTTCCTTGTTCATGAAAACATTTAAAAGTCACACAATTTAGAAAGGAAGACATTTAAAGTCATTTTTATAATAAAATTAGCCCATAACACTATGAAGCTTCTGAAAGGAATTAACATTTTAACAACATTCTTGCCCATATAGATAAATCCATAAAAACAATTTTGAAAATATGAACATTAATGAGAATGTTTTAGAGGAATAAATATTTAAAACATTTAAAATGATGTTTTAGTAAAAAAATTCCCCTAAAATAATCACTTTAAATCTATTTCATGAAACATGGACATGTATAATAAATAGGTCCCAATAATTACTTACGTAAAAACAACAACGGATAATGAAGAGATTGTGAAATTAACCCTTACCTTGCACTTTCCTTTGGTCGAGGGTATGTTTAACCTCTTTTATAATGACCATTGTATGTTATTTGATTATAATAGAACCATATTAATATTTATTATATCATACATGATTCATTTATGATTTTATACTACCCATTTAATAATGATTTTCATGTTAAATTAACATTTCGGTTAATAATATCATTCTTTATCATACATATTTTAACTTGTTATTTCTGATCATATCATTTAGATCTTGATTTAAATACTTTCATAATATAAAAATTTATTAATAAATCATACATATTTAGAATATAAATATTTATAATAGATAAATATATGAAATGGAAAACACCATTTATGGAGAAAGTAGGCCGCACGTATGCATAAATGTTGTTTCTGTTTTCATGTCATATTGAACCGAAGTAAGTGAATAGGATATATGTAAGTACATCAATAAATATATATATATATCTAGTAGAATTATTATTTCATATATTACATACTTATTATTAATATATATTTTTATAATCGTCGATTAATGGTGAACTTGGAAATGAATCTCATCGTGTCGTGGAGACGGTAATCTGTACGTACGCACGAGCGACAATATAATTTCCATAAAGGTGTTGAATTGGATGGTATATTAATTTTAAAGGGACATTATCATGTTATTTTAATTATTTATATACATATTTCTCATCATTATATCCATCCAAATAAGATAGTGTTGAATAAAAAATTACACCACGTCGTGGAGACGGTAAGTCGTACTTACGCTTGCATGGTGACATTTTCATTCCTAGGATGGATAAAATAATGAATATGGTTGTGCCATTTTTATAATAACTTCATAGTATATATAAGGTACTGTAGTTATTATTTTGGTTTTGTAATAACAAATAAAGAGTATGTGGAAGAAGAAAATAACTTGAATGAGGGTGGTGAAATCATGATCTCTTCTTCGGGTTCTTTCTTTTGATTTGATCAAAATGGCACCTTAGGTTGGCTTTCTGACCAAAATAAGGCATCTGGGATGAAGGGAGGATAGTTGGGTGGATATTTGGGCTGGGGTTGGCCTTGAAAAATGGATTTGTAGGTGTTAATTTGAGATAAGGGGAAGTGGCCTTTTATAAGAGGGGTGAGGGGCACCTTAGGAAAAACAAAAAATATTATTTTATAATAAAATAATTTTTAGTTTCTAATGGCTCCAAAATGTATTATTTAAAGTCTAATGTGGTGATCGGTCTAAAAACACTCAACTAAAAGGATTTAAAAAGGTTGTTGTCACTCTCAACAAATAGGTTTTAGACAGGTTTTGGTCACTATATTAATCTTATCTTTCATATTTAACTCTTAGTTAAATAGTTTTACATTTACAACGTCTCTTTTTTATTTTTATATTATATAGTTAATAAACGTAATATAATCTTTCAAGAGAACCGCAAGTGTTTCATTAATGAAATATATAATAGTATTTAAGCCCATTGGCTGAACCTTAGATTTTGAGGAATAGAATACAAATTAATAATATAATATTTGTTTTAAAAACTCTTTTATGGTAATTTTGACACTATTTGGTATTTTGTTTTTGCTAAATTTATAAGAGAATTATTACTTAGACAATATTCATCTAACCAACCCTATCATGTCATATTAACTTATAAAATTAGTGTAATTTATAAAAAGTCTCAAATTATGTTTATTTGGATATTTATAATATCGAATATTTCAATATTTTATTAATTAGGTAATTAATCCATCATCATTGTGTCATAAATAAATTATATTATTTATTGTTTAAAAAATATAAATAAAATATCATTATGTAGGAAATACTTTTACATTTCTAATGAATACTTATAGTTGAATTTATCTTATGTGTAACCCTATAATAAAAATGATTTAGTTGTTAATAATTGAAATTAACACTTTTAACTCTTCTTTGAATTAAAAAATAATAAATGTACTAATCTATTACAAGTGGACCTATAGGATCATATTTTATTCCTAAGGATGTTTTTGGTCAAATTACACTTATCCATTATAATTAGGAAATGTGTTAGGGTAATAATAATATCATTTTTACGTTTCATTACCCTATTAACTTTTAATCGTGGAAAATAAAAGTCAAAAGATACTATTCACAAAAATTTGTTTTAATCTCATTGAACCACATTTGACTTACTGATATCAACCATGTCTCTCGGATTTTTGAAATTAAACTCACATAAGAGGTAAAATTATGTTTTATGTAAATTTGCAAATGCTCATAGATGGTGGGTAAAAGATGGTAAAAAGTTCAACAATATTTTTATATATCTAAAATTATTATAAACTGACTCCAATGAATTACATTGAAATCATATAGGTATTATGTATCTATTTATACCTAATATAAATTTAAATAAAATAAATAATTATATAAATAAAAAGTCAGTTTTAAACAATAACTCAGTGATTTTCACTATTCATCAAAAATTGAATGTTTTTAGAAAAATACCAAAATTTCACCCTAAGTTAATTTTGATATTCTGAATTCAAAAATAAAGTCAATTTTTCCAAATTCAAATCATTGATGTTGTATTTATTAAATTAAAATTAAATCCCATTGTCAAAACCAAAATGAGTGTTTTTACGAAATAATAACTAACAAAAGATTGATACTTGTTTATGTTCAACTTCAACGTGAAATTATTTCTAATGAATACAATTGGATTAAATGGTAAAAATAATAATCTATTTATACTTCCAAACCATTAAAATGTATAATTTAACACTACAAATTATTCTGATTATAAAAGTTGTTTCCAGTTAAAATATAGTATTTTTCACTATTCACCCAAATTTGAGAGTTATCAGAAAAAAGACAAAAAATTTATTAAAATTAAATTCTTATGTCCCGATTATAAATAAGAAGTTTATTTTGTAAAATTTAATATAAAAAAGTTTCAAATATTGGATTTAAAAAGTGTTTTCCTTTAATGGCGGTAAAGTTGCATTTTGTTTTAAAAAAATAATTCTTTAATCAGAAAAAGATGAATTTGTTTTTTTCATTATGTCTAAGAAAGTCATAACATGGATTGTAAAATTATAAGAACTATGTTAAGTTCAATTTTTTTAATACTATTCATAACCTCCTTTGAAGGGCTAGTTTGGTAAGTCATGCTGCACTTGAACTCAGTGTAGCGTGTAGTGCAAGTTATTGAATTACATTGAACAAATAACGTACTATAAAATCTTGTGGTGTTACAATAGAAAAATTTATATCCATTTAAATAAACATTAAATAGTAGTGGATGGAAAATTTAACAAAATTTGAAGAACATACATTCTGAAAAAATTTAAAAGATGAGATAACTCAAAAGAAAAGTATGGTTTTGAGATTCCACTTACCTTAAATCCTACTTTTTTTTTCACATTTTGAATAATAATATTAGGTTTATTAAAACATGTAAATAGATTTCAATTATTTTCATTTATTTCATGATTGATACATTATAATTATTTTTTTATATTTTATATTTTTATTCTTTTAATGGTGAAATGTTTTGATATTATATTTTTCTTAAAAATAACCCGTTTTATTTTAATTTTGCTAATTTTTTTCATGGAAAATTATAAAAAAGGTAAAGTAAACCCAACATTATAGAATAAATTTAAATAAATATTTATATATTATCTGTATTTATTATAATTATCCATAAAATTGGTGATAATAATAGAATTGTTGATGTCCTCATTAGTTGTAAACTGAATGTTAATGGGACATTTTCAAAAGAGAAGGAATAAAATTATGCAGTATATATATTTGTAAAAAATACCATCATTTTAGTAATTTTAAATAATTAAAATTCTATAACATACTGAATAATTTATCTAAAAAATATTTGTTTTGAACTGAATTGGGAAAAGGTGGGATATAAGTTGGAAATGTGGGAATAGATGATGAAAACATACTCTTTTCATGGCATTGATTCTTTTTTACAGCACTAAAATCCCCTGATGCTTGACATTAGTCTAATCTGAAATGTCCCTATGTATTATAAGGGGAATTATATGGATTATTTGATTTTTTTATTTTATTATTAAGTGTATGTGAAGTGATTTTCCAAGAGAGTTGTTAGGGGTCATTTATACTCGAGGAGGGGATATTTTTGTGTTTAAATATTGAATAAAATATTATATCCTTGGTAAAACATGTAATAGTTATATTTTATAATTTATGAATCATATATGAATTAAATAACAAAATTTTAAAACTTGGAACACTATATATTCTAAATTTATTAGTTTAATTAAAAGAAAATGTGGAAAAATGGGAAAATAGTATTTTAATTGAATACTTTAGACTTTAGACTTTGGAAAGTACTTTTTTAGATTTAGAAATTTAGTTTAGTGTTCCTTAATGACTCATTAATCTTAATAAATTGTCTTTGGGCTGAAATATTCTATTTATAATTAATTAATTAATTAATTATTTTTTATTTTATCATAAATATATGATATTTGAAGGAGTATTTTTACTATTCATACAAAAATAAAAGTATTTCAGAAAATTAGAAAAAGGAACCCTTTGAAAATTTTAAATTTTTTAATTATTAAAATGAAATTTATTTTGTTTAAAAAATTATAAAATTGGTAAATTTAAGTTTTTATATATAAAATATGATTTTTCTGAAATAGATTAAAATATAGATTATTAAAAATGTGCTTAGAATTTCTGAGAGTTTTTAATCTCGATATTTATTTGTGGTAATTTTAATATTTATATTTTCGTAAATTTATCATGAAATATAATATTTATGTTACATTTTATTATTTTGAGGTCAAATTACAATATGTTAAAGTCAAGTTACTATTCCTAACTGTCAGGTTTCTATTCCAAACAACATTGATATTATTCCAAGGGTCAGGTTATTATTCCAATGGTTACATTTCTATTCCAATGACCATATTAATATTTCAAAATAAATATTTCCTCTTATAAATACTATGCAATTTCTTTAACGTCATGCTGGACGATGAAAGTGCCACACAATTTAATGTCATGTCGCTAGGACAAAATATAGTTTAATGTCATCTCGGACAAAATATAGGAACTTCTATACAGTTTATTGTCATGTAGGACAAAATCAGGGACTATGCAATTTAAAGTCTTGCAGTTAGGATTATTGGTGCTGCACAGTTTAATGTCATGTTGCAGGGACATAATTTAGTTTAATGTCATCTCGGACATTGAAGGTGACACAGTTTAACGTCATGTTGGACGAAGTTGTAGTTTAAGGTCATACTGGACCATTGTGTAGTTTAAGGTCATACCGGACCTTGGTGTAGTTTAAGGTCATACCGGACCTTGGTGTAGTTTAAGGTCATACCGGACCTTGGTGTAGTTTAAGGTCATACCGGACCTTGGTGTAGTTTAAGGTCATACCGGACCTTGGTGTAGTTTAAGGTCATACCAGACCTTGGTGTAGTTTAAGGTCATACCGGACCTTGGTGTAGTTTAAGGTCATACCGGACCTTGGTGTAGTTTAAGGTCATACCGGACCTTGGTGTAGTTTAAGGTCATACCGGACCTTGGTGTATTGTTTGTGGGGGTGATGATTCTCATAGTTTGGAAGGTTCCAAAATTTTCCATTTTCCATTTCTTATTTTCTATTTTTATCCAATAATGATGTTTATAATTTTCATTGGATTCATTTTTGAATCATTTAATGGTCATTATTAATGAAATAAAGTGTTGTTGGTTTTTCTATGTGTTTCATGTTTTTAATCCTATATAATATAAATCATATTTATTCAAGAAAAAAATATCACATAAAAACTCTGGGTAGTTATATTATTCACCCTTTATAAATTTCATATGCAAAATTTTAACTCATATACTCTATTAAGAATTGATGAGGGTATTTCTGTTTTATCATTTACTATGGTTCCTTGATTTTCACTTCAAATTTATGGTTCTTCCATATCACTTTAACAAGGTGTTTCATCTTGATGTGTAGAACTTTTTCTCTATAATAATAGATCTTCCCCAAATTCTATTCATCAGATATTTCATGCTTTAGTTCTCCAAATTCTATTGATCATCTAGAGATCTTATGAATTTATGGATATCAAAGGAGCTAATGTACCCATGGCAAAGAACTATTTCTTTCAAAACTACATGAATATCTTCCATTGTTATATCCAAAGGAATACTTTAAATACAACATTAAAATCCAGGCCGCTTCAATGATTTTCAACATATATATTTTATCATATTTGCTAATTGATTATATGTTTTTAGTTGGATTGAACCTTTTCACTCATTTATTGAAAAAATCGGATCCAAGTATCATTTTTTCAGCAATTTCATTCTAAAAACTAGGATTTCAATATCTATTTTCCATATATAGCTTCATATAAAAGCATTTGAATACTCAAGTGGATGCTACTATTTTTTAAGAGAAACTAATGGGGTATATTTATCCCACCCACTTTTAACTCCATTAAGTATGATCTCTATATGCCCTTGAATATCTAAATGGTGCTTTTAGATTGGTCATCAGTTTGTTGGTGACATGCCATACTCAAATTCCATTGAGAATTTAGATCGTGATGAATAATTATCCAGAATTTTGAAGTAAATATTTAATCCCAATCATAAATGATTAAATGTGGTTCCCCATGAACCTTCAATATTTTCTTAACATTTCAACTGATAAATCTTACAGAATAGTGATGAAGTGAGTATTTATGGTGAGTCGATCCACCACAAACCATATCATGTTTATTCCATTTCATCTCTATAGGCGACCAGAGAAAAAGTCCATGGAGATTTTTCCCATTCCATGTGATTATATGTAATTTTTTCATCTTCTTCTTGACTTCTATAACTTTCATTAACTGGATTACATACTAATCACTTTGACGTGCACTTAGAAATATCATTCTTCATGTTTTCCTAGTAAATGTTATCTCAAATATCAAAATGAAGCATGGTACTACTAGGATGTATAGAGAAAGTTTAAAATTTTAAATTATCTAAAAGAACATTGTTTATCTCAAGTGATAATTAAATACAAATTCTAGTTTTTAATTGAATGTCTCCATATTCATTGATGTGTAATTCATAAATTTTACCCTCTTTCCTCCTTCCACATTTTTTAAAGCTCCATATCTTCCCTTTACACCACGTTAATCTTATTTTGGGTATATGGTTTGGAAATAATTTGGGAAATCTATGATTTATTCTCAAATTTTTTGATTTCTATATCCATTCTTCACATATCCATGAAGATAGGGTCTTTCTCATGCTGCTTCATGGATGGAGTAGAATATTCTTTTCTTCTAAGAGAATCAGCAACCTTGTTCACCTTTACAGGATGATGGTGAACATAGAAATCATATTCCATGATCAACTATAACCATCATCATTGAAAAATGTTAACATATTTTTATATTAATATATACTTTATACTCTTGTGATCTCTATATAGGTCACACCTCTTAACATAGTGGTAGTGACAACAAGTTTTCAAGGTTATGATCATAACGAAAATCTCTTGTTCATGTGTCAGTAGTTCTTATCATTTATATTTAATTTTTTGAGGCATAAGATATCACATTTTCATTTTTCAAAAGTACACAACCCAATAATTTCTTTGAAGAATATTTTTATATCACAAAACATTCTTTAATTAAGGATAATGTTAGTAGAAACATAGTTATTTTTATTTTACTAATATCCTTAAATATTTCATCACATCCATTCGTCTAGAAATACATTATCCCATCACCTGTTAATTTAGTTAGTGTTCTAGAAAATAAAGAGACATTTCTCACAAAATGTCAATAGTACCCAGTAATGCCTAGAAAACTACATATTTCACTAACACTAGATGGTATGGGAAATTCATTGTTTTCCTTTTTATTTTAATTTCCTACAAAAATATCTATCTTCTAATCACATTCCCCAATAATGTGAATTAATGTAAAAAAATTCACACTTTTAGGCCTTAACACATTTTTTATATCATAATTTTCCCAATACAATCCTCAGATGATCTTCAAGTTCTTCCTAACTCTTAGTGTAAATGAGAATATAATTAATAAATCCAAGCATAAATTTTACAAGGTAGTATCCAAAAAAAATTTACATCAAATAAATGATTATTTTAGGTAAATTTTTATGTTTAAAGGGAATCACTATGAACTAATAGTGTCCATAATTTATACAAATGGATATGTTCTAAATATATTCACTCTTTATCTTTATTTGAGGATATTGAAAATGAAGATCCACCTTTGATAAGTATTGAGATCCTCCTAGTTGATCGCGAAATTCATTAATCCCTAGACGATGATACATGTTCTTAATGGTGATCTTATTGTGATCCCAATAAATTATAAATACACTCATTGACCCATCCTTTTTTTATAAAAAGGATAACCATTTCACACCATGGCGATACAATGGGGTGTATGAACCCTTAGTCCAAATTCTCTTATAGATGCTTCTTTCACTCCATAAATTCAATTACATAAATCCTATATGTGAATTTGTAGATATGAGTGGCTCTACATATTGAATCTATTAAAAAATCTAACTCATAATCGGGGGGGGGGGGGGGGGGGGTCCATGAAACTATTCAGGAAATAAATCAATATATTCCATTGCCGTGGGAATTTCCCTTAGGTTGATACTTTCTTTCAACTAAACCATTTGGGCTAGGTATACATCTTCATTGGGTATAAACACCCATACCATTAAAGTATTTTCCAAATAAGATTCATGATCTTCCATGAATTTTTATAGTAATATGGGATGGTTTAGAATAAAGAAATAGATTTACAACCCCCAATAGTTGATGTCAGATCAATATAATGGGAGAAAATCCATTCCCATTATTCCATAATTTTTATAAAAGGAATCATTATTATATTCCATGAAGAATCCTCCCACATATCTTATTAGGAGAAGAGTCCAACACTTGGTTATCATTGATCACAAAACTGTGTGATTTTATATATATATCTTTTACCAGGTATTAGGGTTTTGATTATATTATCCTAGAAATATTTTTGGATATAAATGAATTCATAGATGAATAGTAAAATAAAACCTTTTCCATTCATGAGTGAATAGGACATGTAAATTGTATGATATCATTTTCATGTTCGACCTTGGTAGTAGTAATAAAAAAATATTTACCTATCTCCTTTGGATTTGGTGTTTGCTGATGTTGATTTTCCTCAAAGGCTAATGGTTTAGTGCACTAACTGTCATAGTTCCCATGCTTCCTAATGTTGAAGCATAGAACGATGGGTGGTTCATTGGTAGGTTCCTTCCTTTACTACATCCTATTCACTGACTTCTTCATGTCCCTTATGCATTCATGAACATCATGTATTTATCTCCCACACATAAAGTATTTCATTATCCATTTTGCTGAAATTACTATGAGTTTCTTTCCATATTTCTATCACGAGGATTGTTGGATATTCTTTCCTCTTTCATCATTTTGTTAGCTAGATTGAAACTCTACCTTTAATTTTATATCACCATAACCATGATTCCATTCTCTTAAATATATATCTACTTTGAGAGCACATCAAACTACTTCACCACAACTCCCAAATTCATCTATAACTAGATACTTTTAAAGTTGTGGATTTAAACTACTAAATAATATATTTATTTTTCTATCATTGTTGATAATGAATGTTGAGGTGTATATCATAGGTATTGTGAAATTTTTATCATAATATATAATAGATTCACCCTCTTTTTTCTTAAGGTCTAGGAATTTTATCTCTATAATTGTTCAAAAATTTCAAGGGAAATTCTTGTTAAGAAATAACTTCTTAAATTCTTCCCACTACATTTCTTCCATTTCAACCTTTTGATTAGTATTCCTTATTAGATTACACTATCAATCAATCACTCCATCTAAATTATATACCAACAAGGTAATGTTCTCCTTCTTAGAGTAGTGGAGGACAAAAAATATCTTCTCTTTTGAGTTCACCCACTGTTCAATCACAAATAAATCCAATCATCCACTAAATGTCAGTGGTTGTTTCCACAAAAAAACTCAATAAATAATTTATCAGTCTTATGTGAAGGTGGATATTCCCCATGATTTAGGTTATTATTAATAGACTGAGACATCTGGGTAATCATTTCCATGATGTTTTTAACTCCACCTGCAATGGAAATAGATATGCTTTTTAGACAATTGTTGCATTTTCCATCACATGGATTATTGGTATGGTTTCTCCTAGTTCCCAAAATTTGTAAAATAATAAAGGTTTTAACAAACATAAGAAAACAAATCATGAATAAAAAATTTATTCGTATGAAAAATTTAATTATAATGTAATATCTTATGAGATACATACATGTAGCCTTTTTCTTTAAATAATGCTTCTAGGATCATGTAATTTAATACATTTCAATATTTAAGAGGAATAATTAAATTAATTAATTATCCTCCATATTATTTTTTATAGATATTATGACTAACTTATGTATATCCCCCAAGAGTATCAAACTGGGTGTACAACAAGGCCTCATCATGCCCTAGGTGTTGATCGATTCAATTCCAAATACTTCATTTTTTGGATTATTACCCACAGACACCACTATGACAAAATCACATCCACTTGTAGTATCCAAAGAGGAATTTCATTACTCAGAAACCACACTCTTATACATTTAAAAAATATAGGATGTTTACATATAATTTTAATTTTCTATATGATTTTATATACTTTTTTAATCTTAATTCCCAAATTAACTATTCCATAACTTTGATAACAACCATAACAACCTAACATTATTTTAATAACTATTACTCAACTTTTATGAAGAGAAACATAATACTAATATTTCCAAGGATTGAATGGTTTTTTATATTAGTAAAATTTGGCTCCTACATCACTTATACATAATAAAACATAATCATTATTTAAATAATTCTTTTTTTTATTCTTCTAAAATTAACTGCAACCTTCTTTGTACATGAAAACAATTAGGGATATACATTAATGAAATGGGTAAGCTAAAATACTTAAGGGGAGGAATAACGTGGTATGAATAATATAAATGAATCAATTGTACATGGGTATAGACAATCATCATCATCATCAACTTATAAGCGTAGGACCAGCCTCATAATATTGAAAGAAACATTTGGTAATGGCATGGAATATAGCATATGAATAATAATAAAACATCATAACAAAGTGGTTAAATAATACAAATAATCATAAACAAAGCAAGAATGATGTTCACACATAACATATGTTCATAAGTCATAGAATCATAATTTTGAACAAATATAGCATCATGTACATGCATAATATACACAATATCATAAGATATATCACATTACCAAATTCATTGGAGGTATATATAATTTTGGTCCCACACAAAACATCATTTAATACTCATAAAGCCCCTGTGGGCGTGGTGGAGTGGTCGAAGGCTCCGCTTCCCTCAGGGGAGGTCGGGGGTTTGAACCCTGTCAGGGGGTATGCTTTAAAAAGCATGTTCACCACACGCGGTGCACGATTTCACGCCGGTTACCCAAGCGTTTACGCAGCGCCGGCCCCCGTTGGGGAACTGGGCTTCACCCCTTGGGTGGGCCTGGGGAAGGTAGGGTATTTTCGGGCCACTGCATGCCTAACCACGTAACCACTCGTGGGCTGGGCCATCACCCGCATTGTTTCCCGACCCCTACCTTTTTGATTTAGAAAAAAAATAATCATTTAATACTCATAATCATGTATTCCACATAGAATATATAACAACAAATGTCATGAAATAATCTCTATAGTGTCCTGACCCAGAACTACCACAAATAGTGGGTTTAAAAGTGTATGAAATTGTCTTTATCATCACTAAATAAAATATTACACTATGAAAAATTAAAAACAGCTTTTATCAATGCTAAATAAAATAATTGATAAATGAGACCATTATGAGTGCATTTTGAGCATTGATAATTGTTTTTAAAAAATTATATATATTTTTCTAGCGCTTACCACCTCTATTGTCATCCCTTTTCACCACCTTCCCAACACCCCATATAGAACCCACACTTCCACACCATTGCAGTTCATTACCCCCCCTTTTCATCACTTTTCTATTTCCCAACCTCCTATTCACCAACACACATGACTGTATTCGATCATTGGACCTCCCTTTTCAAATTTGAATTCCTTTACCACTGCAAAAAACTTGTTTTATTTAATATTTTCCAAAATTTATAATAATGTGTGTGTGTATATATATATTTACATGTATCTTTTTTATTAATATATTTATATAATTATTTTTAAATAAATTTATAAAATATATGTATTTGTGGGTTCATGATATATATATATACTAATATTAATTTAAATATATTATATATTAGTATTCATTTTCATATATTAAAATATAAATTTATATATATGTATGTATACATTTATTAATTCAAATATATATATATATATATAAACATTATATATACATTAGTATAAGTATATATATATATATATTCATATATTTTTATAATGTAAAAAATGAAAAGATATTATTTTAAATGACATATATAATAATTAATTCCATATGATTTAAATAATTTTTTTTAAATAATTTCTTTAAAATATCTCCACATATTGTATATATAGATATAAAATTTATGCATTACATATATATTTATCTATATATATTTATATTTATATTTATACATATTCATATATAATTGTATATTTAGACATAAATTTTTAAATTGAATTTATAAATATTTACTATAAATATGTTTATATACTATATTTAATGATAATGATAATGAATTATTTATAAAAAAACATTTATATATAATGTATTTACATAATACTGACACACACACACAAACAAAAATTTACACACACAAGTATACATTTATATTTTTCACATACATAACCAATTAATTTTTGTCTTTTGAAGTTCATGTCTTGTTTTTGACATATCATAGATTATTAGTTCATTTATGTAATTATTACATCATCCAATTATTGTTAAATTTCTATTAATCAATAATAATTACATATTTATTAATTATTATTATTTTTTAATTATTTTATAATCCATTTTTTACTAAATTATTTTTTTATTAAGTTTAAATTAATATTTAGTGTCCTTTAAATCATATTTTATAAAATACATTTTATTTATATCAATATTAGTATATTTATATATTATAATATATTTTTATTGGCATTTTTATTTATGAAATATACCATTTATCATGACTGGATAAAAGTGATGGTAAAGGCTACCTTTTATTTGTGCTTAAATAAAAGATCTAATAAAGGGTAAATTTTATCAACAGATTTTTTGAACACTTATAAAAGGTTCCCATTATCAACATTTTTTAGCGATGATTAACACATCCTTTATTAGTTCTTTTTTATCACAGATAAAGTCACTTTTATCTACGGCAATAAAAAATGCTAATAAATATGGATTTTATCAGAGGTAAAAAACAAATGATGATAAAGGGTATCATTTATCAGTGCTAAAGAAAAAGCACCAGTAATGTAATCCATTTGTCATCATCTTTTTTAGAACTGATAAAGGAACCCTTTATCAGAACGTTTTCTAGCATAGATAATGGTGGCCTTTATTAGTGATTTTATTTAGCATTAATAATGGATAACAATGGATAAACCCAAATATATAGTTGTGTTGGAGACACTAATAATGGTTCCTTGAGATGTTTGGGCAGTAATCCTAAATCTCACCTACTAAAACGCCAGAGGCGACCGACTAGCAGAAATGGTCTAAAGGTAAGAGTGTGGTCTGGAACAGAAATAAATACAACATAAGAAATAATAAATAAATAATAATGGAAAATATTAATAACCACCATATAAATTAAAATTAATCATGAATAAATATTCTATAATGTACAAAACAAAACATACAACAAGTCAAGATGAAAAATGTACAAGGAAAAGACAACAGCCCCAAGGGATATGCTCATGACCATTCCAAGATCTATCTCAATACTATGATCATAAGAATGATTTAGAGCACAAGGTGGTAACCCATAGTATCAAATGTTTGAGGACATCAAGATGAATCTAGGGATATTATGAGAGAAATTTTAATATCTAGGATATATTGATAGTTTTTAAATCTTTAGAAACATGTTGCGGCACACACATATAAGACATTGATGAATTTACTAGGTTGATAACTCCCTTGCAAACTAGAACAATGAATTAGGGTGGATTCCTGTTAGACGTCAAGTCATTCCCTTAGGAATATAAGGCTCTCTCATGTTTGACCACTCCTAATGGGAAAATGGTCTAAAGAATAGGGAACCTTTCTTATAACATATTATTACTTTCCATGGAAAAAATCTATTACATTTCTGTTGACCTCACCTGTTTTGAAAATTCCAATTATGCTTTCATATACTTTGATAATGGCAATTAATGTTTTTCTATATATCAATTCTTTCAATCTATTATATTATATGATCATGATGATAATAATATTAAAATAGTCTCTGAAATATGTTAATCAGTGTTTATCTATGTTTATATGAGTTTTGAAGTAATTCTAACCCAATCAGATGTGTTTTGCATAAAACAGACAAGTGTTAAGTCACTGATCTCAATATAGCTACTGATACAGAGCTACCGGTACGTGGTATACCAATAGACATAGTCTACTGATAGACAGAGTCACTGATACACAAAGGTCAATGATATGTATAGAGCTACCAATGTGCATGTCTACTAGTAGTTACCAATAGAGTAAGCCTACTAAAGTACAGACACTAATAAATAGAGCTACCGACAGACAAGAAAGACTGATAGACAGAGGTCTACTGATAAAACCAGTTCACTGATAGTTACCAATAGAGTAAGACTACCGATATAAGTACAAACATCTACCAATGAAAACAGCTACTAATGCAAGGAGCTACTGATAACAAGATCTACCGATACAAGTACAATCACTGATACATCGAGCTACCGATAGCCCAAGAGCTACCGATGGAGCATGAGAAATTGATGAAATGAAGTCATTGGTATATAAAGCTATCAATGGAAGGTCCTGCTAAACAAATTCCACCATGCACTTCTTCCAACAAAAGACTAATAATGATTGAACAACTAGTCAAACTCTATACTCTCAATAATATTTGTTTATTAAGATAACGATTACATTTGATGATTTTAACACAGGTAATGTTATTTAATGATTTCCATTGCCTTGTCAGGAAACCGTACATAGTACCCACAAAAGTATAATCATTACTTTTTCCGGAGCTGAAAGCTATAAAGGGAAGGAAAGAGAACACTGAATATAAAAACAAAAAAGGGATTGAAAGAGAAGGTTGGATATGGGCATGAAAGAGAGCATCTTTGAAAATAAATCAAGAAGGCACTTAACATGGAATGCTAAATCCAGACTCCAAAAAGAACTGAACATGCAAAAACGAAATCCATTGCTAGAGGATAACAAATGCTGCATCCTGAGTAGAATTACAATAAACACTTCATATACTCAGGCTGATAAGCTGAACCTGTAACTAAGGAAGAAAATGATACTCTTTTTTTCTGAACAATAACCAGAAAAGGACTCAGAAGATATTATAACCAACTAAACAAATCCAGAGCAGCACTTCCAATAACTAAAGCTCTTCTAAACTCTTTCACACTTTATTTAGTGATTCTTTTATTTAAATTTCGAGCAGTGTGTGTACCCTGTTTATTTTACACACACACTGTCTCCTGTGCTAAGCTGGAGGATTCTCAAATCCTCTTTCAAACTCTGTAACTCTTTTGTTTCCCACTGAGGATAAGTGGTAGAGGTCGAGTGAGACCTGGATTGCTGTAAGCTGTTGTTTTTATTCCCATGAAGAACTGTGGTATAGGTCTTTGTACCTAGATAGTGTGCTCACTATTGTTAACCCCGATCCAGGGTGTGGATCAATTTATATAAATTGTTGAGAGGACAAAGTTTCAGCTTGAGACTGAACCTCTTAGTTACATCTGCTGTGCTTTTTAGTTTAAGTCATAAGTATACTGTATATATATTTCATATTCTGCTACTGACTACTTTGAAATATAATTTGTTTTAATGTTACATAGATAGTTAAATTCACAAGTGTTTTTTTATTGTAAACTAGTAAGTTAGTTTCAAAATTCAATTTAATCATGAGATTAAGTTAACTAAGAACTAATCAGTCTTTGAGAAACTAATTGAACATTTATAATCAATATAAATTCACTACAGTTTAACTTTGTTTTAAATTGTGGGATTTTTAAGAGAAATATTTTTAACAGAAATTTTTATTGGAGCTCAATTCACCCCCCCTCTTGAGTGTCCACTCCGATGAACATTTGATATCAGAGGGTGTGTTTTTGCTAAAAGTTTTCAAAACATTCTATTTTTTCGACTATGAATTTAGTTTCATCTTTAAAAGTCATAAATTTCTGTTAGTTCTAAATTTTATCTCTTTAAATATAGTCTCTAAAATCTAGTTATGGACAATAAGCTAGAGTGTGCTGCTACTAACCGGCCACCTTTCTTTAATGGTACAAACTATGCAAGGAGGAAGCTTAAAATTAAAATACATTTGGAAAGTATGGGTTTTGATATTTTGACTGCAATAGAGTCTCAATATAAAATTCTAGAAACTGAAAAAAATACTTGGGATGAACCTACAAAGACTGCATATAATAATAATTGTAAATCCATGAACGCCCTGTATTTTGATTTAGGAGATGAAGATTTTAATTGAATTTCTGACTGCCAAACTGCTTTTGAAATTTGCGATACCTTGGGTGTTTCTCATGAAGGAAGAACCAATGTTAAATAAATGAGATTGAATACATATACTATTAAATATGATAATTTTAAAATGAAAAATGATGAACCTGTATCTGATATATATCTCAAGTTCAATGAGATAGTAAATACAATGAGGTCACTCGGAAAGGCTCTTCCCGCAAAGGATCAAATCGTGAGAATCTTGAGATGTCTACCAGACCGATGGAGGAGAACATCTATTTCAATCAGAGAGTCATGTGACATTGGAGCACTACCTATATAAAAGCTTGTTGGTAAATTAATGATATATGAGGAAGAAATCAAGGTGAATAAAAAGGAATATGAGGAACCCAAAAGAAAATCTTTAGCTTTTAAGTTTACTGCTTCAAAGAGAAAAGACAAGAAGAAAATGCAAACACAGACTGAAAGTTCAACAAGTGAAGGTTCATACTATGACAGTGATGCCGAGATGGCTCAAATAGCATGGAGATTCAAGAAGTTCTATAGGAAGAAGAAATTATTCAGAAAATCTAACAACAAAGGAAAGTATGAAAATAAAGGTAATTGGATGAAAGCTGACAAGACTGATGAAGTAGTCTGCTACGAATGCAAGAGGAAAGGAAACATCAAAGCAGATTGTCCAAAATTGAAGTTCAAAAAGAAATATGACTATAAGGACAATAAGTATAATAAAGCTATGAAAGCTACTTGGAGCGCTTCAGAAGACAGCACAAGTGAATCTGAAATTTCTGATTCTAAAAAGAATCATTCCAATATGTGATTCATGAGCAATAGCTCTGAGTTACCAGTTTCCCCTATGCTGATTGATTATTATTCTGGAAATAACAGTGATTCAGATAATGATGAAAATATATCTAGTGTGGAACTATTTGAATATTTCAACATGCTAGGGGAAACCTATAATTAACTTAAGAACAAGTATAAGTCATTAAAGAAACAACATGCTCTTACTGCAAATGTTAAATCTGCCTTTGATATTGAAAAGGAAAAAAATGCTCCACTGTTAAAGGAAAATATATAACTGAAACTGTCTAATGAGCAGCTTAGAATGGACTTATAAAAATTTACAAATGGGTAGGATACTATAACTCAAATGTTAGGAATAACAGTTGCACCTAAATACACTACTGGCATGGGATACCAAAATGGACAGAGATAGTTCACTAGAACTCGATTTATTCCTAAGTCTGGAGAAAATTTTTCTTATTCCAGTTCTAGAAATTCGTATGCTTCAACCAGTTATACATATGTTTATAGATCAAATAAAGCTTACCTTTCAAAATTTCTTGACTTTCTTAATTATATGGGACCCAGAACACATGTTTGGATACCTAAAACTTTGATTGCTAACCTATCTGGATCCAAGAAGATCTATGTACCAAAGTCATTCCCTGTCTAAATCTGTTTTGTAGGAAACATGCTTGAAGAGTTATCACAAGAAGGTATGGTACTTGGATAGTGGATGTTCAAGACACATGTCTAGATATTATTCATACTTCAAGATCATAATAAAGGTTGATGGAGGTCATGTCACATTTGGTGATAATTCTAAAGGAAAAATCATCGGCCTCGGCCAGATTGGTAACACTGATTTAGTTTTGATTTCTAAAGTTTAATTTGTTGATGGACTTACATTTAATCTGTTAATTATTTTTCAATTGTGTGATGATGGTTTTAATGTCAAGTATGAAAATGATTCCTGTAATGTTTTTAACTCTAAAAATGTTTTAGTATTTTTTGCCCTAAAAAATGAAAATGTTTATGCTGTTGATTTAAATTCTTTTGCTAAACAAAATGTTACTTGTTTAAATGCTTTTCAAAAAGAATCTTGGCTTTGGAATAGAATATTAGGACACTAAAACATTCATTAACTTAGAAAATTGACTAGGAAGAACTTAGTTATAGACCTAACTAAACATTAATTACCAAATGACAAAGTTTGTAATCCCTCTCAAAAGGGAAAGCAAGATAATGTTTCTTTTAAATAAACGAAAGAAGTTTCAACCTCTCAACCTCTCAAGTTGGTTCACATGGACTTGTTTGAACCTTCTAGAGTATCTAGTTTAAATGGGAAGCACTATGTCTATGTCTTAGTAGATGAATTTTCAAGATACACTTGGGTATACTTCTTATCTCACAAAAGTGAAGCATGTTCTTACTTTATTAAATACACAAAATCTGTATAAAATCTTAGTGGATTTAAGATTAAATCTCTAATACGTGATCATGGCCATGTGTTTGAAAATCAAGACATTGAATCTTATTCCTCACACAATGGCTATAGCCATAAATTTTCTGCTTCTAGGACACCTCAGCAGAATGGTGTAGTTGAAAGAAGAAATAGAACCATTCAAGAAATAGAAAGAACCATGCTTAATCAATATGACCTACCTATTTACTTTTGGGAAGAAGCTGTGAATACAGCTTGTTATATCATTAATTGAGTCTTGATAAGACATGTTCTTAAGAAGACCCCATATGAGTTATGGAATAATAGAAAACCAAAAGTTAGTTACTTTAGAGTCTTTGGCTGCAAAGTTTTTATTCTTAATACAAAGGATAATCTGGACAAGTTTGATTCTAAGAGTGATGAAGGAATTTTACTTGGTTATTCTTTAACTAGCAAAGCTTATAGAGTCTTTAATAAAAGAACCCAATGTGTGGAAGAATCTGTTCATGTCAAGTTTGGTGAAACTGATCCACATGAGCCCAAAACCTCTCTTGATAATCTTGAAGAAGATTTGACTGTTCCGAACCTTAATGATAAATCTAAAGAACCTGCTATAAAAACATCCAGTTCTAGACATATTTTAGAATCTGCTTCTGTTGAACCCGAACCTGTAGATTAACCTAAAATTTATAGTCCTACCTTTACTAGATCGACTAGGATTCTAAAGAATCATCCTTTAGATTCCATTGTTTTTAATCTTGATAGAGGGACACAGACTAGAGCTTCTCTAGGAAACCAGGTTGAACATCAAGTATTTCTTTCATAGTTAGAACCTAGAAATGTCAGTGATGCTATCAATAATGAATTTTGGGTAATGGATATGCATCAATAGTTAAATAAATTTGAAAGAAACAATGTTTGGGAATTAGTTGACAGACACAAGGAAACTTTTACAATAGGCAGTAAATGGGTTTTTAGAAACAATGTTGATGAATCTGGAAACATAGTTAGAAATAATGCTAGACCAGTTGCACAAGGATATAGTCAAGAGGAAAGAATAGACTATGAGGAAACCTTTGCACTCATAGCTAGGCTAGAATCCATTAGGATCTTACTTGCATACACCACTCATCTTAAATTCAAGCTATATCAAATGAATGTCAAAAGTGCTTTTCTATGTGGTTTTATAATTGAAGATGTTTTTGTAGAACAACCTCCTAGATTTACTAATCCACATTTCCCAAATATAGATTTTAAAAATTCTAAACCTTTATATTATTTGAAACAAGCTCCAAGAGCTTGGTATGAAAGAATTATTAACTTTCTTATTTCAAATAGTTTTACTAAAGTGATTGCTGATCCAACTCTTTTTAATAATATAATTTCTAAAGATGTTTTGATAGTACAAATCTATGTTGATGACATTATTTTCAGATCTTCTAAACATTCTTTATGTACTGATTTTTCAAAGAGTATGCTAAATGAATTTGAAATGTGTTTAATGGGAGAACGTAAATATTTTCTTGGATTTCAAGTGTTTCAAAATAAAAATGGTATTATTTTGAATCAAAGTAAATATATAAAGGATCTTTTAAAACGTTTTGGTTTGGATAGTATTAAGGAAAGTGATACACCTATGAGTACAGTCTGTAAATTGGATACATATGAAGCTAGAAAACCAGCGGATCAAACCAATTATAGAGGTATGATTGGAAGCTTAATTTACCTTACTGCTAGTCGACTAGATATTAAGTTTAGTGTATGTATGTGTGCATGATTTCATGCTAACTTGAAAGAATCTCATTTACTTGCTGTTAAAATAATTTTTAAATATCTTAAACACACTGTAAACTTAGGTTTGTTTTACCCAAAAGGACAATCCTTTGAGTTAATGAGTTATTCAGATGCGGAATTTTCTAGTTGCAAGTTGGATTGAAAAAGCACATCTGGAACATGTCATTTATTGGGGAAATCATTAGTATATTGGTGTAGTAAAAAGCAGAATTATGTATCCTTGTCCACTGCCGAAGTAGAGTATATAGCTACTGGTAGTTACTGTGCACAAATTCTATGGATGAAACACACTCTTTTGGACTATGGATATGATTTTAAGCATGTTTAGATTAATTGTGACAACACTAGTGCAATTAACGTTTCGAAGATCCCTGTATCTCACTCTAGGACCAAACACTTTGATGTACGACACCATTTCTTGAGTGATCATTATAAAAAGGTTGATATTACTCTTGTGTTTATAGGTACTGAACATCAATTAGCCAACAATTTCACTAAAACATTATGTTTTGATAGGTTAAGTTACATTAGACACATGTTAGGAATGTTTAACCTCGATCGGTAGCAATTCTCACCAATGTAAATTCTCACTGATGTAAATTCTCACTGATGTGAATCTTCACCGATGCCAATTCTCACCGATGTAAATCCATACCGATGAAAGTTCTCACCGATGTGAATTCTCACTGATGTGAATCCTCACCGATGGACCTCATTGATAGAAATTCTCACCGATAAACTCTACCGATGAGTGCGCTATTTTAATAACTTCTGTCTGCCGCTAGAATCTGAATCATTTTTACTTTATTCTATTTTATTCATATATTTTATGAATCCTAAATGTTAAAATCTAAGTCCTAGATACTTCTGAATCCACCGAGCCTTAAACGCTTTACCCTCGAACTTTAGCTCTCGAATCGCATGAGAACCCTAAATCCCTCGAACGAGCGATGGAAAAAACCACACTTCCTACCATCAGAGATGACTCTGATGAGCCTAAATCCAAGAAGTAGAAGTCAGAGCAAGAAGCAAGTGGTAGTGCTGGTAGAACTAGGTCGGGGAAGCGACCAGTGAATCCTCATCTGCGGAATAGAGTTATTGTGATTGAAAAATAGCTGTGCGTAGAATGGTTGCTGCCTAGAAAGTCATTAGTGCTCAAAGTGCTAGATGATCAAAGATTGCTAGATTGTTTTTCAAAAAACAATGGTCCCTACTATCCAAAGTTAGTGAAACTGTTTTATGAGTATGTAAGATTTGATAAATATGAGAATGAAAACTAAGTTACTTATTTTGTGAATGGAAAGATGTTTTCATTTTCATCTGTTGAGTGGGATGAGTTCTTGAAGGTTCCACACGAAGGAGTGTCTAGATAGGTCTCGATAGTTATGCCACCTACCAGTGATATTTTTGATTATGAAGTTGCTTTGGAATAACTGACTGGTGATAGAAGTCAAAGACAAGTAGTTTCTACCGAAATGGATGGAGAGAACAGATTGATGTTCGAATTTGTTCAGCATGTCTTGATACCAAGGAGAGGAGTCATTGCCAATTTGATATATTAAGATATCTTTCTCCTATATCTCTTATGATATAGTGTAAAAATAAATCTGTGTAGATTTCTTATGATCCAAATGGAAGATATGACAAGGTCAAAATCAAATACAAATGCCATATTCTTTGCCAAGTTGATCTCTATAATGATCAAAGTGAAAGGGGTAGCTGAGTCCTGAGATGAGACAGTAGTAGTAAAAAATAACTTTTGTATCACATCTACACTTTGCAAATACATGAGGATAAATTGGAACCCATGGAGAGGAGAATGGGTCAATGATGACCAGAAGGTATAAGACAAATTTAATCCTGTGAATCATCCTTCAAGACCTATGGACGTGGGGGATCCAAGTCAAGGACCTGATGAAGAAGAACCTGAATACAGTGATGAGACTGAAGAAGAAGAAGAGACTCCTATGGATGATGGAGGAGATCCAAACTTGCCTCCAAGACCTGTTGCTAAAACAATATCTTTAGAAAAGGAAGCTTTAGCAGAGAAAGAAACACCTGCTGTTGAGGATGACCAGCCAGTCCTTGAGCATGAAGAAGGAAGTGGGAATGTCTTTGAAGCATCTGATTCTGTGAGTCTAAGCCCGAGTCCATTAATTGTAATCTCAGTTGTGCCTACTGAGGATGTAGTGAGAGAAAGGGAAGAAGCTGTACCTATTCCAGTGAACCCTCCTATTGCAGCGGAATTGGAAGTGATAGTAGAATATTCTTTTGATGAAGAAATACCCGTTGAAAATGATTTTTCTGTACATGGGAATCCTCCCATTGAGGGGGAGCATCAAACCGAGTTTGGAAGTGGTACAGTGGCTATTGGATTTGAAGATTGTTCAGAAGACCCAGGTTTTGTAGTCTGTGGTTTAGACTATCCAGATTTAGATAATGAGGCCTCTCTAAATAAACCAAAAATCATTTATGATATTGAGTCTATTTTATTGCCCGAAGATGTGGTCAGAATGCATGACCTGGATAAGTTGAAGGAAAATCTCAAGAACAATTTTGTGGAAGTGGTAATGAAGATGGGAGTTTCATTAGTATCTTCAAATCAATCAATCATGACTGACTCAGTAGTCAGGTTTTCCTCTGGAAGAGTACATGTTGCAGTTGCACCTGCGGATTTGGTTACCAAGACAGATCCTGAATCCTTAAAGGATCAGCTGAAAGAATCTTTTAGTGCCTTAGTTTGCTGAGATGAAGCACAATCTTTCTGAAGAAACGAGTATGTTGGAACGATCTGTTGTGCTTTTTCTCAATTGTAATTTGTCAATATTTATGGGTGAAATAGTGGAAGAAGTTAAAACCTTCCAGACTCAAGTTTCTAGACATGAAGCAGATCTTGAAGATCTAAAGAAATCTGTTATGTCTTTAAACTCGTACATGAGATCAAAATCGCAAGTAGACAAGTACATAGCCTATGTGAAAAGTGTTGTAATCCAAATGGTCTCAGTGTTCGAAGGTTTCAAAATGTCTATGAAAGATCAGGTCAAAAACCAGGATTACCAAGTATAAAATATTTTTAGTGGGTTGACCAAAAGCTTCAAAGAGACAATATCTTTCTTTGTTGGTTCTCTTGCTTCTAAACCCTCAGTAGATTTGGATCAAATTCGGGCTGTGATGAAGGAGGAGCTTGGTTCAGCTTCAACCAGTGGCTCTGTGGACTCATCCGACCAGATCAGAGTTATGCTTTCTACCAGAGATTCTGCTAGAGAAATAATGAAGATAGTCCAAGACTACATGCGAGAAACCACTTCCTCTCAGAAAGAAGTGAATGAAAAGGTGGACTACTATTTCCAATAGATTTACACCAAACATCAACTCAACAGTCACTTCAAACTTCTGTTAGAAAACCTGAAATTACCTCCTATCAATCAAGCCTTCAGAGAACAAGTTAGAAAGCTTAGTCAATTGACTCCTGCCTTGGAAAATTTTATGGAAAACAAGGATGACTTTATATCTTTTATGGAGAGAGGAGGAGGAATAATTATGGATTTCAAAAATCTGTTGCAAACTTTCCTGCATGTTGATTCTAGACCGGTAATTATACAACCTGCTTTGCCTGCCTCTGCCTCTACTGCTTCTCCAGTTCAGATGACTCCTGCTCAAGCTATTTAAAGTCTTACTCCCATGATCACTCATAGAACTCCACAGTATCGACCAACAATAGTGACAGTTTCTCAGCCTCCTGTGGTCATTTCCGGAATTCCTAAGCCTTCACTAGCTTCCTCACCACCTACATCTTCTTCTGATCCAAAGGACAAATCTCACATTAAAGATATGGATTGATAAAGTGGCTAATATGTTCAATAGGAATCATTTTTATTTAATGTTCTATCTATGAACATTTTTTTCGTTCCATTTAATACATGTGACCTTATTCTATTTCTCCTTCTCTTCCTCTTCTCTTTGTTGTTTCCCACTTTTTTATTATCACAAAGGGGGAGAAATATTCTACAAAGGATGATAGATATTAATGACAGGGGGAGAAATATTCAAAAGGGGGAGATATTTTATCTAAGGGATATCATGCTTTTTCCCTCTAATACCCTTGCATTTACTTCCTTGATACCATTTCTTTTAATTTTATCTCTGATACTATCACATTTAATTCAACCTCTAATAAATTATGTTAAATATAATACTATTTTCTCTGAAAAAATTGCATTACATGCTATATCCTCTGATATAATTACTCACTATTTTAAGAATGATAATATCATAAGTTGTGATTATCAAAAAGGGGGAGATTGTTGACCTCGCCAGTTTTGACACTCCCAATTAAGCTTTCATATACTTTTATAATCCCAATTAATGTTTTTCTATATATCAATTCTTTCAATCTTGGATATTCTATGATCAAGATGATAATAATATTAAAATATTCTCTAAAATATGTTAATCATTGTTTATCTCTGTTTATATGAGTTATGATGTAATTCTAACCCAATCGGATTTGTTTTTCATAAAACAGACAAGTGTTAAGTCACTGATCTGCATATAGCTACTGATACAGAGATATCGGTACCTGGTCTACCGATGGACTTAGTCTACCGATAAACAGAGTCACCGATACACTAAGGTCACTGATATGTATAAAGATACCAATGTGCATGTCTACCAGTAGTTACCGATAGAGTAAGCCTACTGAAGTATAGTCACTAATAACCAGATCTACCGACAGACAAGAGCTACCGATAGACAGAGGTCTACCGATAGAACCAGTCCATTGACAGGTACCGATAGAGTAAGTCTACCGATATAAGTACAAACAGCTACCTATGAAAATAGCTACCAATACAAGGAGCTACCGATAACAAGATCTACCGATACAAGTACAATCACTGATACAACAAGCTACGATAGACCAAGAGCTACCGATAGAGCTAGAGAAACTGATGGAACGAAGTCACTGGTATATAGAGCTACCGATGGAAGGTCCTGCTACACAAAGTCCACCATGAACTTATTCAAACAAAAGGATACTAATGATTGACCAACTAGTCAAACTCTATACTCTCAATACTATTTGTTTATTTAGATAACAGTTACATTTGATGCTTTTAACACAATTAATGTTATTTAATGATTTCTGTTGCCATGTCAGGAAACCGTACCTAGTACCCATAAAACTGTAATCATTCCTTTATCTGGAGCTGAAAGCTATAAAGGGAAGGAAAGAGAACACTAGATATACACACAAAAAGGGATTGCAAGAGAAGGTTGGATACGGGCATGAAAGAGAGAATCTTTTAAAAGAAATCAAGAAGGCGCTTAATGTGGAATTCTACATCCATACTCCAAAAAGGACTGAACATGCAAAAAATCAATCCTTTTCTAGAGGAGAACAATAGCTCCATCCTGAGTAGAATTAAAACAAACACTTTATACACTCAGGCTGATAATCTGAACCTAGAACTAAGGAAGAAAGAGATAGTCTGTTTTTCTTAACAGAAACCAGAAAAGGACTCAAGAGATATTCTGACCAACTAAACTAGTCTAGAGCTGCACTGCCAATCACTAAAGCTCTTCTAAACTCTTTCACACTTTATTTAGTGATTCTTTCATTTACATTTCGAGCAGTGTGTGTACCCTGTTTATTTTACACACACACTGTCTCTTGTGCTATGCTGGAGGATTCTCAAATCCTTATTCAAACACTGTAACTCTTTTGTTTCCCACTGAGGATAAGTGGTAGAGGTCTAGTGAGACCTAGAAAACTGTAAGCTGTTGTTTGTTTTCCAACAAAGAACTATGGTAGAGGTCTTTGTACCTAGAGATTGTGCTCAATATTGTTATCCCCGATCCAGGGTGTGGATCAATTTATATAAATTGTCAAGAGGACTAAGTCTCAGCTTGAGACTTAACATCTTGGTTACATCTGTTGTGCTTTTTAGTTTAAGTCATAAGTATACTATATATATAAATATATATTTCATATTCCGCTGCTGACTACATTATAATATAATTTGTTTTAAAGTTACTTTGATAGTTAAATTCACATGTGTTTATATTTATTGTTAACTAGTAAGTTAGTTTCAAAAGTTAATTTAATCTTTAGATTAATTTTACTGAGAACTAATCAATCTCTGAGAAACTAATTGAACATTTATAATCTATATAAATTCACTACATTTATTTAAATTTTTATTCCATTGATCTATTATAAGAATGTATCTAAAAATAATAAAATATAATTAAACCATTTTCTTTATAATCTAACAAGAAGGAAATGGTTAAACCATGGAAATTAACCCCGTCGATTAAATTTAATTGATTTCATTTCTATTTAAAACAGGAAAAGGTTCAAGGAGGTGTCATCCAATTAATCAACCTATTGAAATATCATTTAAAATACAAATTAAAGGATATGAGAAGCACTCATTCCTTAATATTAGTCAAACACATTTTAGATTTATCATTTTTTAATTTATAAGATATCTATCCTCAAAGGTGGTTTTATTATAAAATAGGAGTTTTTTTTCAAACCAATTTATTCAGTCAAGATTATTCATCTCATTGACAAGAAATGAATTATTGAACCTCAATGGGGATTTAAGGAGAAAATCTATGGGTGAAATGATCATAAATAAATGGAAATATAATATAACATGAAAGAAACCCATCATAGAAGGTGGTTTGGGTTGAGATCATTAACCCCCTACCAAATAAATATGTCATTCCATGTCTAAGTAGGGTCTATGTAATTTAATTTGAGGCATTTCATTATTTAGGAGAAACTAATTGAAAGTAATATATATATATATAAACTCAATTATAGATGAAAATAATTTTGGGAAAAGAAACTAGAACACCTACCTCAAACATAAGATGGTCCACTCATCAAAAATATGCCTTTGATTCGAGTTGAAATAAGAGAAATTGGAAGAATCATCATATTACCTAAAAAATATGGGAAACGATATTTTATAGATTAAGAATTCTATATGTAAAGATTATTGAATAAAAGAAGCATGACGTCTGGGGTTTGATTCCTGGGAGCCCGCTCTTGGGGGAATTTCTACCTCCCAGGTAACACTCATCTTGCTAGGTCACCTGGTGTATCGTTTGGTGGGAAGAATAGGAACCCTTCATCTAGATGATTGATTTTTGTGTCAAACCATCAATGATAAAGGTGTTACCCCATGGGATGCTTAGTCATCTCATCTAGTAATGGCTCTTTCCCGGTTGGGGAATTTATGACCTATTTGTGGGGAGGGAGGTTCCTTGGAGTATAGGGTTTTAAAAGGCCACTCCTGGGGATTCCCTTTCTAAAAGAAACTAAAAGGAGAATGAGTAGTTGAGAGCTTATCTATACAGTAATAACACACCCAAAAGTTCTAGAATCAGAGCATGTATGAGGTAAACCATGGATTCATTGTGGGGAATAAGAAAGATAACATGGGAGTGGTAGTTGTGCACAGTTGGTAAGAGAGAGAGGGGAGAATGAAAGAAATAGGAAGGTAGGGAAAATATAATTTCTATCCCATTAATGATATTTATATTTTGGTCACATGGTTTGGATATATTTTCACCGACTATGTTGTGCCACTTCTTAAGTGGAACAAACAGTGTAGGCTTAGTGCATAGTTTTCCAAACAGTGTGTAACTTGTGCTGTCACCTATGCAGTTATCTACAGACATCCTCACATTGCCATGTCACCTCAAGTGAATGATTTAAAAAACCATGTGTCACCATTCATATGACTACACCATGTTTCCCGGTGTCCCATAATTACCTCAAGACTTCAAGAATCTGTATCCCTATAGAAAAAAGAACACATTGTTATGATACATTGTTTGAACTAACCATGCAACAACTATGAACCTTTGTCTTATTCTCTTGAAACTGAGTTTCTAGGGCCCAATGATCCTAAAACTAATCCAAACACTTGAGGCACTTCTCATGCATTTAAAATCATCTAAAAATAATACTTCTAAGTGTTCTAATGCTGGGATTTACATTCTACTAACAAATTTAAGATTTAGACAGTCCACCAACTCGAAATTTTCAACTTATTTTGATAAATCAAACAGTCTAAAAACATAGGATGTTACAACCTACCCACCTTAGACATTATTCTTCAGAAGAATCCTTGGAGAAAAAAATAACAATATTTGATGTACTTGGGTTATAACATCACATTCGAATGGTTACATTGTTTTTTAATTCCCAATTCACTTTAAAGTGATATTTTAAGAATATGGTACTAGAACTATTAAAATAAATCCAATACTCATATTTTTTACTAAAACATCGAGATGAAACTTATCAATGAACATCTAACATAATACATAATAAAATAATTATCTCCTACATCATACGACATATGGAACTCCCCACCCTAGGTTCTACTTTTAAACAACCAATTCTAGGTTACGATACTCCCACCATCAGAATTGTCTACTGAAATATGTCCATAGAATTATTATGACACTCCCAAGACCTTAATCAAATTAACCATGTGGAAGCTACCATTGGTCCAAGATCTAATTAAAATGTACTAACTCTAATCAGCAAATATCCACTGGTCATGCTGAATTTTTCTTTAAAATACTTGGTCTACCTTTTAAACTGCACCCATATCATCCCCATGGAATGCCTGATGAAAGTTCAACACCAACGATATACCAGGAACTCCAAATACTAATCAACTATTTCATAAAATTATCTTCTTAAAATAAATGTGCATCAATATAAATAATTCTTATGTCTTATCCAAAGTTATATCAAGATTATTCTGAGTACATTTAACGACGATAATACCCAATTTCTGGCGATGTCTCATGGTCAAACCACAACTTACTAAAAAAAATTATATAACAACATCACCAACACAAGTTCAATTCAGCATCCATGGTTTTTCATAAGGTACTACGAGCTTAAGCTATATATTTTTATTTTAACCAAATCCATCTTTGAATAGTAATTGAAATTTATCCAAATTTATAATTGTGAATTGTTTCATCAATTCATCTGCCGAAAAGTGAAAAACAACCATCACATGACTGGTATCAAGGTCCCATGGATTTTCTCCCATGAGGGCTTCACACCAAAGACCGAAATCCTACTACCCACCATATGGGAATCCTTGTCACCGCATAAATGAAATGAAAACATATTACCTCAATGTATTACACATCCATCCTTGTTATATGACTATCGTGGTCAAGAAACCAGTCTAAAATATGTGATATGTAATGTCTCCCATAACCCATTACTGCTTTCCAATAATGGTACTTATGAAATTTTTCGAAATCAAACACATTAAGGGTCATCACCTTCCAATGGACAGTGGTAAACTATGTACTATTTGGCTTATCTTAAAACTACTCCTTGAGAGAAACTCTCAAGGATTATTTTCATTAAACCATAATAACTATTTAAATATATGACTAGACATATATATGATGCTATCTATTCATTCTTAGGGAGATGTAATGATAAGGGGTATAGTCGACCGTTTATGAGGATCACACTAATATTTTATCGATATGAATCTATGGATTCATCCGAACCATGGTAACATCATCTTGGTGACACCTACCTTATTCAAGGTCAGAAAACACATATTTTGTATATTTGTTTTGAAGTCCATTCTTGTTTATCCCTCTTACTAGGAATTTCCATTAAATTTACCATAAACTCTAGGCCTTCATGTCCATAACTATCACATTATAAAACTTCAACACTCGACCCTTAAATGGCTTGTCATTGATGTTCAATTATAAATGGTTTCTATGTGACAAATCGATGAAATTAATTATCATTTAGAATAGGTGTATTATCATGTTAGTCTCTGTTAAAAACACTACTCACACATTCGAGAGTCCTTAACCAACAAGTTCAAAATAACTATGCTACCCAGAACACTATTTCTATTAATCTGGGATTTCTATTGGAACACCTCTTAAAATTTGGGGATCTTACTGGTGCCATTATATACTGAATGAACACTATACTCAGGGAATTGTTTCAGAAAAGAAATAATAGACTGTACAAACAGTACTGGTCACTTGGACCAGGAACTTGAATAGTCATTCTCATCAAAACAAGTTTCGATAAACATGAAATCAAGGTTATTTCCAAAACAAAAGGAATCACCATGCCTAAGAATAAATACTTTAACATATACAATGAATTGGTCTAGAAAAAATCAGAAAATGATGTTTATAAAAAATAGAAAAATGTAGTCTAAAATCAACCACTTTTTTAGGGGTCCTTAATAGAAAAACTTCATTGACCAACTAGGGTATGAGTCAATGTTCAGGCATTTAGGTCCATCCACATAGCCCAAAGATATCTAGAATATGAACCGCATCCGATTTATAGAAATCAATTACACAAAATATTACTCACCTATACAAAATCTTTTAGAAGAGGTTATACTAAATTAGGTATGGAAGAATCAACATATAAGGGTCAAAATCTATTATCATTGGCATAACGACATCAATTTCCAATATTGAGCTACTAGGAATTGATAATAACCGAGCACCCAAAAAGGGTAGTAATCCTTTAATGGTCACAACACCAGCATAAAAGAGTTAGAGAAACTACTCTGTGGTATCTGTATATAAGAATACCCCCCCCAAGTTCAACATATCAGAAAACCACTTGTATACTCGAGTGTGCACTTTAATAGTTTCAGATTCCAACATGAATCAACTAGATAAAACATGAATCACTTACCTTTCTTAGAAACTCATCTTTGAGATATACAAATTTCTCAAATCCAAGGGAGATGCTACAAGACTAACCCTTAATTTTATCATATTCCATCTAATTTTTAAACAATATTCATGCCTAAAATGTTTAGTAGGATCTACTGCATGTCCCTTAGGTTTAAGAAAAAAATATGAGGGAAGGAAACTATGTCTTATGGGAAATGCTCATGTCCCTGCTCAAAGTAATTCTAATGATAATCTGCACTAAAGCGTTCATTCTATAAACACTAATAAAAGGTTTCATATTAAGTCATTTAAACTTATTTATTTCAACATTTAAACTACTCAAATATAAGTGACGTAATTTACCAGTTCTAGAAAAAATTGTTCTAAGAAGTTTATTTAGTTTATATGTCATATTATTTATATAAAAATATTTTATAATTTCCTATTCAAGCATTTAATTAATTCAAGATTTTTTAAAAATGGATCAGTTAAATATAATGTCAATTGCAATCTACAAAGGAAAACACTATTTATTTTTAAAATAAGAATTTTAAATAACTGATGCCTCATAATAATAAATCGCATTGGAAGATAATAGAATTTTATTAATTAAGGAAACTAGTCATGTAAGATTCCAATATATGCTTATATGTAACATCATGTTCACATAAACTTTAAATGACCATACCATTAGTATAAACATACCCCCATGGTGTGTAATTACTAATGCATAAAAGGAATAAAGAATCCTATGAGGGCCCCATAATGCTATTCAAGATTTTTGAAAAATTCTTAGTGGGTTCATCTCATAATCAGTATGCCCCAACGGACCTACTTTGGTCCCATAGTGTATTTAGGATTCTATTTATATGGTGTGTCATGCGCAAATAATAGTTAATGGACATTATAAAGGAAAACATTTTATATAATAAATTTATATTATCACACACACACATAAGAATAATGGTTTAGTTAAATGAATTACCATTCATAATTTATAGAGGTACTTACCTTTATAAGTTAAAACAAGAATTCTTGTAATGAAAACTATGTTTTTATTCATGGTCACCGATTATAATAGTCCATATAGAATAAATAAATTACATGGGTCTCCATTCAAAAATTTATAAAGGCCCATTAAATTTATAAATTGAACCAGTTTATCCCATTTAATTGAAACCATATTAATAAATTTAATTTCAGAATATAGAAAGTCGATATGAGATGGTTTAACTATATGGGCCACCATTTCCAAATTTATAAAGATACAATACACTATATAAATTGAAAATCTATCACCCATTTAATTGAAACCATTAATGATTCAGCTCATGCAACTAATGGACATAGATCAAACATATCCAAATCAGTTGGTTAAATAAAATGACACCATAAATCTATGTGGGAAAACCCTGTTTAGGTTGATTCGGACACTTTCGTTAACCAACCATATTTTTTAATTATAACCAATAATTCCTTTATAGGGTAATAAATACATGTAATCAACCAAGGATGACATAAAAATATGCATGATAAAAAATCATAGATCATGATATATGTGCAAATTTTTTAATAAAATTACTTAATCAAGGTATATTGGTAATCAGGATAAATAATTACCTAAGTAGAGTATACAAATCATCATGTAATATGAAATATATTATTCAACCTTCTGGACATGGAATATGCATGGAATGCGAATTTTATGTGCCAATAATGATGCATGTAACAACACTTCCTTTCCATGCCAGGATAAGGGTAAAATTTCATAAATTATAAATAAATAACTAGAGGATGTAAAAAAATCACACAAGGTGAAATAATACCCAACTGTAATATAGAACAACATGAAAAATAGTCCATCATTCCCATGTGGGTGGGTTGTCCAGACCCAAAAACAAGCTATTTACCAAGTTTAGACATAACATAGTATCTTATTTACCATCCATTAATAGTAATCCAAAAGTAAAATAGTAATCTAATAGTATTTATAGTTTTATAGTCTAGAAGATACTTAGAATGGTTACCCATGTCGGTTGGAAACTAGGCCTCAAGTGGACCCCCCAAACCCCAGAGGGTGATGACTAGAAGAAAGGGTCTAAATGATAGAGTGTGGATACTATACCATCTAGATCATAAATTAATATAGTGGAAGCATGAATAAATATTGAACTACATAAAATAATTATCACAAAAAATAATAAATAAAGAGTAATCACTATGAATATAACAAAATGTGTAACAAAAAACATACAGTAGGTACAAATACTCAATTATTGTTGAGGTATATCAAATTAAAATAGTGAATAATAAATAATAACATTTTTGGTTTAGGTTCCTCAAAGACACTAGGCCAACCATACCTAATTCAACATAAGCTAAAATGTCTATGCACAACTGCCAACTTTTATATATATGAATACATAAGACAATCATTTTCACAGATATACATGCAATAATGTGGACCCAAGGTTTAGTACCAAGGAATAAACATGATAACATCACATATCAGATAAGGGAAATCATGCCCATGGTTCGATTCTTATAATAACAACCTATGGGACTATATGATATAAATATAATAATATGGAGAGATCCAGGCTGTTACTGAGGAATCCTTGACTATAGTGCTTCTATCCAACTAATATTACTAACTTATGAAGTTTGGCTATAGGGTCTTGAGTATAATAAAGGATAAATACTTACCATTCCACCGTAAAAAAATTATAACTAATTCTACGAAGTCATGTAAAAAAGTAATGTTGAGAAAAGCATGATTTGGAGCACAAGGAGGTAAACCTTGGTATAGTGTGTCCAAGGACATCATGATGAATCCAATGAGTGTATTTGAGACACTCAAATATCATGAGTAGAGATAGAGAGAGCTAGTTATTCATTGGGGAAATGGTAAGGTATTCAAATATAATACATTGAATAAGTTCCAAGATGGGTATCTAACTTGGAAATCATACCAATGAATTAGATTGGTATCTTTTGAGTGCTTATGGTATACCTCCTTTTTATTATATAACTTTTCATTAAATTTTATAGATATAGTATCTTTAAAAGTCTAGTGTCTTGGAAAAAGGGTACATAATACCTAAAAACATAAAACATTATTTTATTCCACTTGAAAAGATTATTCATGGTTTATCCTAAGTACATTTATTGAATATCATAACCTAGGGACATACATCAATGGAAACGGTGAGCATAAGGCATTATTTGGGAAAACAAGGGAAATAGTTTACTTGTGATGTTGAGAAATATCAATAAGAAATTGAAGAAATACATAAATGCATGAAAAAGAGGCATATGATAATAATAAGAAAATGATTCATAACATGGAAATGTGGCTAAAAAATTTAATTGAGTCATTTACAATCATATTACCAAGGTTTATCATTGAGGTGTCATAAAACAAATTACCATGTTTTTTCACCAAGGCATCATAAAAAATGTCATCTCTAGAGATTAAATTATTTACCCAATGAATTGTAAATATATAAGGGTGAATCCTTAATTTTTCTTAATTAATGTCATCCACATAGATCTTAATAAAAAAATCTCACAAATAACACACATAGAACAAAATAAACGGGTTTCATTTTAAAATCATAGTGTTTTATAAAGTGGTTAAAAGAAATATTTTTTTGTCATTTTATTCCCATGGAAAAGGGTTTAATGCATGTGAATCCAATAATTAAACATATCATTTTGACATTTATGCGAATAAATTTATAAAATAAATAGTATTGTGAATTCACAAAATAAAATAAAAATATTTTTCCTGATAAAAAGAGAGAAATTTTGAGATGAAAATCTTGTAGTATAATGGGTATGAAATATGATTTTAGAAAAAATTAAAAAGAATGGGTAAAAGGGTATCCCATTAATAAATGAATTTTAATAAATTAATGTTATGGAATAAAATGGGAAGAAGAAGATTGTATGGAAATTTTAAATACATACCACATAAAAAAGAAAACATGAAGGAAAAAGAAATTTTGAGGGTTTCATTACCTAGAAAAGTGACTCCTAAAACTCAAAGATCAGGACATTGTGGGATTGAGGAAACCTTGGGAGTATTCCATGGGAGATAAAACTATTATATCTTCAATGAAGATAAATTTTTCATGAAGGTAATTTAATAAATGGGTGGGTAATTATAGAAAAATTAATTGAGTTTTGCATTAATTTTTTAGGACACCTCAGAAATTGTATTTAAAAAACCTTGGGCATTCCAATTGAATTTTCCCGTGGCATTAGACACATGGGAAAACTATCAAATTACGTTAACACATAAGAGTCTACCATTATTTTAAATTAATCATTACATCATTATGACATAGCTATGATGTCATTAAACTTACCAAAAAGATCAAACTGTATTTTTACTATTCTTGAAAAAAAATGTATTTTATAAAATTTACATAAATTCACCATAACCATATATCAAATATTATAATTTCACAAACGAAATTTATTTTATAAAAATGAATTTCCTTTTAAATCTTTATACAAATTATAAATTTTCAAATAAACATTTATGTTTTATGAAAATACTAATACTTAACTAATAATTTCAAAAAAAAGTATTTGCGTATGCTATGATCTCATTATATCACATTACTATTTAAGATGACTAAATTAAATTTATACATCCTTAGGTAATGTTACCATTCAATAGGTCATATTACTATTCATAAGGGTAATATTCATATTCTAAATGGTCATGTTACTATTCACCAATAAAATTAAGTTAATATTATCAATATCTAAATATCTTATTAATAACAAACTTGTATGTCTTTTTATCAAAAAAATTTAATAGAATCAATTATTTAAATTATAATATTTATCTAAATTATAAAGTATTATTTTTCACTATTCATCAAAAATGTGAAACATAGAAAACAACTAAAAAATCACCATAGATTAATTATGACATTTGAAATTCAAAAATGATGCTTATTTTACAATAATAATTCTCTAAGTATTAGAAATCAATGAAAATTAAATTTTTTACCTGTAAAATTAGTTTATCAAATTTATCTCAATTAAACGTATATTTTAGTAAGAAAAACTATTCTTAAAATTAAAATAATGAAATGAATTATTTTATTGAATCAAAGGGATTGCAATTTAAGTAACTAAGTCCTTGAAACATAACCCTTTATAAAACCCGTATATAACCTAAGGGTAAGTTTTATGATGGTGATAGACTCTTAGGGAAGCTCAGATAACACCACCTTAGTGGAAATCCCCTCTAACTTGAACATCTACCATAGGAGATTTTGTACCAAATTAACATGTTGAAGCTTGTCTTGGGCATAGTCCAAAGAGAAGCCTAGTGATGCTACATCCTTCCCAAGCTTTGAAAAATGGGCTTTGTACGACACAATTCTCTTGGATGAGGCCATTATCTCCTTTTTATGCATTAATTAACAATTATAATTTCTATTTACATAAAATAAACACAACGTTAAGAGTATAGTTTTCAATGGTCATATTAATAAATGGTCATAACTGAACAATGGTCATATATGGGTCGACACATAAAGTTTACATTTCAATTATAATCACTTAATTATTAAAGGGATATAGTTTTTTGTTTAATAATATAACACACATTTTCAGGAAACAAATATCATTTTAAAAGTACTGGTTGTTACAATCTTCACCCCTTAAATTTCATCCCCTAAATTTCAACTAATTTCTTCGGTTGAGAAAGGTGATGGAATTTCTACCTCATTGATTCCTATGGTTCCCGCATGACTTCTTCATTCATGCAGTTCCCCTATAACCCTTTGATGATTTTGGTAGTATATTTTTGTAGAACCTTGTCCTTATGGTCTATTATATCCACTGGTTGCTCCTCATAAAAGAGATCGTGCTCTAATTGTACCACCTCTAGTTTTAGTACATGTGAAGGTTCAGGTATGTACTTCCTCCAGAGAGATACGTGGAAATCATCATAAACATGAGATAAATTTGGTGGAAGTGATAGCTGATAAGACACTGCTCCTATACGATCAAGGATTTCCTTGGGGCTATTGTACGTAGGTCTAAGCTTACCTTTCATTCCAAATCACAAAACACTATTTCATAGTGAAATTCTAAGGAAGTCATTGTCACCAACATCAAACTCCAATTCTCTTAAATGTTTATTATCACAACTCTTTTTCTCAATCTGAACAGGCTTAATGTGTTTTTGGATGGCATGAACCTTTTCTATCATCTATTGCACAAGATCAGGACCAAGAATCATTCTCTCACTAGCTTCATCCCAACAAGTAGGCGTTCTACATTTATTCCCATATAGATATTCATAGGGATACATTTCAATACTTTAATAATAGACATTGTTGTATGAGAACTTAACTAATGGGTGATATTTATCCCATCCACATTTAAATTCCATTGATAATGTTCTCATCAAGTCCTCGAGTGTCTGCATTGTCCTTTTAGATTGATCATCAGTTTGAGGGTGATATTCTATAATGAAATTTAATTCGGTACCCAAAGCATGTTGAGAACATCTCAAGAATTTTTATGTGAACATTGGATCATGATTAGATATGATAGAAAGTAGAAATAAATGTATCCTTACTGCATTCTTCATGTATATCTTGGTAAGTTGGTCAAGAGTGAAATCTTCTTGAATAGAGGTAAAATGGGTTGTGTTGGTGAGACAGTCCACCAAAACCCATATTGCACTGTTTCCCTTAGATGTTCTTAGGAGAAAAATGACAAATTCCATAGTGATATTATACCACATTCATAATGGTATGGGTAGTGATTGTAATACCCGTTTAGGTAGTTGTCACCCTACCTTCAATTTTCAACACACTAGGCACCATGTAGTGTAGTTAGCTGTCTCCCTTTTCATGTTATCCAAGCAATAATGATCAAGGAGGACCCTATGAATTTTAGTGCTTCCATGATTTAAGGAGAATGTAGACCTATGAGTTTCATCCATCAAATCCCTATTTTTTCGAGAATAGATGGAACATATAGCCTTGTACAAAATTTTAGTACACGGTCTTGATTAATATTGAACTCATGATACTTCCCATCCATCACAGCCTCAAAATTCTTCTACAAAAAGTATCATCTCTTTGATATTTCATGATCATCTCTGGTAATGATGGTTGAGAAATAATTTGCGATAGGGTTGATTATGAAACTTACCATATAATCTTCATTTCTAGTTTCACTAGGAATTTGATCAAAAGATCTTTTTGAATCCTCATCATTGATAGAACAATAGGGTCCTTCCTACTTAACGCATCAGTGATTTTGTTTAGCTCTTCAAGAGTGATAATGTATTAACAAATCTTACTCTATGAATTTCCAACCATCTCTTCTATCTCAGGTTCAATTCTTTTTTGCATGAAAATATAATTCAAACATTGGTGATCTATGTATATATCAAATTTCTCCCAAAAAAAATAGTGCCTCTATATCTTTGGAGGGAAAAAACCACATCTAGATCTAGATCATGCATATGATAATTCTATTCATGATCCTTTAACTGTCGATATACATAATCAATCACCATTTCATTTTTCATGAGGACACACCGAATACCTTTTAGAGATGAATAACTAAAAACAAAAATCCCATCATTGACAGAGTGTAGAGTTAACCTGGGTGAAGAAACTAAAGTAGTCTTCAACGCTTAGAAACATTCCCCACACTCCTTTATCCAGATGAACATAACCCCTTTTAGTGTTAACTTGGACAATGGATTATAAAGTATTGAAAGGTTTTTCACAAAGATCCTATAATATTATGATAAACCAAAAAACCTATGTATCTCAGTTATATTTGTAGTATGAGGAAACTACTCTACATCCTTTGTCATTGCAATGTCAATTGAGATTCCTCATTGGTCATAATGTTCACTAGGAATGCAATTCTTATAACCATAACTCACACTTGCTAAACTTTCAAAATAACCTCTCCTTCATAAATGTATTTAGTATCACCTTTAGATGATCCTCATGCTCGTCATAACTTTTAGAATATATCATTATATCATCAATAAAAACTAGAACAATGTTTTCAAGGTATCCCTTAAATACTATATTAATAAAATCCATAAAAATATTAGATATAGTAGTAAATCCCAAGGGCATAAAAATAAAATCATAATTCTCATATCTTGATTAGAAGGAATTATTTTGGAACATCGTCTTGTTTACCCTCAATTGATGATAAACAGATCTAAGATCAATCATAGAGAAGAATTGTGCCCTATAAATCTGGTAAAAAATCATTAATTCTTGGAAAAGGGTGCCTTTTCATTATTATAATACCATTATGTTCTCTGTAATCAATTCATAAATACCATGGTCTATCCTTATTATTCAGAAAGTGAATAGGTGCTCCCAATAAGACACAATTGGTCAGATAAAAACCTTTTGAAAATGATCTTGGGGTTGTTTCTTTAATTCATCAAACTCCATATTTTCTATTATATACAGGGTTTTTCATATCATCTTGGAACCAGGAATGAGTTAAATGGAAAAAATTACCTCTACTTCTAGGGGAGGCTTAATAAACTCATTAGGGAATATGTCAATGTTTACATGAATGATGAGAACATTTTCTATTCATACACATTCATTTCTTACGTCATCTACACTGAACATCTCCATAAAGAAGGCTACAAGTGGTGCTTCTAGACAAAAATTAGGAATATATGTCTCTCCTTTGAAAACAACTATACGTTTTATACTCAATACTTCTAATATTCCCTTTCTTTTACATTTGATCTTAGTATTATATTTTGAGATACAGTCTATCACTAGTATAGTTTTAGATTCCACCATGAGAATGACCACTAGATTTGCAATAAGATGGTGTTCTCTAATGTAAATACTAGAGTTTTTATACATTGATGATGCTTTCATAATCCTACTAAGAGTCTTGACTAAGAAATCTACTTATTAATGTTTGGGAATTGATTCTATAATATTTTTAAACGTGGAGGAAATAATGGAATGGGTAGAACTAGAATCAAACAAAGTACTTGCTAGCTTTGAGAGAAAAACAACAGTACCTGACACCATATCATTTGAAGATTCAAATTCAGCTGTCATGATAGAAAAATAATGACCTTACTCTTATTCTTATACTGCGATTGATGACAATTACCCTATACTAACCTCCGATTTGGATAGTGATTAGAAAAGTGCCCAAGATATCCACATTGGAATCATTGAACATTAGAGAAGGCTAACACTATCATCACATTGTCTATTGTGCTGAGATGTTGGGGCTTTACCTCACTATAAAATTTTCGAGTGATATGGACATCTCTTCCACACTTTTAAAACTTCCCACTCCTGAGAAGGAAGTTCCCCAAATTCTTCATCCCACATTCTTCTTCATGTGGAATGTTGCAGTTTCTTTCCTTCTGTTCCTTGACCAAAAATATTACTGAGGTTTAACTATAGAGATATCTTCTTCTCATTCAATTTTTGCGACCACTACAACTCACTAAACTCCAGTTCAACCTTTATAGCACTTCATGTTATTTCATCATAATATTCATAGTCTCAATTTGAAAAATTCTTCCTTATATGAGGTCTTAGTCCAAAAAAATAATCTATCAACCTTCCCATTAGGATCCACGACAATGATATAGGTATAACAGGAAAGTATTTTGTAGTTCATCTCATAACTGTCAATAAATTCATTCTACTTATGCTTCAGTTTAAGGAATTTTTTCTCCATTTTCATTCTCATTGATTGATGAAAATAATTATTAAATAAAAATCCCTTGAAATATTCCCACTCAAAAGCATTAATATCTCTTCTTGGCCTCATTTTTTAATTGGTTCTCACCAATAATTATCTTCTAACTCTAAATGGTGCACAACCAATGTGACTTTTTCTTGTTCTGGAAAATGAAGTAAAAAAGATCATTTCTTCACTGCTTATCCAATATTATGAAAGCAATGGGTTGGTAGATCTACTGGACATTAATTATTATTGACAAATAAAGGACTCAATAAAAATTTGTTCCCTTCGTAGTAAAATTGGTCTCTCATCATGATTCAAGTTATTGCCCATAACTTGAGTTAGTTGATTCATCATTATGGTGAAGGTTTCCATCCAAAATCCATCAGAGAGTCATCAACACCTGATTGTAAAACATAATTCTTAATTTTTTTATTCATTAAAAATAAATAACTGTTCTATAAATCATTCATAATAGTTCATTAAAATCATGTGATTGATCAATCAAATTCCCCAGAAGGGGGAAAATAGGAGTGCATCAAGGCCCTTTTATGTGCATGAGTTCCTGCTCGAGTTTAGCTCATGGCGGCATTTTCATGTTTTACCGATAGATACATCTATGCTATTTCCACATCTACTTATTTTTATATGGACATATATTTCTTTATTTGGAATCCAATTACTTAATACTTCACCAAAATACTAGGATGTTTTATTATATTTAAACTTTTATCTAAGTTTCTTCATAATGTTTTCAAATCCTAATTTCAAAAAATAAATTTACCATCCTCTGATACCAACTATGGAATCCTGCCTTTTTATTACATAATGTTTTCATTATATTTGACAAAGAGAGGATCATTAAAAGTGTAGTGTCTTGGAAAAAGGGTACATAATACATGGAAACATAAAACATTATTATATTCCATATGAAAGGTTTTTTCAAGGATCATCCTAAGTACTTTTATTTCATCTCATAACCTGATGACATACATCATATGAAAGGGTGAGCGTAAGGCCCAGTAAGGGATACAAGGAAAATAATTTACTTGTAATCTTGACGAATATCAATAAGAACATGAAGAAATAAATAATGGAATGAAAAAGAGGAATATTATGATAATAATAAAAACATTAATAATAACATGGAAATGTGGCTACAACATTTAATTAAGCCATTCATGAGCATATCATCAAAGATTATCATCGGAGTGTCATAAAACAATTACCATGGTTATTCACCAATGTATTGTAAAACATGTCATCTATAGAGGTTAAATTCTTTTTACCCAATGCATTAGAGAGCTATCATGGAGAACCCTTAACAAGTCTCAATTAATTTGATACACATAGATATTAATAAAAACATCTAATAAAAAACACTTAGAGAATAAAATAAATGGGTTTCATTTTAATATCATGATGTTTTAGAATGTTCTTACAAGAAATATCATTTTGTCATTTTAAACACAAAGAAAAGATAGGAGAGTTTCAATTATGTTAATCATAGAATTATTTAAATATTTTTTACATTTATTTAAATACACATTGATAATAAATAGTGTTTGGTATTCACAAATGAAAATAAAATATTTTATTAATAAAAAGAGAGATATTTTGAGATAAAGATCCATCAACATAATAGGTATGAAATATGGTTTTAGAAAACATTAAAAAGAGATGGGAAACATGCCACCATTCATTAATGAATCATAACATAATTAAGGGATGGAATAAAATGAGCACAATAAAATGGCATGTTAATTTTAAATATATACCACATAAAAAGTAAAAATGAAAGGAAAAGATAATTTTAGAGTTCCCTTACCTTGAATAGTGACTCCTAAAACTTCAAGATAAGGTTCTTGGGGGCTTGAGGAAACCTTGGAAGGACTCATTGGGTGGTAAAACGTTCCTATATTTTTGAAGGATGACTTTGGAATGAATGTAAATGAATAAATACATGGGTATTTATAACAATAGTGAGGGTGTTTTTTATTACTTTCTAAGGAAACCTCAGTAGCGGCATTTGAAAAACCATGGGCTTGGCCTTGGTATTTTCCCACGGTGTTAGCTGCTTTCGAAACCTATTACATTCCTCTATTAAATACGAGTCTACAACAATTTGAAATTAATCAATAAATCATTATGAAATATCTATGATGTTATTAATCTTACCAAAAAGATCAAACTGTGTTTTTTACTATTCACAAAAACTAAAGTATTTTATAAAATTCTCATAAACTAAGCCTATGATAATATAAATGTTCTAAATTAAAAAAAGTCATTTATTTATCAAAATTAATTTTCTTTCAAATTATTATATAAATTATAAATTTTTTAATAAACATTTATGTTTAATGAAAATACAAATACTTAACTATAAATTTCTAATACATTTATTTACTTATACTGTGATATCATTATATCACATTACAATTTTAGATGCCTAAATTATATTTATAATTCCATAGGTGAGTTACTATTCCATTGGCTGTATTACTATTCATATGGGTAACATTACGATTACAAAGGGTAAAGTTCCTACTCACAAAAAAATTAAGTTGATCCAATCAGACTCTAAGTATATTACTGATCACAACCATGTATATACCTTTTTTGAAAATAATTTCACAAAATCAATTATTTATATTATAATAATTATTTAAATGAGACAAGCAGTATTTTTAATATTCATCAAATATTTTAAACTTCTTAGAAAATAAATAAATATTCATCATAGATTAATTTTGAAATTTGAAATTACAAATTTATATTTATTTTACCATAATAATTCTCTATGTATAATAAATCTAGGAAAATTACATGTTTTACCTCTAAAATTTATTTATCAAAATTGCCTCAATTAAACTTATAATTTATTTTACAAAACTATTATTAAAATGAAAATTATGAAATAAAATATTTATTAAAACAAATGGATTACAATTTAAGTCACTGAGGCCTTAACACATAACCACATATAACACCCACATATGCCAAAGGGTAAGGTGTGTGATAGTGATAGACTCTTGGGGTAGCTCAGATAATATCTCCATAATGGAAATCCTCACTAACTTGAACTTCTTTCATAGGCGATTTCGTTCAAGCTTAACATATTGAAGCTCATGTTGGGCTTGGTCCAGAGGGAAGCCCAGTGACGCTACCTCCTTCTCAAGATCCAAAAATGGGCTTCATATGATACAATTTTACAAGATGAGTCCATTGAATCATCTTTCTTTGTTAATTAACAATATCATTTATATTTATAAACAATAATAATTATTTTAATAGTATAGTTTCCAACAGTCATATTGACTAACGGTAATAATTGAACAATTTCATATAACGATTGAAACCCAAAGGTCACATTTCAATTATATTCATTTCATTATTAAAGGGTTCTTTTTTGTGTGTGTAATAATATAACACACATTTTTGCGAAACAAATATCATTTTAAAACATCAGGTCATTATAGTGCAAAAGGAAATCCCCCGAGCGTCCAAAGTGGCTTAATTTTGGAAACTACTAAAAGGAAAAATTGTTCAAACAATATAGAACCTTTCATATCAGTGTTCATAAATTGCCATTAAAATGGTCTATATAATTTCCCTTGTTTATTATACTCATTACCTTTAACATTTAATTTAAATAAATTTCTTCTTCCATCAACAAGTGGAAGGAAAGTGTCTAAGAAATCATAAACATAAATTAAACCATTTCCTTTATAATAAAATATAAAGGACATTGTAAAATCATGTAAACTGACCAATTCCATTCAATTTCAGTCATTTAATTTCCACCAATATTTGGAAAAGTTTTAAGGAGGTGTTATAAATTTAATTATTATATTATAATCACATTTAAAAGAAAAAATAAAGGCCCTGAGAAGAACTCATGACTTAATAGAAGTCAAATTAATTTTAGAAATTTCAATCATTTAATTTATAAGGGTGTGCACCTAAAAGATGGTTTTATTAGAAAATGGATGTTTGGTAGTAACACCAATATATTAAATTTTGGTTTGTAACCTCCTTCATGTGAAATGAATCTGTGCACCTTAAGAGAGATTTAAGGACCACACCCGAAGGTGAAATAATCATAGGTTAAGGGAAATATAAATTAAAATGAATAAAACCCTCTTAAATAGGAGTTTTGGTTTGATTTTAACACCCCCAACCATAAAAGGTTGTCATACCCTGCCACAATTTTGTTCGAGTAACGTAATTTGAGTCATTTCCTTATTTATGTGCAACACGTTGAATGTACGGCGTGAGACATGACAATAATAAATTTTAAAAGAAGAAGAATTTCAAGAAAAAAATAGAATACCCACCTCATAATTAAAATGGTCCACTCATCAAATATTAGTATTTCATTCAAACCAAAATGAGTTAAATCTGAATAACTATTAATAATTCTGAAAATAGGTGAAAAGAGCTTGCACAGATTTGCATTTCGTATAGTGAGATTAATGAAGAAAAGAAGCATGTGAATTAGATATCTTACTAATATAGTTCAAACACACTCAATGATGACTAAATAAAATATCATTAGAGGTATAAAAATGATTAATATATGGATAGAAATAGGCTCCCCTGAGAGGGATAACTGTATGTGGATGAGAAGTGAAATAGGTTAAAATAAAAGAAATGTGTAATAGGGGAACACCATAATTTTCAAACTATTAATGAGACATACGGCTTGGAAACAAAATTTGTTTAACAATGTTCCAAAAATATGATTCTAGTTCCTATGTGCCAGTAAAGGTTTTGGCTAGGTGCACAGTTATCTAAACCATGCACAAATCGTACACTCCCCTCTACTGTTTTCATTAGACATCCTAGGACAACTGTATGGCCTCGAGTAAATGATTTAAAAAACGTTTTACATCCTCTATTCCCCTGAAAATAGTCACATAGTCACCCCTAGGGACAACATGGTTTCAGAAAACCATGTTCTCAAAGAAAACAAGCCACTTGGTTATGACGCACGTTTAGCACTAACTATGCTCTAACCATGCGCCCCTATCCACTTTTCCAAAAATTGAATTTTTGTGGCCCAACAATCCTGAAACTCATTCAAATATAAGGGACACATTTGAAGCCTAAAAAATCATATAAAAAATAATTTTAGTCATTAAAATTCTAAGATATACATTATAATGATAAATTTAATATTTCACCCATTCCTTAAAAATGAAAAGTTCCAATTCCTTTGAGAATTCAACCAGTCCAAAAATATGCGACGATACAAAATCATTGAAAGGAATGAGTTTCATACATATTGTATAATGAATAACTTAATGAATAAACTCCATGGTTTCAAAATGATAACGGGAATCATATTTTGTTTTTCAAAAAACATTATCAATAGATATTAGAATATAAATAACTCAAGAGGAGTCAATGTAATGTTTTTTTGAAATTGAATGTTTTTTAAAAAGATTTATAAATGGATTTTTTTAAATGATGGAAACATGTATATACCAGAAAAGAAAATGGAATGGATAGTAGAATATTATTTTATGGATATTATAAGAACATACCTATAGAAAAGATGTTAAATAGACGGTCACCCAAAATAATGAGTTCAGATTTGAGAATTCCCTGACCCAAAATATCTATTTCTTTCATAACTTTTTCGACACCTAAATAATAAAATTATTTGTATAAAAACTTGTAAGATGAAATAAAGTATGATTATTTATTTCAATATTAATCTATTATGCATATTTGATTCATTTTTTTAATGTTCTTTGTTATAGGTGAAATATTTTGATGTCACATTTTCCTTAAAAATATCCTGTTTCGTTTTTATTTCTCTCTTTGTGTTCAAGTGTATTTATATATAATAAAAACTAATTACATGATCATATAATATATTTAATTACATATTTATATAATATATATGATTTTTTATAATAATCCATAATGGAAGTGATAAAAAATAATTGGCAATATACACCTTAGTGGTTAACTGACCATTGATGGGACATTTTAAAAAGAGAATGTACAGAATTATGAAATATATATATTTTATATATGATTATTTTTGAATTTTAATATCAATAATATAATTTTAATAGAATAATTAATTGATCTTAAATGATTTATCTTTGAAAGTAATTATGAAAAAAGAAGAGTATAGAAAAATGAGTGAAGAGTTAATAAAAGCGTACTTTTTTATCTTTGTTGATTCTTTTGTATGATAGTAAACACCCTTTATTTTACAAGGTACGTGTGGGGGATAATTAAACATTAGGGGACATGTATTTTTAATTAAAAATGATGAATAAAATACTAAATCCAAGGAAAACCATTTGATATTAATATTTTTAACATTAAGAATCATATTTAAATTAAAAATGATTCTAATATTTCTAAACACTTTATAATCCAAATTTGTTAGTTTAATCAATGGGGATATTGGAAAAATGGGAAAAATATTTTAATAAAATAATTTAGATTTTAGACATTGAGAAGTACTTTCCTGGATTGGAAAATATGTTTATTATTTTTTAATGACCAATTTATCTTATAAAATTGATTTTTGGATGATATAATCAATCTTGAATTACCTTAGTCATTATTTTATCATCACAATGTCGTAAAATGTGGTATCTGAACAACAATATTTTTATCATTAATGTAAAAATTAAATTATTTCATAAAATTTCCAAAAAAGTCACCCTTGGACAATTTGGACAAACAGATTATAAAAATGATATTCATTTTATCAAAACAAATTGTATATCATAGATAATTTTATATATTAATATAAAAAATGATTTTTTAGAAATACATTAAAATATAAAATTTTAAAAATGTGCTTATAATTTCATTGAGTTTTAAATATTGATATATATTTTATTGTATTGTAATGTTTATATTTTTTTAAGTTACTCATCATAAATATTATTTATATTACATTTTATTATATTGAGTCCAAACTGCAATTCAAACTATCATGTTTCCATTCCCAGTGATCATGTTACTATTCCTAATGGTCATGTTAGTATTACCACTATAATATTACTATTATAATTGACATATTACTATTCGAACAATTATGTTAACCCATAGAAAAAAAATTCGTTCCATTGTTGAACATTCACCCCAATTCTTCCCATGTTTCTATATTGTACTTTTTAAAAAATTTATCTAGTTTACTCTATTTTGTTTCTTCTCTATTGTATTGTTTATGGGGGTGATGATTCTAGCATATAAGAAGGATCCAAATTTTTCCATTTTATTTTTCTTATTTTCAAATTTTTGTCGACTTATAATGTTTGTAAATTTCATTGGTTTACTTTTTGAGTAATGTAATGGTCTTTAATTATGGAATAAATTATTTCTAGTTTCTAAATGTTTTTGCATGTGTATAATACTATATAGTATGGAAAATATTTATTAATAAACAATTATCACTTACAAAATTTTGGTCACTACATTCTTCCACACTTTGGAAATTTTATTCCATAAATTTCAATCCATATTATCTATTTAGAATAGATGGGGTAATTATATTTCATCATCCCCTCTAGTTCTCATATTTATTCTTCATATTAATGTTTTCCGCATAACATGTTGAAAAGGTTAATTATATTGTTTTTTATAAATTTATCTTTATGGGTAAAGATCTTCATTGGCTTATCCTTATAAGAGAGGTTATTATCTAGTTATACCACCTACATATTAAATATATCTAATGGATCACGTATTTACTTCCTCATGAGAAATACACGGAACACATCATGAACGTGATCTATTATTAGTGGAAGTGCCAGTCGATATGCTACTGCACCTATGAAACTGAGGATATTAAAGGTGATAATGTGCCTAGGTCTAAAATTCATCATCTTTCCAAACAAAATTGTTCTCTTCCTTGGTGGTATTTGAAGAAAAACATTTTCTTGAACATCAAAATCTATGTCCCTTCGATGGATGTCAGCCTATCTCTTCTGCCTACTTTGAGTAGATTATATATTTCATTGGATGGACTGAATTTTTTGGCCATTTATTTAATAATATTGATTCCAAGTAGATTTAGTTCACCGAAATCTCCCCAAAAAGTAAGATTTCAACATTTCTTCTCTTATAGACCCTCATATAGATACATTTGAATACAAGAGTGGAATTTTTAACTGTATAATAACTCAATTAATGGGAGATGTTGATCCAATATATATTAGAATCCCATTTATCTAACTCCTATCATGTCCTAAAGTATATGAATAGCCCTTTATTATTAGTAATCAGTTAGGGGGTGATAATACAGAATTTAATTCAATTTAGTATTCAGTTCATGTTGAATAATTCTCTTTAATTTTAAGGTGAACCTTTTATCACAATTAGAGACAGTCAAAATTGGTTTCCCACAAAGACTCACCACTTTACAAATATCATAGAAAGTTTTTATTGTTAGAAATATTCTTGAATAAAAATAGATTGAGATATCTTTTTTAGTAAATCGACGATAACCCATATCGCATTGATTACATTGGGTGTCATTATGAGAATATGGGAAAAGGCCATTGTGATGTTTTCCCATTTCCATGTGGGTATGGGAAATGGTTTCATCATCCCCTTGGGCTTCTGCCACTCTTATTTGACTTATTGACATAATAAGAAATTTTAGGTGTAGTTAGTGACCTTCTTCTTCAGGTTTTCCCACCAGATGTTCCCTCAAATATCAAGATATATCTTGTAAATTCATGGATATTTATAAAAAGATGATCTGTGTGAATTATCCAACAGCTATTTATTTATCATAGATGATGGAAGCACACAAATACTAGTTCCAAAATGAATGATACCATCTTTATCAATGTTTCATTCATAAATATTCCCCTATTTTACTACTTAACCATATATTGATGCTCAAGATAATTACGTTGTTCTTCTGTGATCTTTTAAGGGACAAATAGTTAGGAAATATTTTAGAAAAGGTTGATGTATTCTATAATCTTTTGATTTATAGATCTATCCTTTGTATATCCATAATGATATGGTCTTTACCAATATATATCATTGATAGAATGGTATTTTATTGTCTATTAAGAGTTTTAGCTACTCAGTTCACCATTATAAGATAGTAGTGAGTAGTGAAACCATTTTCCTTGATCAAATCTAATCATCTTCATTGATTCATTTTCAGCTTTTTTTGTGTAAATATATAATTTAGAGTCTTTTTATCTATATATATGTTACAGTTTCCACCCTAGGGTTAGTGTGGCCAAATATTTAAGCGGAAGAACACCTATGCTTACACAAAATTATGTTTCAGGTAGTTCTTTTCATGTATCTTCTACAGTAATGAGGCATTGGCTATCACTTTTTCATTTTTATTAAGTCCAAAACCCAAGAATCACTTTGAATAATATCTATATACCATAAAACCATCCCTCATGAGGGTAGTGTAAGTACAGATGGAGAGATTAGACACATAATTATATCTTTATATCATTCCTCACATTCTTCTATATAGACAACATTTACCCATTTCTTTGTTAAATTTGTTAGTAGGTCGATAGTAGTTAGAAATTTTCCAAAAAAAATCAATATGACCCAGCTAAGACAAGAAAACTATGGATTTCCGTGACACTAGGGGGTCTGGTCCATTCCTTGATTTCATTTGTCTTTGGAGGGTCTAAATATTTTCCCGCACTTGTGATCATGTTCCCCAAGAATGTGAATTACTATATTCAAAAGTCACTCATGATGATGTTAGTGTATATTTTAACTTATCTTAATGTCCCCAACACCATCTTTATATTCTCTTTATGTTTCTTCTTACTCTTAGAGTAAATGAGAATATCACTGATAAAAAATAAGAATTTTTGAGCAAGTGTTCGAATACTATATTCATCAAATGCATGATGATCTTTGGGGAACTAGTAATCTTGAAGGGAATCACTATAAACTTGTTGTGTCCATAACTTATATGGAATACTATCTTCTAAATACAATTCTTCTTTACCTTCAATTTATTATATTCAAAATTAATATCGACCTTTGATAAGTGTTGAGATACTCATATTTGAATGAAAAATTTCGCAATCGTTGTAAGGGGACACTTGTTATTTATAGTTATTTTGATGATATATCAATAGTTGATACACAATCACATTGATCCGTCCTATTTTATGAAAAAGGGAATAATCTTACTCCAAGGTGATGAAATAGGAAATATAAACCCCTTTTTCAAATTCTCTTGGAGATAATTCTTTAAATCCTTCAGTTTGATATGGGTTATCCTAGAGGGTCATTTGAAGATATTAGTGGATCATGGTATATGATATATTGATAACCCTACCACACAAGCTGGGGGAATTATGGGAACTCTTTTGGAACTACATATATGTATTTCCCCATATTGTGAATTTCATCAATGTTTATAGTTTCCTTAGCTCAACCATTTAGGAAAGTTATGATTCTTCATTTTGTACCAACATCCACATAATTAAGGAATTTTCCAAAATAGATTCATTATATTAATTTCATTTTTATAGTAGCATGGGATGGTTTAGAATATAGAAATATATTTCCCTTTATCCATGGTTGATACTAGATCTATATAAAAAGAGCCAATCTATACCCAATATAGCATTAAATTCCACTAAGGGAAGGATTACCAAATTATTTAAAAATGTCTTCCCACAGATGCTAAAAGAAAAATATCCCAACACTTGGGTTTTATTGATAGAATCATTAGGTGCATTTATGGATATCTATATTTCAAGGTATATGGGTTTTGATTCATTAGTTCTAGAAAACCTTAATGATAAAAAATAATGAATTGAAATAGAATCAATGAAGACATTTTATATTCTTGTGTGAATAAGATGTGTACCTTTTATGAATTAATATTCATGGTCTACCTTGGATGTAGTGATGGTATAAAATTTTCATTGATTCTTTGTCATTGGTGGTTGATGATGCTAATTACCCTCAAAGGCCCATGGTTTAATTTGTTGACTTTCTTATTTACCTTTCTCTCTATAGTTGAATCATTGAATCATGGGTGGTGCACTAACAGGTGTATTTATTTCCTCTATAAATTTATAATACTTCTTCATGTCCATTTGAAATTCCTGATTTGGGAGGCCTTTTATACCATATTGTAAGAATTTTCTTATCCTTTTAAAGAAATTACCATGATTATTTTTTCAATATTTATTATATGTGAGTGGTTGGATCTTCTTTCGTCCTTTTTCATTTAATCCGCTATATTGAATCTCCATATTACAATTCATATCTCTATAACTATGGGACCATTCTAGAAACTAAATAGCTACTTTGAGAGAACAAATAACTACTTCTTCAAAACTCGTCGTACCATGGATATCGTGACCCTTTAAAAGTTATTTCTTTTCCACATCATGAATAATAAAATTTTGTTTATTAAAATATGTAAACATATTTTAGTTTTGTTTATTTATGTCATTATTTATCAACTATAATTATTGGAATATTTATTATAGTATATTTTAAAAGGTGAATCATTTTGCTATAATATTTTCATAACAAATATCATGCTTGTTTAAATTTTTCTATTTTTAATAATGTATATATATATATTATTAAAGATAATTACATGATATTAGAATAAATTTATTTAAATATTTGTATATTATATATTATTTATTATAATAATACATAATTCTAATGATACAAATACAATTGACAATGTCCTTGTTGGCGGTTAACCGACCTCTGATGGAAAATTATCAAACTAGGGAGAGGAGAACTATGGAAAATGTATATATCATAATTATGATCATTTTATTAGGTTAAAATCATTAATATAATTCTAAAATACTTACTAACAGATCGTATAGTATTTGGGATTGAAATTAAATGGAAAAAATTGGGAAAGAAAAGGAAAATTAGGTAAGAGATTATGAAAAATTACTCTTTTATCGATGTTGCTTGTTTTGTATGATAGTAAAATTCCTTGACTTTTGTTATTGATTTAATATATAATGTCCTTTGGGATTAAAAGGGGATTGGTATGGAATATTTTGGTTGAGTTTTGGATTTTGTATGTTTACGTGAATTGATTTTCTAAGGGAGTTTTGAGGGGGATATTTATACTTGAGAGGAGAGTGTTATTTTTGTGTTAAAATGTTGATTAAAATCATAGATCGAAGTTAAACCCTATAATATGGATACTATTGACATTATGAATCATAGATGAATTAAATAATATTATTTTAAGACTCTTAAACACTTTATAATGTGAATTTATTATTTTAATCAAATGGAAAGGTGGAAAAGTTGTAAAATATTATTTTAATGGAATACTGTAGAATTTAGAGTTTGAAAAGTTTTTTCTAGGTTTGAAAATTATGTTTATTATTTTTTAATGATATAATTATCTTATTAAATAAATATTAGAAATATATAGTTAATATATAATTTTTATTTCATTATTTTATCATCATTTTACCATAAAACAAGTGGTATTTGAAAAATAATATTTTTAACATTCATGTAAATATTGATGTATTTCAAAAACATAACTATTATCATTGGTGAGGTTACAATTACCAATGTTTAGGTTACTATTCCAATGGTCTGATTACTATTTCAATGGTCACATTAGTATTCCAACATTAATATTACTTTTCCAAAGGTAATATTATCTCATATATATTTGACTTTATTCCATCATTCAATATTCAACTCAATTTCTAACACAGCGCTATGTTTTCCTTTTCTAAAATTTAGATTAAACTACTACTATTCTATTTATTCCTTATAGTGCTTTTTGTTGGGGTGATGATTCTAGTAGATTCGAAGGATCCAAATTTTCCCATTCTTATTTTATTATTTTCTATTTACCTCTATTTATAATGTTTTACATTTTTATCAGTTTAGTTACCAGCTAATGTAATGATCATTCTTAATGGAATAAAGTTTTTTTTGGATTATCTTTGTGTTAGTGTGTATAATAATATTTAATACAAGACATATCTATTCATGAAAACAATATAACTTATTAACTCTAGCTCATTACACATCTTTTGACCCTTATAACCATTGTAAAATAGTGTCTTCTGTGTGTACATGTGGACCATAAACACCATGAAGTCATTTGATTAATTTTTCTATTACCTCTATGCAAGGATGATTCTAAAATTATATATAATGAATGAAAATTATACTCATTAAATTATTAAAATTCTAGAGATTATGGAACCATTTCCTAACACCTTTAACCATGGTTAATATAATGAATTATTTTTGGACAAATTGATTGAATAACCTTAATTAGTCAGAGAATGAAATAACTATTCCCTAAATTTATTCCACATGATTATTATTGGACCTCAAAAAATTAAATTTTCATGAACTTTCCGTCATCAACCATTTATTAGAAGGTTGAATTGGTACATGATATGTATTGAGAGGAATTTGAAATCCCTACAAGCTAGTAACTAATTCCAAACATCAAATTGAACCAAGTATGAATGATTTTTCCTAATATATAATTTTAAAAACAAGTAATGAAATTTATATAAAATTTTAGAATGAAATTTCAGTATGTTGGATGTTTATTCCCAATTAAATTTAAAAAATGTTAATAAATAAATAAATTAAATAAATGAGTATATAAACATTTACACTAATCCCTCTTCTCACCCCCAATATCCCACCTCTATAATTAGAAGATGAACAAAAAAACACCACCATATACCTTTTCTTTAGTTACTAGATGTCATAATCACCATATATTTATAGAATGTAGTAAATGTATTTATATCTGATGTGATAAAATAAAACTAAATTAAAATATAACTAAAAGCATACATCCACATGACTATACAAATCACCATCTCACAAATCAACACTCAAATAGTGATTTGAAATAGAACTAGAACATGAAAATTAAAAGATAGATATAACCATAAGTAATGAATCTTAATAGGCATGCTAATGGTAAAAAAATCCATGTTCACGTCTTTAAATTAAATATCCATTTTTATTGGTTTAAAATATATTATAAAAATAGGTATGTATCCAATTTTTATTTATAAAATAAAAAACAGTTTTATTCATTTTTTAAAGAAATATATCTTCAAATCATACAGGTACATGAATTTAGAAGAAAACATTATACTCAAACATTAAATAGAAGGAAATATCGATTTTAATGAAACATATTTGTTAACATAACTTATATAGTTTATTTATTTTTTTAGGAATAAAAATAGGTAAATTAATAGATCAAGCATAATTGGAAGACCTATGTTAGTAATGTTGGGCTTTATCCTTGGATCCATGTATTCTCGGTGATCAAACCATACAATATTGTTCCTATACATGAGCTTATAGAGTGGAAAAAACCAAAGTTTCAATGGAAACCAATCCATAAATCATCATGTTTTTAGTTAGTATTATATCATTGTCTGTAGTTTGGTGAGGAAATACCTTTCCAAGAATAATTTTCCTTATCAACCCACTAAAGCACCTCAAGTTCCAATGTTCTAACCATTTTTTGTTAAGAAATGTACAACTTGCATACAGATGAAACACAATTAAATATTTAATTTCATGAAATAAACCCTCCCAACAATATTTTATATATCATTAAAATTTTAGAAACTCATAAAATCCATAAAAAAATATTTATGTTATCAAAACATTATGTTTTAAGAAATATCCTTCTTGATGGTTCTGAACAGGCCATATAAATAGACTTTTGGAAAATTACTTCAATCTTTTTATGAAAACCAAGTTAATAATCAACCTTTTAATTCTTATAATTCAATTATTTTTAAAACTCTATGAATTTATATATATCTATTGTGTGTTTGTGTGTCTTTGATTTCTTTACATTACACCAATTTATGCGCTTCCTTGTGAATTGGTTCACACACACGCACATATTTACTGATATATATTCATATAACCATAAATGGAAATTAGGTAACTACAAACCTCCTGATTTTATAAAAAGAAAAAAATTCAATGTAAATCACCAATGCATGGGATTTCAAGAATTACATGAAATGATAAGTGAAAAATTTAAAATCCAATTAAAAATAAAATTGAAGATCCAAAACCCCATCTAAAAAAATATAAAAAATCAATGAAATCCAACAAATTTTTCTTAAACATTCTGGTAAAAAATATTAATTTAATCATCTTATTCACTAACTTTCAATTTTATGGAAACACTTTGAATTGATATTTAAATCAATTGAAACATGATTTCCAAGTAAAATACCCATTTAACTTAATGATAATAATAATTATATATATAAAATAATGATTAAAAATATAATAAAATAATGTTCTATAATTTAAATACATAATGTAAGGGAATACCTATTATAAACACTTTGCCTTTGAAAATGTTGATTCTATTCTAGTTCAAATATTCATAAGGCACCCTAAATGAAAATATGTAATGAAAAATTACTAAAACCATAATTTATTTTGAGAAAAAATTGAATGAATATGACCAAAACCTATCTGGAATAAATAAAACCTAATTTCCTCAAAGGTTATGGCAGAAATGGACCCCATGTTGAACCCCCCAAATCCTAGGGACTAATAATCAACAATAGAAACACCCAAAATCTTGTTAGTGGTAAGATATGTCACATACACTATAATTGGGGAATAAAAATAAATAATAAAGGATATAAACAATATAGTGTAGGAGGAAGAAATCTAACTAGAGAAGATTATATATGAAATCATTGGTATAGATGACCACATTGCATGGATGAAAGAAGATGGGAGGTGTGTGGCCCTCCATTATTATGGGTGATGGACAAGAGAGAAAGTGGAGTGGCTGGGGAATGAAAAATATGATAGGAATGTTGCGTGGGTGGGGGTGTCACAATTTAGTGGAGAAAAAGAAAAAATGAAAAAATAAAATAAGAGTGACCCCTTTTTTAAAGTGTAGGAACAAAACGCAGTTTGGTTGGACAAATTTTCAAACCGTACACTCCTAGAATAAGGATTAGGGAACACCAAATTGAAAAGTTTAATAGTTTTGGAAATCATGTGTTGATGATTCATTTGGATATTTTAATTAATTGACTTACTTGAACGGTCTGTGCATGTTTTCTACTAATGGGTTCTAGCTATGGGCCTGTGAAAAACTCTAAATTGTAAAAAAATTAAAACTACCAAACCAAATAATTAATAGTGGAATTAAATAATTAATAAAACAAAATTAAAAGAAAATAATCCAGGTTGTGGTGTTAAAGTTATCTCTATTATGTAACTTTTCACCCTAGAAAACCATAATTATTTAAATGGATTAGATAAAACAATAAGATTAGATATCCTTAATACACCTTGAATCTCCAATAACTAGGGAACACCATGACCACCACATGAAAATACATGTGGAACTATGAAAATTCAATCATGATGACATCTAAAACTCATGTAATCTCCAAAATACCACTAAGGCCAAGGCTCAAATACACCCTCACCCAAACTAGTGTCCACAAGGGACCTTAAATTGAATCATTAGAGGGAATGAGATAAAAAATGACAGGGTGGTCTACCCAAAAAAATAGAGATTCTCTAAAAAACCCATCCTTATATAGAACCAAGGTTAAATTTTCACTATTATCGAAACAAATATTCAATAGCATGAATTCCCAAATACCTCAAATAAAAATTAAAAAAAATACAAAAATACCCAAACGATTAATAGAAAATGAATGATGTTGAAGATAATACATGATGTCCATATAATAAATAGAAAACAAATAAAAAATATCAATATAACCAAAGAAGGACCCATTAGAAATTATACTACAGAAAATGGCTCTGAAGCAAAGGGGATCAATCAAGACACTTGATAAAAAACAAATCCAAAATTATCTATAACCCAATCATCTATGTCTCCAAAATCTCTTGACCAACATTTACTAGATCAAATACTACCAAATAAATCCAAATGTGAGATAATATGGTATGAATAAAACTTCCTAAAACAAAACATTCTTGAATAAGAGTAGACGATGCTTGTCTCAAAAAAGCGGTCAAATATGAAGAGACTTATGGTGTCACACCCAAATCACCAAGACCCTGATAAAGTCATTAGAATAAAAAAGGCTTCATATTGGGTTACCACTATACAACGAGTATCTCCCATATCAGTTCCCATGAATTCACCTAAAACATTCATTCCTTAACACCTCAAAACAAAATCGACATCAAGCCAAGAAAATATAAAAAACACATTGTCACCACATATCACCAAAGAAATAATATCTCTAAGATGATCAATATATTACTAGGGAGACTCAAGGGGGATCCAAAGAGAAAAAAAAACTCGGTATTATAAAGAAGTCCTCAACCCCTAAAGAGGGGACTCAACATTAACTCCCCACTTGGAGTCTAGTAAATGAATTCTCCCTAAAGATCACACTCCCTAAACATAAGAGACACCACTCCAGGAATCCTAAAAATGAAATCCCCATAATCCACCGAATCATTTTTGGAAAAAATATAGTAAAGAATAAACATCAAATTTAAATTAATAACAATTATAATTTAACTTACCCAAAACTAAATAAATTGTACGAAAAAGAAAATCCATGGAATATACAACAATCATCAATATTCTAAATCATAGCATCAATAAAAATTTAATTTCCACTTTAAAATTAAATGGAATAGATTTAATGACCCTTTTCAAAATACCTTTCAAACTAATAATTGTCCCTCCAATTTTAAAAAATATTTTACTATAAAAGTCTTAATTTCATTTTTATAACAAATGTAAATCCATTTCATTTCCTTTTAAAAAATTTCCTTTATTTATTTTAAAACACCTCTTTCTTCTTTAAGACTAAAATCTGATGATAAAATATCACTTTAATTTTTTAGAATCCCTAAATACCTCTTGATTCTGTTTAAATATTCCATAAATTACATGGAAATTTAAAATTCTTACACTTATCATTCCAATCCTAATTTTCTCTCATAAAACTATTTTTCAATCTATAACCATTACTTTAGAAATACGAATATTTTTTAATTTCAATATTTCATTTGGAAATTAGCTTAAAATACCATAAATAACATTTTAAAGTCACATCGACAATCTAAGAACCAAATTACATTAAAAGCATTTAAACAAAAATCAATATAATAATACTTAAATTAAAATATAACTTTTAACAGAAGATATTAAATAATATTTTCAATCATTTTAATCTCTAAAATATTCGAACATTAAATTAAAAATCAATATTAAAAATTTATAACACCTATTTAGATATATTAAAATACAAAAAATCCTTTTTAAAATAGAGACTATATAAAAAAAATCAAATAAATGAACTTACACAACATTAAAACTACATAAGAGGCACTGGTTGTTATGTATGAGTAAGCCACATGGTTTACCAAACCGTATTCGAAGCCTGAATCCCCCACTATAAGTTATGTTGAACCATGCACTCAAGATTCACATGGGTTCCTAGAACATGCGAACTCACTGTGTGACACCATTTCACCCTAATAATCATACCTCAAAACATATAAATCATTTAAATGAACCAAAACACCAGAAATAAATAAAAGAATCAATCCATAATTCCCATTTAAACTCAAGGTTTAACACAAATAGTGTGGTCCATACACTCTTCTGTATCTACACCTAATATATTGAAAAACCTATCTCCTTATACATTTACATCCCAAATAATATAGGGTACTCTGATACTATTTTTTCATGAATAATACCAGATCATCCCACTATCAGATGCGTGAACTATTTTGTGACAGGGCCTGATAGTATTTCCCTATATCCATAGGAATGAATCTAGCGTCAGGCATAAATATTAACCCTATGGGAATGATTTGTCCAAGGAAATTTTTAATAAAACAATTTGTGAAATTTAAATAAAATTTCAACATGATCCCTCCATAACTCATACCTCCATGCCAAAATTAAATATATAGAATAAATATAAATAAATAAATTAAATAAATAAGTAAAAAAACATTTATAATAAAACATACAATCACACCCAGTCTCTCTACCCTACAATTCAATGATAAGAAAAATGCTACCATCAGATACCTTTTTTTAGACCGCCATTAGTTGTAGTTAACCTTCATCCATAGAAATAAGGGAAGTCCAAAGTTACTAATATGATAAAATAAAATAAAAATTTTCAGATACCTCTACGTGACTATAAAAATCACTATTCAACTATTCAATTCTAAAAAAGTGGTGCAGAATAGAATTGGCACTTGAAACTAGAATGATAAAAATAGAAATGAGTAATTATGCTATGTAGAATTTTCAAAGGAAAATTACGACCAATGTTAAATTCATTAAATTATTGATTGTTTTATTACAGAATGAAATAAATTGTAAAAATTGGTTTGATTATAAATTTTATTTAGAAACCAAACAGAATATTTTATTCATTTTTGATGGAAATATCTTTTAAAATCATAGATAACCATTCCTTTTTAAGAAAATACTTGACTTAATCATTTAACATAATGTAATATATGTTTATATAAATTTTTTTTCTTAACATAAATCAAATAATTTATAGATTTTGAAGGGGAATAAGATAAGTTATGTAGTCTGATTAATCGCAATGGGTATCCCAAGGTCATTATGTTTGGGCCTCATTTTAGGATCCTCATACACTCTTTGATCAAACAATACAATACCATTCCAGTTCGTGAGTTATTGGATAAGAAAAAACCAATGTTCTATTGGTAACCAATACATATCAGTATAATGTAGTTTAGTAAGTGTTATAGAGAAGTCTATATGATTAAGAGTTTGTACATTTTCTAGAATAATTTTCCAAGTCTACCTAACTAATTACATTGGGTTTAGATGTGCTAGGCTATTTTCATGAATCATAGTGCAACTTGCATTTAGATGAAATTTTTTACAAATAGGTAATAACATGAAAGAATCCCTCAAAACACTATTTTATAAATCAATAGAATTATAGAAAGTATTGAGAATGAAATAAAACATATTTACATTCAAACAATTATGTTTTGTGAAATCACATTCTTTAAGTTTCTAAATAGTCCTCATAATTTAAAATTTTGAAAAATGCTTTTTCTTCTTCAGAAAACTATGTTTAGCATCAAACATTGAATTTTAAAATTACCCTCTTTGTATGCTCAGATATATATATATATATATATATATATATATATATATATATATATATTTATTCATGTTGCACAATCATCAACTTAAATTGGTAGACACAAACATACACAAAGATATATTTCTATTCAGGTATATTCACATAACCATTGAGGTAAGCAAAGATAATTACAAACCTCATTCCTATGTAAAAATAAACAATTAGAAGTAACCACTCTTACTTGGAATTTCAACCATTACATGAAATGGAAAGTAAAAAATTTAAAATGAATTAAAAAATAACTTTAAGGATCCATATACCATTCTCAAAATCATATAATTTATCTATGAAGGTTAGTGAATTTTCATTAAAAATCTTGGTGTTCAAGATTAATTAAATAAAATTTCTCAACAACATTCTATTTTGGGGAAACACTTTGAATTAAAATGAAAATTTAGTGAAACATGATTTCCACTCCCATGATTCATTAATCAAAATTATAATAATTGTTTTACATATAAAACGGTGATTAAAAATATAATCAATAATGTTTATAGAATTTAAAGACCTTAATAAAGGTGAAAACTACTTGGAAGTCACATTATTTGAAAATATCGGTGCTCTTCTATATCCAATAGGTCCAACACACCGTAAAGAAAAAAAGGGAAATAGTGATTTCAAAACCTCTAATTAAATTTTATTAAAAAATAAATGAATAATAATAAACCCTATATAGAATCATTGAACCCCACGAACCCTATGATATAATAATCAACAAAAGAATCAACCAAAATTGGATTTGGGATCATCTAGTTTGTGTAAAATGAAAGTGTGAGAATAAAAATAAAGAATAAGAAGAATAAGAAGGGATAAGATGAGTTTTAAAAATATAAGTGAAGGAGTCACATTGAAAATCTTTGGGAGAGTTGGTAGGATTTCATTAATGGAGGAGGAGGGGAGGTGCACGATCCTCCCTTACTATGCATGATAGAGACAAGAGAAAGGAGAGGGGGTGTGTCTTGACAAAGAGGAGATGAATGGGGGGTCTCCTGATTAAGGGGGAAATGAAAATAAAATATAATAATAATATGTACCAATTTTTTAAAGTGTGGGGATCAGTTATGGTATCAACATGGTTTTTCAAAACCATGTTCTAACTGTTCACCCATACTAGAAGGGACACATAACGCTAAGATATAGACCACACAAACAGTAAACACTTTTTGGGAAATCATGTTTCAACTATTCATTTGGAAATATCAACTGACAGAAGCACTCACACAATCTGTGAATGGTTTTACTAATCATGCACCTCTGAAAAAACACTAAAACATCAAAATGATAAAATGGATCAACCTAAAAATAAAGAATGCAATTGAAAATTCTATTAAATAAAATAAAATTGAAATTAAATGGGTTAGGGTGGAACATGAATATAAATAAAAAAGGTTCTTCGATGAGTATTTAAGAAACTTAAATTCATTATACAATAAGATCAAACACAGATGAATAAGAGTAAACCCTTGATACCAATATTTCAATTACAATATCATTTATTTCATGATTGTTTATGTTTATATATCCATTGGTATAATTATGTGACCATAATTTATTAAATTCCGTATATTTTATTCTCCTCTAGTTATGTTTGGGGTTTACATGTTTTTATCTGTTTCTTATCTTATTGGATGATGAATAAACAAGTGAGTTATAAGTAAGGGTCTTTCTCTTAAAAATTCATATCTTAAAGTCTTCTTTATAACACTTTTCTTTCCAATTCAAGGATATTTAAAATGGTCCCAAAATTTTCAAATTTATTCTTAAAGGTATGGAACTGTACATTTTAAACTATTTTACAAATTCTATAGAAATTATTAAAAGAATTATTTTCAAAAAAAATTATCATGGATAATTTTAAATATTTTAAATAGTAAAAAAGAATGTTTTTTCTATATATGGATTTACCACCATTTTCCACCGTCATAACCATTATACATTATCAATATTACATTATAAATTTCCATGGTTATTTTAAAATGAAATCGTTTTCCTATATTCTAGAAATTTTTATTTTTTAAAGATACTGAATGAAAAGAGTATTATTTTCATAAAGGAATGAAAAAATTTTGAAAGTGATTTATAACTTCATTCTTTCAAAAAGTTATGAGCAATTTATTTTTTTAATGTTCTAATCCATTTTTAAATTTTACTTTAAAAGTATTGATTTTAATAAAAAACATTCATTTTTTAATAGATATTCTTCTTTCATCCATTAAATATATAATTTTTTGGTCACTTACATTATCATGACCACATTTACTATCACCTTGTATAAATTAATTGAACATTATTTTCTCTTCTATGTCCATATTTTTATTATCATTGATATAATTAGTATTCAATAAACCATACTATTTTAATATATATAATTATTTAAATAAATTTTTGTTAGATTGTTATTTCATTTATGTGGAAAATATTCCTTATTCTTGATTCAATATGGAAACTTTTAAATTATATGTCATATTTAGAATTCATTGTATTGACCATTCAATTTAGAGGGAATGCATAGGAAGTGAATGTGATGAGTGGGGCTCAATTATAGATATCTCATATATAAATTGACAGATCTCATGATACATAACAAAAGGCATGCCATATTATATGGGTATCTTGTCTGAAGATACTCATTAATTAACAATGATTTCATAGTTGAGGATTTGACTGTATGATTCATGATAACTTGGTTAAGGTCTTTATAGAAAGATAATGAATGTCTATATTTATACATTTCAATTATTTAAATCTCTACTTCCATTATCCATGTTATTTATATGTTGATATTATTAATAGATGTATATTTAACTCAAGTCATTTACTGAATGTCAAGTGTCTGGATTATATAATCTTGCATTTTGATAATTCCTTATTTACTCATGATAACTTCCATTGAATATAACTCTAAATGGGAATCAAATATCACCATTTATTTTTTTCCTCTTCCCATGATATGAAGATAGAATCCTAAAACGATTTTAAGGATTTAAGAATGTTTCTAATGCTATGTTTTTATATTTTTAATATAGTATGAAAATATTGTATGCATATAGTTTTATAATTGAACGACCTAACCACTAACCTAACATGACTTTTGTAAACATAATTTTATATATATATATATATATTATCATCATTATTTAAAATTTTGATTTATATAATGATCTTGGGTAGTAGATCTGAAAAAAATTAAATATCATATCCCAACGGTTTTGACAACTATTGGGATAGGCCATATGTTTCTTGTCGAATGTTGGATTTCGGGGTGACCATTCCCAATGGTTTGGAAAAACCATTGGGAAAGGTCCACTATACTGTTGGGAAAGGTCCACTCTTTCCCAACAGTTCTGCCAAACTGTTGGGAAATAGGCTCAAAACAAAACCTTTCCCAACGGTTTGGAGAAACCGTTGGGAAAGATGCCTCAAAACACACCCTTTCCCAATGGTTTGGCCAAACTGTTGGGAAATAATTTCTCTTTTACAATGTTTTTCCCAAACCATTGGGAAAGGTGTGGAAATCCATGGCTTTCCCAGCGGTTTGTCCAAACCTTTGTGAAATGGAACCTATAACAATGGTTTTTACAAACCGTTGGTATAGAAGTGTTGGGAAAGGTCAGCTTTCCAGTAGTGTAAATTAATAAATCTATAACTCCAAAATGTATTATTTTTTTGAGAGAACCAAATAATAACCAAATGAAAAATAAAATAAATTCCACACTACCCATAAACATGGATTTTGGTCCTGGATATGTTATATTCTCCTAATTAAAAACATCCATCCAAAGTTCTAATCAATATATATCCATCTAAAATTTCCAAATAACTAATTCAAAAAAAAAACTATGTCTTAGAAACCTATTTATAATTCTTTATCCAAGTTTATTGAATCACATGATAAAAGAAATCAAATATACTTTCATGTAATTGTATAATGACTAGAAGTAAAGGCCTAATAAAATTATGGGAAGGCATACCATCAAGTCGTATACCAGATACCATTAATGCCACAAAAAATTATACTAATAACAAAATGTAATAACTAAATTTGAATTATTTTCTAAGAAAAAAACATAAAAATTTACAAAAACAATAACTATTATTCCAGGTCATTGAACTATCTAAAAATAAAATATTAATTTTCCCCATGTTGTTCAATCATATATAATAGAGTATACCAAGAAGAATGAAAAGAGTAGAAACATTATAACTATAAAATCACTTTTTCCATTTGAACACAATGTATCCCACAACTCCCATTTATCGTATACCCATTTAACATCCTTTATTATATATCTTTTCATGACCTATTTTACATACTTGATGTCTGAACATATATCAGAGTATATATGCACGAGGTGAGTATGAAACTCCAAAGTAAACTAATAATGTGCCTCAATATTTACCATAATATATTTAAATTAATGATAAATGATAAATGAAATTCTTGAACCGTAAAATGGATTAAATCACACACATGATTATTTCAGCATGTGATAACCATGCCACCATGAATCTGAACACTACTCACAATAGCTATTATTAGTTAGTCATGTCTATTATAGTGACATGGGTCTCATTAATTAATATAGGGGGTTGTGGAAGAATATAGATGGTATGTGACATTTCATATATATGAATAGATTGTAACATAGTTAGCCCAGACCAAAACCTGTATCTTATATAATGTATCATAACCATGTTATCTCAATATATTAATATACACAACACAACATAGTAATTTTAGATTACAACTACCAGAAACATGATTTAATTATTTTGAATTCTATTAATCAATCAAGAGACATAGTGTAACATAGTAAATTATTATCAAATAGTCACAAAACATGATGTAATATAGATAAATCACATCACAATTGTAAAATACCACTCATTTTTTGGGATCTCATTTCTCTCTTGATAAAAGTGAATGTAATAATCCTCTACAATAATTTTCAAATATAATGGATCAACTAAATTTTCAATATAACTCGTATGTCATGAATTTTTACTTTTATCCAAATGTTGTGTCCTACTTTACGCAATAAATTCAGAGTAATCTCCTTAATGTTATCATATCCCATTTTTTACATAGTTTTTTTTCACATGAACCACATTCATATAAATCACATCCATACAAGCATTGGTTTACTTAATGTCCTTTTTATACACAACTGATGGTCACAAAAATTCCTTCACATATGAAAAATGTATGTGAAAGTATTACAGACAAATAGATTACATGACACTCATCTAGGTAATTTTCTCTCAACCAAATGATATGATAATTTCCATACGAAATTTTTTTCTAAAGAACATGAATTCATGCAAACCATGTGATCCCAAAAAAATATCGCCTCTGTTCATGAAAATTACTATTTTCATTGAACTTAGTTATATGTGTCTAGATACATTACGTTTGATTATTCCAAATTTTTATGACACTTCTTCCTCAACTCCAAAACTCTATGAAATTTTATCAAACAATATTCAAACTCTTATATTTCCTTCCCTTTAAGAATATTTCATGGTCTTCTCCACTATGTGACTTCATTAATATACATTATTTGTAAAATTATCCCAAACTCTTTAATAAGTCAACTTGATATTTTTTTTGACAATAATATACAACTTCTGGTTTGATGAAAACAATTCAAATTCCTTATATAACTTATTAAAAAATATTTCAAACATTTTACTTCTCTCTTTATAAACCCACATAGTGATAAAATCTTCACAAAACATATACCCTAAGCTTACACGAGTCAATATTGGTATGACTAACATGAGATTCATGAAAATCATATCAATGAATCACTTTTTTCAACTCAATGACAACACTACTTATCTCACGAATCAACTATAAAAAAGAATACCCCTTTATTAGATTTAATAAGATACTCTTCCCGGAATAAGGTTTTAATTAATTATTTATCCTAATTTCATGGATTGTTTTTTGACTCCATTTGTTAATGAACACAAAATTCACTTAATTTTATTATATAATGGAAAGAAGAATATCAAATAGAAGATATAAATCCACAATAATTATTGATGATTCGGTGTCCCTTATCTATAGAATTTAGTTTTATGAAGATTTTTTGGAATCTATGATCCAAAAAATGCCTCTAATAACATTCTTAGAGAGTTAATTTGTCCTGATGTACAAAAACCGATCATCTGTTGAAACATGATGCAACCCCATAATCCTTTGTTTGATCATCTCCATAATGAAATTATATGTTATCTCAATGTTCTTCTTACTTGATTGATGGATAGGATTTTTAATAATATTGATAGAAATTGTGTTATAAAATCATATTTCAATAAGATATTTCACATTAACTCCAACATCATAAAGATGTTTCTTCATCTTGAGTAATTTAGTACATGCATGAGTAACTATAATTTATTCCACTTCCACAATGTTAAATGTAAAGAATATTTAGTTATTGATTAAAAAATTAACACACAACCCACAAATATAGAATGAAATGCCCAATTTCCACTTGAGATCATCCACTAAACAAGACCAGTCTATATCTTTGTATCGTGATAACTCTTATTGTTTTGTTTCATTATAAAACAGTCCAAAATATATTTAGCTATTAATAAAAAATATATCTATCAAGTTTATTTCATTAATATTTATTTTCGATCATGAATATTTAAATGTATAAAAATCAATGTAAATTCATATCTTTGTTAGGTATAATAATATTCTAATTATTTTCTTATAATCTATTTAATTGAACTTATTTACATCACCACCTCTTGAAATATTCATCTGAATATTCAATGATATTTTCATTAGCTTGGAATCCTCAATTTTAAACTTCTTGAGTATCTATTTGGTATAACTTAATTGATAAATAAATGTGTCATGCTTTCCTTGAGAAAATTATATGAAATAGAAAAATTCAACTCTCTAATAATTGAAATTTGAGACTCACAACTTATAATTTTTTTAAAACAAAACACATTGTGTGTCATTCGATCCAATAAGGACTTTTTTCCAATACACATGAGAACCATTATTCTATGATCACTTTACTTCTATATATAACTATTACAATCAAATCCACTACAATGAAAACCAAAATTCCAAAATTAATGATCTTGTTGAAAATATCAATCTTTCGATGTTTGATTTATCCCATAAAGAACCGTTTATAGCTAAAAAATATTGTTCTTATCATTATTAATAATAACAACATCTATTAATTTGTCGTAAACCTCTTATTCATGTAATAAATTTTGAAAATCAAACTTTATGTCTGTTAGAAAGTTCTTGAACCACTTTTCACTATTATGGACAAGAAATTTTGAATAGTTTCAAACCTATCCATAGATGAAATAGTATCATCTATATCGATACCTTAAACCTATTAGTATCCTATGAACAGAAGTCATGACTCTTAATCACCCTACAATCTTCAGACATTTTGTTATGAAAGGCCCATTTTGTCATGATGATGTTCTTATCCATCATCCTAAAAACAATATCCCATGTCTATTTTTTCTTAATTTTTTTAAGATAATAATTTATTTTCTAATACAAATTTTCATACCAAGTAGCTTCTTCAAAAATATTTGTCTCTCTATGAGATACACATGATGTTTCCTGTGTTTTTTTATATTCCTATAATAAATTTCAACCATGTTTTCTACTACTATGCAGTTACCAACCAAATGTTTTTAGATCATCATTACTACCATCTTAAAAATCATAATAAAATATATATTCTCCCCCAAATCTTCTCACCTTATCATCACTCTCTTCTATAAATTTTTTTGTTGCTTTTACAAGTATTCTTCTCATTATACACTAAAGTGATGTCATTGTTTTTTATAATTTTTAAAAGTTTCCCATTGAGTCGCTTATATCCCTGACTATTATATGTGTAAAAAAATAACATCCATTAATCTCACCAATAATCATACTCCCTATGTTTCCCATTATTCATAATGATTCACTTACATTTTAAAATTAAAATTAATTCCATCATTAGATTATTATCATAAAAAATCATTCATAGAGTCTCTTATTCTTTTGATAATAATAGATCTCTGTTATAAATATATTTTTATTACATCATTGATCCATTTGAATATGTCTCTTATAATTGTTTCTCAATAAGAATCATTTTGGTTACGTTTTTTATGATCTGGTTTCTCCATTCAAGTACACAATTTTATTAGTGATTTACCACTTATAAAACATCATGAAATATCATATATCACTCTATATAATCCCCCATATGGATATTAGTAAATGCTCGGTCATTTTCATTTAAGAATTTTAGAATCTATAACCTAAGAATATTTTTATCCTTCCCTTGATACTATGTAATGTAATGAAAAACTGTGAAATTATGGGTGGTGACTATAAACAGTTCCATTATATAGAAATAATTAATTAATAACACAAAATACTACTTCTTATTAATAGATCTTGGTGATATATGTGTACATAAATCCAAATTCACTACCTCTAGCAATATTATTGGTCCTTGATCATTTGTATTTTATGTTTTATAAATAATATTCTATTTTTGATAAAAAAACTCACAATGTTTACGATCATGTGATAGTCCAGATATAAAATGAGCAATATTATTTTCACTAGATCTCCCATGAAATTTAATTTCAAGTGGACAAACCTATTATTCTACCAACTATTTTGTTCATCCTTGTATAAGAATCACATATCCTTTTCACCATTAATAAAATATATATTATTATTTGTGTTCTTCTCTTTCATTACAATTATACCATCCTTATCATTTATGATTTCATTATTATTGGTAAAATTCACTACATTTATCTATGGACATGCACCCTATCCTTGTTCTACTCACAAACCAAGAAAAATTCATATAATAAACCTAAAGAAAAACAATGGAAAATAAAAATTAAACAAAAAAAAAGATAGAGATTTAAATGGTTTTGAATAAGTCCTACTTTATGGGAAATAAGAAACTTTAATAGAATAGGAACACGATATGATAAATGGTCCTATAAAAATAGTCACAATAGAGCACATGGAAAAAAAATTTAATCATGAAGATTTTATGTATTTTTAATGTGACCACACTCTGTATAATTATGGATTATAACTATATCTTTATTCAGGTTAGGTTAGATCCATTTCCTTCCAATCATTGTATATAACCAACCCTTGATCATGGTAGCCACCCAAATCCTTTCTAGCACTCTGATTTCACAATTATCATACAATGAGTTATTCATGGTTCAAGAAAAAAGTATTTTTAATTATAATTTTGAAACATCTAAAAAATCTTACTTACCCATTGAAAACTCTATATTAATCTAACAAATCACTAGATATACTCTTACAAAATTCAAATTTCTTTCTACCAAATATGAACTTCTAGATTATGTTTCCATATATGGTTCTGGATTGGGATTTTATTTTATACTTTTATCTTCATTACATAACATGTTACAAAAGTATCCCATTTTTAAAAATAAAAACATAATAGAAACAATACTTCTCACCAAGCCTGATGAAAATGTAAAAGTAAATGGAAACCTATATTTCCAATATGTTGAGATACTATAATGGGTACCATCAAGTATCAATTTTTATTAAGTCCCACACTTTAAATTTCAATTTTCATTAAAAGTTTATGAGTTCCCAATTAATTAGAGTGAAACTTATAACCTATAAAATGATTTCCAAATAGTTTGAATGATTCAAAGCCTTAAGGATGCACTTTATGTTTTTGTGCTCAAATTCAAAGTCTTGTAGAAGAAACATATAACAATGATTGTTTTATATGATCAAGAATCAATAAATAAGGAGCCTTTAAAATATCTTTATGCATAGTCATGTTAGTCCACATTTTGCTAGTTGAAGTGGGTGTGAATTCTATTTTGGGTCTGATATTTTTTCAAGGTATGATAAGTAATGGTTTTTTGGCATAGAAAATTTTGGAGATGACTCAAAGGCATAAAAAATCATATTACAATACATGGTTCTATCCCTTTTAAATTTGTGTGGTTGATCACATATTTCAAATATTTTCTCCTCGGTTGGGACATCCGTGTTTAAGAAATTAGGGAAAACTCCTATCATAGTTTGTTTGGTCATTTTAAATAGTGTTATGTCTTTAAAAATTGTCATATTAGTTGAAAGTAACACCCATAATTATGTATATTAATGATGTTTTTTATTCCCTCTTGTTGAATAAATATCATCTATACCCACCACACATACTTAAATGAAAATATCTGGATTTGGGGCTAGAAATCACAATGATTGAGTAACCAATTAATATCCTTATGACAACCCTACTTTTAATTACAAACATCAACATGATTTATTACTTAAAAAATCACTTGATACAACAAAGAAGATCGAGAGGTTTAGTGTCTTTGGGGCTTAGGATCATTACATAAAATCTTAAGCCATGAAATACAACATCTTTATTGAAAACTTCTTTACATGACCACTACATTCCCTAGTACTTGGCACTGAATGAGATAACTGGAGGAAATGCATAAGAAAAGGGTGAGAAATAAAGCCCAGTAAGGGAATACACAAAGAATAACATGAGAGGTATAATACATGTTAGACATTAGGCCAAAGAGATACATGGCCATAAAGACATGATAAAGCATGATAATCATAACATGGAAATGTGGCAACAACACTTAACATGTAATTGGCATGAGCCAAGGCAAATTGCACATGGAGCATGAGTAAATCCTAATTTCACATGAAGCACGAGTAAACCCTCATTGCACTTGAATTAGCTTGAGTCCAAACTCATTGGACATGATGTATCATGATACTTTACATTACCCAATTCATTGGAGCCCTATAAGGGCGCACCCTTCGTAAACATTTCATTTCTTGCATAAGTGTGCCACATTGATCATAAAACATGGATTCATTAAACATAATCATTTATTCCATGATAATGGAATGTGGAATTTATACATGAAACTTTATAATCAATAAGTAAATGTGTATAATGGTGAATACCCTTGATGGATAAATGGGCATTGTATTCACTAGACAATGGCATTGGCTTAGAAAATAGGTGCAATTTCAACAACGTAACGGTGTGACATAAGAATTAATAAAAATTGTTGATGAGAGATAAAGGGGTGTCTCATCATATATAGATGAAATGGACAGTAAGGGGGTCATATAGATACATTTCCAAACAATTTTAATGGAATTTAGATTCATGATACAAAATTATTTCTTGAATGTAAATGACGAGAGAGAAGTTTCTTTCAGAATATCGGCATAGTAACAGGTGTACATGAGAGGCATTTAATGAGAGAGAAATGGGTCTCACATCATTAAAACAATAAAAGGGTAGTACGGGGTAGGTGCGAACCCATACCCTAGCATTTATAATTGAAATTAAAAGGGTATAACAATATTAATAAAATTAGGCAAAAATGCGAAAGGAAGAAAAAACCATTACTTGGAAGTGTGCTTCCAAAGGCTAGAGAGTGGTTTGAGAGAGGCTTCTTGGGATCTTGGAGAACCTTGGGAGAATTCTATAAAGATTAGGGTAGAGGTTGGACGAACTAAAAAGGCATTTAGTGAGGAGGAATTGGGAGCTTTGGTGGGTTTATATAGGAAAGGTGAAGGAATTCTGTATTATTTATGTTTGGGACTCCTTGCATTAAACTAATCCAACCCACAAACCATCCCATGGTTTTTGCTCATGGTTTTTAAAAACAAGAATAGGAAAACAATATTTTATAATGCCAAAGTACAAACTTCTTAAAATAGTGGGGTTGCTTACGTGGAGGTGAGTCACACTCCCCTGGAAAACAATTTAAAAATAGAAGATGTTTAATATGTCTTGAGGGGTCCATTAATGCTTATTAAAATGATTCAAAAAAACCCAAAATCACATTATATTAATGGTACAACATATATTTTCCGAACATAAAGCTTATAGTATTTTATTACATCACTATATGTTCATTATGATGTCATAAAACACATTATATATTTAAACGGTTTTTAATTTTTACCCAAAAATTTGAGTGTCTTAGAAAATTATGAAAAATTCAACGCTGGATAATTTCAAAGTCCTAATTTCTGAAATAATATTTATTTTATCTAAATAATTTTCTAAATACATTAATTTTTACATTTAAAATAAAAACATACATTTATCGAAAATTCACGAGGTTTGACAAAATGGCTTTCAAACATTAATAAAAATTACAATTGCATTTAGAAAATTATATGATCATTTATATGTAATAAAATTAATTTCATAGTATTAATATTTGATAAAAATATAATTTTACTCAAAAATCCATTAATTTAATAAAATAGATGTCTTTATTAAATAATAACTAAAACACTATTTGTTCTTTAAAAACTATTTACAATGTATCAAAAATGACAAGGAGGTATATTCATTATTATATACAAAAATAATATACATGAACACAGTTCTAGAGATTTATTACATAACCCCTTAAAACTGCCGCATAAGACCTAAAGGTAAGGTGTGCGATGGTGCAGACTCTTGGGGTGGCTCAGATAACATCGCTCGAGTGGTAATCTCTATCAACTTCCACTTTTCAAGTATACGGTCCCGTTCGAGCTTCACATGGTGAAGCTTAGCTTGAGCTTGGTCAAGAGCGAAGCCCAAGGATGCCACCTCTTTTCTGAGCTCCGACAAATATGCTTCGTATGGAACAATTCTACTGGATGAGGCCATCGCTTCCTTTGTCTGAGTAAATTGGATTTGTTAAAGCTCTATATTTATACCCATCACATGATCACTATTTAATGGATATATTAGCAATGGTCAAAATTCATAACATAAAACCAAAGAAGTTGACATTTTATATAATCATTTTACATAATGATACATTTAACTAGATCAAGAGGGATTTTCCATTAATGAATCTTTGGGTTGTTACAATATTCACCCCTTAAAAACTTTTGACCTTGAAATTTCATTTTTCCACACTAAAACAGATGTGGGTAACTCAACTTCATCTTTTCCTTTGATTCCCATGTCGCTTCTTCAAACTTGTGGTTTCCCCACAACACCTTGATGAGTGGAATTGTCTTATTTCATAAAACTTTTTCTCTACGATCTAGGATCTTCACTAGTTTCTCCTCATAAGAATGATCATCATCCAACTTTACCACCTCCAAAGAGAGTAAATGTGAAGGGTCCGGTATGTACTTCCTAAAGAGGGATAAATGAAAGACATCATGTACTTTGGCCATGGTAGGTGGAAGTGCATGTCAATAGGACATAACCCCAACACGATCAAGAATCTCAAAGGGGCCGAAGTACCTTGGACTTAACATCCCTTTATTTCCAAACCTCATGAACTTTTTCCATGATGATATGCCTAGAAAAAACATGTATCCAACTTTAAACTCAAGGTCTCATCGACGATTATCTACATAACTCTTCTGTCGACTCTGGGATGCCATGATATGCTGCCGAATGGTTTTCACCTTCTCCACCATTTCTTTGGCCATTTCTGGTTCAAGCAGCTTACGTTCACTGAACTCATCCCAAAATGCCGGTGTTCTGCACATTTTCCCACACAGGGCTTCATATGGTGCCATTTGGATTCTTGAGTGGAAACTGTTGTTGTAGTAGAATTCAGCCAGTGGATAATGTTGATCCCATCCTCCTTAAAGTCCATTGAGAATGCTCTCAACATGTCCTCAAGTGTTTGGATAGTCCACTTGGATTGGCCATCAGTTTGAGGATGATAGGCCGTACTGAAGTTCAGTTCAGTATTCAGAGCATGTTGAAGTCTCTTCCAAAACAGAGAGGTGAATCTTGGATCTCATTCAGACATAATAGATAGTGGTACTCCATGCAACCTTACCACTTCTCTGATATATATCTGTGCGAATTCATCCAATGAGAAATACTAATGAATAGCAATGAAGTGTTCAGTTTTTGTAAGACAATTCACAATAACCTAGATTGCATTGTTGCCTTTAGATGTCCTTATAAGTCCGGTGACAAAGTCCATGGTGATGTTCTCCCATTTGCATTCTGGTATGGGCAATGGTTGCATCATCCCCTTAGACTTCTGCCTCTCTTCCTTCACTTTCTGGAACACCAGGCACTTTGATGTATATTCAGCTATCTCCATCATCATATTATCCCACCAAAAGTTTTCTCAGAGATCTCGATACATCTTTGTTCTCCCTGGGTGAATGGAGAAATTTTAACTATGTGCATCATCCAAAACTTCCTTCTTTAGATCCAGACTGGATGGAACACATAGTCTTTTCGAAAACCACACAATTCCTTCTTCATTATCAATAAACTTCGAGGATTTACCTTTTTCGATAGCTTCCACTTTTTCCTGAATTCTTACATCATCATTTTGATCATTTTTTAGCCTTTCCAAAAGAGACGGTTGAGAAATCATTTGTGAAAGGATTGATGATGTTTCCTTCTTTTTGATTCCCATTTCCATCTTCATCAAGTATATGAATATTGGATGCTTCTCAATTATCATCATTGATAAAACCGCTGGGTCCTTTCTACTTAGGGCATCTGCCACCTCGTTCATTTTCTGAGGGTGGTAATGTATTGAACAGCCATAATACATCATGAGATCTATTCATCTTCTCTGGTGCATATTCAGTTCTTTCTGTTTGAGTATATATTTAAGACACTTATGGTAAGTATATATCTCACATTTCACACCATAGAGATATGACGCAAAATTTCCAAGGCAAAGATCACTGCCGCTAACTTCAGATCATGCGTTGGATAGTTTTTCTCATGTATTTTCAACTAGCTTGTGGCACAAGATATCACTTTATCATTATGCATAAGAACACAACCAAATCCCTTCTTTGAAGCATCACTAAATGCCACAAAATGTTCCCCACTTGTGGGTAAAGTGAGCACGGGCATAGTGATAATCCTCTTTTTCAACTCCATGAATCTTTCTTCGCATTCATCACTCTATGAAAACATTACCCCCTTTCGAGTTATCATGGTAAGAGGGTTGGACAATCGTGATAAATTTCTCACAAATCGTCGATAATATCCAGCAAACCCTAAGAAGCTATTGATATCTATTACAAATGTAGGCCTTGACCATCCCTCAATTGCATCTGTTTTGGAGGGATCCATAGATATCTCCTCGCTTGTGATGATATGGCCCAAAAATGAGTCCTCCTTCAACTATAACTCACACTTACAATACTTTGAATAGAGATTCTCCTTACGCAAAGTCTCTAGTACAGTTCTTAAATGCTGCTCATGCTCCTCCTTGGTTTTAAAGTATATTAGAATATCATCTATAAAAACTACCAAAAATTTGTCTAGGTAATCTCTAAATACTCTATTCATCAAGTCCATAATAATTTCTGGAGCATTAGTGAGTCCAAAAGGAATTACTATGAATTCATAGTGCATGTATCTTGTGTGAAAAGCAGTCTTGGGGATATCTTCCTTCTTCACCCTTACATGATAATATCCCGACCGCAAGTCCACCTTGGAGAAGTATTGTGCTCCAGGCAGCTGATTGAACAATTCATCAATTTGTGGGAGAGGATACTTGTTCTTTATTGGTATTTTTTTGAGCTCCCAATAATTTATGCAAAGGTGCATTGACCCATCCTTCTTCTTGACGAAGAGGACTGGTGCACCCCGCGGTGAAGCACTTAGGCGTATAAACACTTTATCTAGATTCTTTTGTAGTTGTTTCATCATCTCTTCAAGCTCCATGACAGCCATTCTATATGGAGTCTTGTATATTTGTAGATCCCCTGGTATAATTCCAATTGAGAATTCAACATCTCTTCTTGGAGGAAGACCAGGCGGTTCCTCAGAAAACACTTCAGCGAATTCCCTCACAATAGGCATTTCTTCAAGGATGGTTTCTATAACACCCCAAGATTTTAGGAAAATTATTTTTTAATTTCATTGATGTCTTGTGTTGTAAGATACTCCAAAATTAGCTTGTGATATACGTGACACTGTATTAGCTTGCAGTATACATGACACTATTCTTGGCTCATGTTACCCACAATTTCATGTTCATTTTGTAGAAATTTTTCTACGCAACATTAATTATAGACTTTCTTTATTGTATAAATGAAATATGTTTTGAATTATGTAATACACAACACCAATGGGAGATTTCACTAACCCGCATCCCTAACATGGCTTGCATTACACGGAATCACGACCTTCCTCGATAGCGTGTGTAGTACACAATACCGAGTTTTACTAAACAACGATATATGATTATAATATTATAAACTAGCCATTTTAATAGTATTAACTGAATTTTAAATTTTATAACATTATTATTCATCTTACATATTTTCTAGAACATGGTATGAGATCAAAATAAATTTTTCGTTTAAAATAATTATTTTTCAAAAAAATGCAGTTTTACCGCCTTTTGATGGCGCACCCACTTAAAATCTAGTTTTTGACATGTTTATAAGTTCAATTTGACAAAATAAAATTCTTATTTGGAATCAGAATATAAAAATTTACTTTGGATAAAATTTTCATATTATTCTGGTAACTTTCATATTTTGATGAATAGTAAAAACACGATATATTTTAATTAAAAACAACTTTTTTCATCGCAATAATTTATGTGGTTAAATTATAATATTGAATGGTTTTAAAGTATAAATAGAATATATTTTTACCATTTAATATAATTTATGTCATTAGCATTGATTTTACATTGAATTCGTAGGTTAAATCAATTCAATCTTTTGCAATGTTTTAAACAAAATCCCGTTTTCTTTCAACAACGAGATTAATTTTAATTTAATTTTAGTAAATACAATGTATTGAATTTGAAAAAATGGATTCCATAATTGGAATCAGTGGGTCTAAATTATATTAAAATACTAATTTTATTTTTGGGCATTATGAATAGTAACTATGGTAAATTTTATTTACCCAATTAAAAGGTAAATCAGGTAATTAAGGGTAAATATAATATTATAAAATTACCTAACACTTGTCTTAATACAATTGGATGATTATATTTAGTCCTATTTCATATTTTGGTCGAAATGAAATCCATTAGAACCCACTTGAAGGTGATTAAGACTTTTAGTTTATTTTATTTAAAGAAAAGTGAAATATGTCTCACTCAAACATTAATAATTAAAGTATTTTTAATATAAGGTTATATAGAATATAAATTTGGTTATAAATACGTATTTGAAATATATAATGTTTTTATTTATCATGGTAATTTATTGGTAATTTTTAAGATTTATTTAATTAACTTATTAGCTTATAAATTAATGATGGAGAAATTATTTATTTAGTGAAAATCAATAATATTGTTTTTATTGAAGTATGAATACATATTAAAATACCAAAAAACCAGACCAAAACTTATTGGTAGTTTATATATATACCATAAGCATCCAATTACCGAATATATGACCTTTTGGATTCTTATAAAACTGATTATGATACTTATATTATTTTATTTTAAATGATGTCAAAGTTGTCACCTTCCTAATTTAATAATTATAACATTTTAAAGGTTGGATGTTTTTGAGGATAAATCTGAATACATGTATTCTTATTAACAATAAAAGATTTATCTTCATTATTGTATTTTGTTTTTAATTTTAATGCAACAAATAAGTATATTTAATAATTATACAAAAATGTTGTAGTAATTATTTTGTTAAGAGAAATATCAAATAAATGGGTTTACAAATAGTAAAATAAATATTATATGAACTATTTTATGTTATACACTAATTTTATAGATGAATATGACATGTTAAAAACCTATTAAATATTTTAGTTCGAATATATCCTCTGTGTGGATGTTTTTTAATTCAAATAATTGAATAGTGTCAAAATTGACACTATTGTTATTTTATAAAAATAACATATTATTAAATTGTTTAAAAATCACAAAAAATATTTAAAATTTATAAATTGAAATCTATATAGTAGAAAATTTCATAAGGTATTCAATTATGGAAAATTCACAACACTTAAGTGATTATTTATAACCATTTAATATTTATAATTTTATTACCACAAATAAAATTAAATAGATTAAATAAGGATAAATCAAAATGATAAGGTTAAAAATAAACTCAAAACATGTCTAAATTTAATTGGTTGATGCTATTACAACCCTATAGAATCTTATATTATAATTGAGTCTTTTTTGGAGGTTTTTATGTGGGGTTTCAATTTATTATAAATTAATATTTCTTATATTTCCAAAGGTGCCCCTCTCCTCCCTTATAAAAGGGCACCTCCTACCTCTCTTCCTAACACCACATTGAGCCTTCATGCTCGCCCAAAACCTGCCAATTTATCTTCTCCACTTCCCTAGAAATATCCTATAGGCCCTGGTCTTCTTCAAAGACCAATTTTATTTCCCCTAAGAAGAGGTTTCAAAGAGGCGTGTCGAATAAGAGGTAATATCTATTACCGATTCTTTCAAATTTATTTCTTCTTCTACTTCCTCTTCTTTAGTTGTTTCATTATGAAGTAATAACATCAGTATCACTCATATAATGATAGGTTCTTATAAATATGAATAAAATTTATTTCACCTTCTATCCATCCTATGGAAAACGAAATCACCGCGCGTGCGTACGTACGAAATACCGTCTCCACGCCGTGGTGTAATCTATTTTCCACCACCACATTACTTGGATGGGTAAAATGGTGTAAATAATAACTATATGTGATTATTATAAATTTATATTTATTCTTAAATAGTATACATACACTTCAATACATTTCCATGATCATGGGAACAATATCATCGCTCGTGCATACGTACGGACTACCGTCTCCACGACGCAATGAGATTCATTCTCCATGTTAACCATACAAGAATAATTATAAAGTATATATATAATGAATAATGAAGAAATATATGACATGATAAAGATACTGGATTTATGTATATATATATATGTCATCTACTTACTTCCATTCAAGTCAATAAGGAAAGGAAAACAGCGTTAATTTGTACGTACGGCTTACCGTCTCCATGAACGGTGTGTTTCATTTCATTTATCTATCTATTATATATATATATATACTGAGTATATATTATATATAAATCATGTTTTATATTCTGGAAGTAAGTAAATTATTATATAAGAAATAATAATATCAAGAACAATAAGCCCAAAGGCATACGATAAATGAAATGATTTTACCCAAAACACTACTTTAACATGGAATTTACAAAAGAACGGGTAATATAAATTCATAAGTGAACAAAATATGATATCATAAAAATTAATACGATTCTATAATAAGTTAATGAAATTATTTAAATCATTATACAGGATGTTTGGATATGTACAAATAATATCGGACCTAAGGTAAGGGATAACTTTTCCAATCTCGTTTTTATCCGAGATTGTTTATTAGTAAGTATTTACTGGGGTTATATTTATCATCCATGTCCCTGTTTTATAAAAATGGTTTCATGTATGTTTAAAGTCCTTTTTACTCATTTTTGACTTTTACTACATGGTATCTAAAGAATATTTCATTTACGATGTACTTTTTGACTTTTCCAGCAAATGTACGAGAAGAATGTTTTTTTAACTTACACGACATGAAAGGATTTTTACTGTTTTATAAAGCCTTATTTTCATGAAGCTTCCTCCAAAATATTTCACGATAATTTTCAAAATAATTGATTTCTTTTAAAATTTCATGGCATTTTGTGGAAAAAATTGTTTTTCACAAAGAAAAGATATTTTCCTCAAGAATTCATTTCAAGTGTTTTATCAAAACCATTTCCCATCTAAGATGACATTATTTTATATGTGTATTGTTTCAAGTATATTGTCTCTATGATTTACATGGTTTCAATTTTCTTATTATGAAATGATATCCATTTTATTTATATGTATTATGTGATAATGGGATGATGTTTATCAAACCCATTTTTTCATTGGGTTATTATGAATGATGTTTTCTTATTTTGTGGCACAAGTAAGAATGATTTAATTATGAGATGGGTGGGACCCATATCTCCATCCAATGCATTGGGTAACGATTTATATCTCATGAGATAGACATGGCTGGAACGGTAAGTTAATATGGTTATGTATTACAGGAATGGATCGAGGAGTGAACTCTATTTAGAAAGGTACTTTGTCAAAAAGATGGTCTTGGCAGCATTGCCTTGGCTACTATGGAAATCATAACATGTTTTTAATGGATTCAACAATTAAATGTTTTATCCACATGTTATTTTATCATGATTGATGTTCCTTATGATATATTCCTTACGTACTTCCAAGATTTATGTCTTTTCTCATGATTTTGATATTTAGATTTTATGTTCATATTTTTGCATTCAAATATTTATTGATTGTTTTATGTTCTCTATGCTTTACACTTACCAAGCATTTGAGATCACCCTTTATATGTTTTCTTTTCCCCAGGATTTAGAGAATGGTTTTAGGTAAGAAAACAGGAGGGGAAGTTCTTTATGGGAGTTGTTGAAGATCTTTCACCATGATTAGAAGATTTTGTTCCCAGTTTCGAAAGGCACTTATCTATTACGATCCTTGAGTGTTGGTTTTTGTTATGTATTATTTTTTTCCGAAAAAGTAATGTAATGTCCATGTACGTCAGGCTTCGGGTCATTATAGTTGGTATCAGAGGAAAAGTTAAGTCAACCTTTGGAAAATAGGATGTGAGAAATTTAGTTAGATAACGAGAACATTAGTGAGATCCCTAGAGATATTTCTAAGGTATGTCTAGGGATGTCCCTAAGGTTTAGTAATGTCCCTAAGCTTATGTATAAGTATAGTTTATAGTCCTAGAATTACAGTAATGATTTAGAATAAAGCCTAAGATGTCAGATATTGAAGGTAATCCCCCTTGATTATGATTTTGGCCTCTCATACTATTATTTTTGGGTTTTAGAAAATGGCTGGAAAGAGGAAGATTCATGATAATGGATGATATGATGGACAATGGAATGACATTATTCATGAGAAACGAAATGAAATTGGATCTGGAAGTCCACATGTCATTATTATGCCTAATCAGCAATCACAAAATATGATCAATAATCTCAACTTTGGTAAGTTTCCCAACTCAGCTAATAAGAGAAAGATGGAATTTCTTGATGATCATAGAGGAAAGAAAGTTCAATTTCCCCCATGTAAATCATGTGGTAAGAGGCATCAAGGAGAATGTTTCAAAGGAACTGGAAGATTCTTTGGGTGTGGAAATAAAGGACACAAATCTAGTAATTGTAAAGGAAAAGGTTTAGTTAACACCATGGACAAGGATAATGGTATTCCTAAGACGTCAACAATGGTTAATTGTTTTAAATGTGGAATGTATGGGCATTTTTCAAATCAATTCCCTAAGGTAAAATCTCATAAATAGAATCAGCATGGTCATATGGGTAGTATTTATGTGGATTACGATGAAGAGACTACAAATGATATATGAGGTGGATGAAATGATGAAGCTCAGTCAGTGGTTTAAGAAGTTAGTTTAATGATTGTATGTTTATCAAGAATAATGTATGGTACTATGGAATAAAGTAAAATATAAGGATTGTTACACTTTTTCCTTTTCTTGAGTTTTTAAAGTATATGATTAATGGTACCGGTAACCATGAAAGGTTATTCAAATATTTTTGGAAGGTAGATGATATGTGCATAATGAAAGGATAAAGTGATAGTGAGATGTTTGTTAGTATTAACAAGCTCATGACTTGTATGAGGACAAAGTGATATCATGGTTTGAGTATACACAATTTTGGGATTTTGGTATGTGGAAAGAGTTAACTTTTAACAGCATTCTTGTTTTCACTAAGGTTCAATGGGTATTCATTTTTTAAGAGAATACATGATTAAGGTATTCAAATGTTTGGAATATGACCAACAAGATATATCGTATGATAAATGGGGAATAAATGATGTTATTCACATGATTGGTTGATGAAATTTCTTGTAATCGTTTTCTTTATTCTATAAGATTGGACAAAAGTATTTTCGATAAGCCTAAAGGTTCGAATGGATTAAGTTGAACATCAGATAGAATTATTTTAGTCTAGAACTTTTTTTGATATTATTTCATCAATGTTATAATAGTTTAGTTTTAGGAAAAGGGGAAACCCATAGGTCATGTGACAACCCATCGTATTGGACAGGGTTGTGAGAATCGAACCCAAAACTGAAGTGCGACATGCCTTTATCGCCTACCATTGGTCTACTCGAAGTCCCTGGTTAGAAGAAACTAATTTTATTTTATTTTGTGGTATGATAGATGAATTATAAGTTCATTGTTGGAATGATATACGATTAACCTCACCATACATTGACTTATGTATATAACATTTGCAAACCTTATGTTTGAGACAGATGGAATGACCTATCATTCTATCACATGATCTGCTTACACTTCATGAATGACAAATTCAACTTCATCTCTTTATGAGATGATGTAGAAATTGCTCAAGGCACAAACAACAGTGATATTGTACAAAAATAATGTAATTATTTATTCTAATTCAAAATTTTAAACTTTAGGGAAAGGATATTGAAAACCAAAAATGTTGTCCTAGTGCTCTTATATCTAATGAATCAGTTGGTACCTTAGATCATTACAAATCTATTGCATTGTGATTGTTGGCTTTTTTCATAGCCATGTACTCTACCACTCTCCATCAGAACATGATGGTTAGATTTCTCTTTCATTTACATTTTTTCACCTATGTGGAAACCCAGGGATGAGTTAATATGTGTAACCATTATATTTATTACTTTACTTTTTAAAATTACATTTTAGTATTCCTTTTTATGACGTGGGATTCTAGAAATAGTAAACGATTTATAACACCAACGAATTTCGAGGAATAATTTCATTTTAAAGAGGGGTAGAATGTAACACCCCTAGATTTTATGAAAAATATTTTTTTAATTTTATTGATGACTTTTGTTGTATGCTACACCAAAATTAGCTTGTGATATACGTGACACCATATTAGCTTGCAGTATACAAAACAATATTCTTGGCTCATGATACACACAATTTCAAGTTCGTTTTGTAGAAATTATTCTACGAAACATTAAGTATAGATTTTGTTTAATGTATAAATGAAATAAGTTTTGAATTATGTAATATGAAACACCAAAGGGAGCTTTCACTACACGCATCCCTGACTTGCCTTGCATTAAACGCAATCGTGACCTTCCTCGATAGCGTGTATAGTACGCAATACTGAGTTTTACAAAACAACGATATATTATTATAATATTATAAACTAGCCGTTTTGAATAGTATTAACTAAATTTTAAATTTTATAACATTATTATTCATCTTACATATTTTCAAGAACATTGTATGAGATCAAAATAAATTTTTCGGGTAAAATAAGTATTTTTCAAAAAAATGTAGTTTTACCGCCTTTTGATGGCGTACCCACATTATATCTAGTTTTTGACATGTTTATAAGTTCAATTTGACAAAATAAAATTCTCCTTTGGATTCAGGATATAAAAATTTACTTTGGATAAATGTTTCATATTATTCTGGTAACATTCATATTTTGATGAATAGTAAAAACATGCTATATTTTAATTAAAAACAACTTTTTTGGTCCTAATAATTTATGTGGTTAAATTATAATATTTAATGGTTTTAATGTATAAATAGATTATATTTTTACAATTTAATATAATTTATTTCATTATCATTAATTTTACATTGAATTCGTAGGTTAAATCAATTCAATCTTTTGCAATGTTTTAAACAAAAACCCGTTTTCTTTCAACAACGGGATTAATTTTAATTTAATTTCTGCAACTTCTATGTATTGAATTTGGAAAAATTGCTTCAATATTTGGAATCAGTGCGTCTAAATTATGTTAATAGACTACTTTTTATTTTTGGGCATTATGAATAGTGACTACGGAAAATTTTATTTACCCTAGTAAAAGATAAATCCGGTAATTAAGGATAAATATAATATTATTAAATTACCCTAACACTTGTCTTAATGCAATTGGATGATTATATTTAGTACTAAGTAATATTTAGGTATAAATACAATCTATTAGAACCCACTTGGAGGTGATTAAGACAGTTCGTTTATTTTATTTAAAAGAATTGGAAATTTGTCTCACTCAAATTTAATAATTAAAGTATTTTTAATATAAGGTTATACAGAATATAAATTCGGTTATAAATACTTATTTGAAAGATAAAATGTTTTTCTTTATCATGGTAATTTATTTTTAATTTTTGAGATTTATTTAATTAACTTATTAGTTTATAAATTAATGATTCAGAAATTATTTATTTAGTGAAAATCAATAATATTGTTTTTATTGAAGTATTAATACATTTTAAAAGGCCAAAAAACCTGACCAAAACTTATTTTTAGTTTATATATATATATATAATAAGCATCCAATTACCGAATATATGACCTTTTGGAGTCTTATAAAAGTTATTATGACACTTATATTATTTTATTTTAAATGATGTCAAAGTTGTCACCTTCATAATTTAATAAATATATCATTTTAAAGGTTGTGTGTTTTGGAAGATAAATCCATATAAAAGTATTATTATTAAAGATATAATATTTATCTTGATTCTAGTATTTGTTTTTAATTTTATGCAACAAATAAGTATACTTAATAATTATACAAAAATGTTGTAGTAATTATTTTGATAAGAGAAATATAAAATAAATAGTTTTACAAATAGTACAATAAATATTATATGAACTATTAAATTTTCTACACGAATTTTCTAGATTAATATGACATGTTAGGAACCTATTAAATATTTTAGTTAGAATATATCCTCTGTGTGGAGTTTTTTTAATTCAAATAATTGAATAGTGTCAAAATTGACACTATTGTTATTTTATAAAACTAACATATTGTTAAATTGTTAAAAAATCACAAAAATATTTAAAAATTATTAATTTAAATTTATATAGTCGACAATGTAATAAGGTATTCAATTATGGGAAATTCACAACACATAAGTGATTATTTATAACCATTTAATATTTAGAATTTTATTACCACAAATAAAATTAAATAGATTAAATAAGGATAAATCAAAATGATAACGATTAAAATAAAATAAAAACATGTCTAAATTTGATTGGTTGATGATATTACAACCCAATATAATGTCATCTTAAAAGTGAGTCATTTTTGGAGGTTTTTCCGTGGGGTTTCAATTTATTATAAATTAATATTTCTTATATTTCCAAGGTGCCCCTCTCCTCCCTTATAAAAGGGCACCTCTTACATCTCTTCCTCACACCACATTGAGCCTTCAAGATCAGAAAAACCTTGCCAATTTATCTTCTCCACTTCCCTAGAAATATCCTAGTGGTCCTGGTCTTCATCAAAGTCCAATTTTAGTGCCCCTAAGAAGAGGTTTAAAAGAGGTGTGTCGAATAAGAGGTAATATCGATTATCGATTCTTTCAAATTCATTTCTTCTTCTTCTTCCTCTTCTTTATTTGTTTCATTATGAAGTAATTACATCAGTATCAATAATATACTTATATGTTATTATAAATATGAAACAACTTTATTCCACCTTCTATCTATCCTATGGAAAAGAAATCACCGCGCGTGTGTACGTACGAAATACCATCTCCACGCCGTGGTGTAATCTGTTTTCCATCACCACCTTACATGGATGGGTATAATGGTGTAAATAATAACTATATTTAATTATTTTAAAGTGATATTAATTCTGAAATAGTATACATAAACTTCAATACAATTCCATGATCATGGGAACGATATCATCGGTCGTGCGTACGTACGGACTACCGTCTCCACGACGCGATGAGATTCATTCTGCATGTTAAGCATAAAAGAATAATTATAAAGTATATATATAATGAATAATAATGAAATATATGACATTATAAAGCTTATGGATTGATCTATATACATATATATGTCATCTACTTACTTCCATTCAAGTCAATAAGGAAAGGAAAACTGTGTTCATGCGTACTTACGGCTTACCGCCTCCATGAACGGTGTGTTTCATTTCATTTATCTATATATTATATATATATATAATGAATATATATGATATATAAATCATTTTTTACATTCTGGTAGTATGTAAATAATGATATAAGTATAAATAATATCAAGAACAACAAGTCCAAATGCATACGATAAATGAAATGATTTTACCCAAAAAGCTACTTTAACATGGAATTTAGAAAATAATGGGTAATATAAAGTCATAAGTGAACCATATATGATATCATAACAATGAATATGATTCTATAATAAGTTAATGACATTAATTAAATCATTATATAGGAGGTTCGGATACATACAAAGAATATCAGACCTAAGGTAAGGGATAACTTTTCCATTCTGGTTTTTATCCGAGATTGTTTATTCGTTAGTATTTACTGGGGTTATATTTATCATCCATGTACCTATTTTATAAACCTAGTTTCATGTATTTTTAAAGTACTTTTTACCCATTTTTGACATTTACTACATGGTATGTATGTAATCATTCTTTTAAGATGTACTTTTTGAATTTTCTGGCAAAAGTATGAGAAGAATGTTTTTTTATCTTATATGACATGAAATGATTTTTACGGTTTTATAAAGCCTTATTTTCATGAAGCTTCCTCCAAAATATTTCATGAATATTTTTAAAAAAATACATTTCCTTTAAAATTGCATTGCATTTTGTGGGAAAAAATAATTTTTACAAAGAAAGGATATTTTCCTCAAGAATTCATTTCAAGTGTTTTATCAAAACCATTTTCTATCTAAGATGACATTATTTCATATGTGTATTGTTTAAAGTATAATGTTTCTATGATTTACATGGTTTCACTTTTCTTATTATGAAATGATATCCATTTATTTTATATGTATTATGTGATGATGGGATGATGTTTATGAAACCCATTTTATTCGTTGGATTATTATGAATGATGTATGTTTTTTTTGTGGTGCAAGTAAGAATGATTTCATTATGAGATGGGTGGGACCGATATCTCCCTCCAATGGATTGGGTAAAGATTTATATCTCATGAGATAGACATGGCTGGAACGGTATGTTAATCCGGTTCAGTATTACAGGACTGGAAGGAGTAGTGAACTCGATTCAGAACGGGACTTTGTCCACTAAGATGGTCTTGGTAGCAATGCCATGGCTACTATGGAAATCATAACATGTGCTTAATGGATGCCACAATTACATGTTTTATCCCCATGATATTTTATCATGATTGATGTTCCTTTATGATATATGCCTTAAGTTCTTCAATGATTTATGTCTTTTTTCAAGATTTTGATATTTAGATTTTATGTTCATGTTTTTTCATTCAAATATTTATTGATTGTTTTTTGTTCTCTATGCTTACCCTTACCGAGCATTTGAGCTCACCCTTTATATGTTTTCTTTTTCCCAGGTTTTAAAGAAAGGTTTTAGGTATGAAAACAAAAGGGGAAGATCTTTATGAGAGATGTTGAAGATCTATCAACACGATTAGAAGATTTTGTTCCCAGTTTCCAAAGACACTAAATTTTTATGATCCTTGAGTGTTGGTTTTTGTTATGTATTAAGTTTTCCACAAAAGTAATGTATTGTCCATGTAAGTCAGGCTTCGGGTCTTTACAGTTTCTTCCATGGACTCAATCCTCTGATCCAGTTACATGTTCTCATAGGGCAGTAATATCCATGCTTGAGATGATAGAGCTAAAGGAGCTTCATCTTCCTTCTTACACATGTAATGAATCAGGGTTCGATTCTCTATATGGAGTGTGATTTCCCATTCCTGACAATTTATGTTGGCTCTATACAAGGAAAGCCAATACATGCCAAGAATTGAATCAAATTATACTAGAGGAAGTATGATGAGGTTCACCGGGAAAATCAATCCATAGATTATAACAGGGGAGGACTTATATTCCTGAGATGAAATGATTTCCCCATTTTCCGTACACACCAATATCTTCACTTCCATGATTTCTGGTGGTGCAAAGATTGTTCTAATAAACTTTTGAGATATAAAAGAATGTGTAGAACCTGAATCAAAAAGTACGTTCTCTATTCTTGAATAAATAACTTGCGTACCTGCACCACTTCGTTGTAGGGGTTCACTTCGGCAACAGTGATGGAAAAAGGTCACCCTTGCTGCCTTGGAGGTTGTTTGATGCCTCCGAAAACCCTTGGATTAGGGCACTGATTTGAAAGATGCCCTGGTTCTTTAAATCTGTAGCAATGAACAACGTGTTGAGGTTCGAACAGAGCATTCCTCTCATCTGTCACAGCTGCAGGTCATTCTTGACAATAGTTAACAGCTAGGTGCCCTTCTCTTCCACACCTAATGCATTTCTTCATCCACTTGAGGCAACTTCCAGGGTGCTTCTTTCCGCACTTTTTGTAAGTGGGGTGCTGGATCTTCTTAACACCATTGGATTTATCCATAGGACCACCAGCATTGAAGTCCACCTTATGCTTCTTGTCCCCATGATAACCTTGTGATTCCCTGATCTCCATTTCGACCTTGAGGGCACGTTGGACAATTTCCTCATAGCTGTCGATGTCACAGATCACTAATGCTTTCGTTAGGCTAGGCTTGAGCCCACCAAAGAAGCGGTCAACTTTGCATCTGGGGGTAACGACAATGATGGATTCCTATCGTGCAAGCCTTGTAAATCTTGCCTCATATGCTTCAACAATTTATTTTGTCTTTTTGCTTGAGGTAAAGGAAGTCCCGTTCCATCTTAAGCCGGAGGGTGGGCGCAAAATATTTATAGAAAAACATCTTCCAGAAATCCTTCCATTCCAACGCATCGATCTCCTCCTTAGGCTTCGTATTTTTGATCAACGTCCACCATTGATCAGCATCACCCTCCATGAGATAAGCCGCCAGGAGAACCATCTCTTATTCATAATATTGAAGGATGGAGAAGATCTTTTTAATGGAGTTGATGCATTTTTCAACGATCATGGGATCGGATGATCCACTAAAAGTATGAGGCCTTTGTCTCATGAATCTCTTGATTGAGACTTGTTTTTTCTTAGGGGGGGTTGAATGTTCCTCTTGACTCACATTTCT